>CM060910.1:921313300-921715800 GCA_030737875.1 Allium sativum
GGCCATAACCTCATAAAGACCTCTCACATTAGACTGGCATTTATGGCAGCTGGATTTGCCGGGCGGGTCCGGGCAGTCTTACACCATAAAAGAGTCTAACCTCGTGTCTTTACAACTGTTATGCTTTAGTTTGGGCCTAGGACCTCTCACATTGGGCCGACATTTGTGACTACTGGATTTGCCGGGCGGGTCCGGGCAGGTTTACATCACAAACGGGTCCAACCTCGTGTCCTAAGCATTGATTATTAATAATAATCCACTTTCCCCCAATTTTAATAATTCCCTACTTGAATTATTAATTACTTCCAATTTTTAACAATGTCCATAATTGACCCAATTATGGACATCCATTCATGGTATGCAAAATCTTACAAAATTGCACCCAATTTATTAATTCCTAATATTACCCCTACCCCACGTTTGAACGTTTATTCGCAAAATATATGTTAGACTCGAATAGCCTAACTCATAGCATAAAAGAGATTATCATAATAACAACATGTATATGTGACCAAATGAATCATAATAAGGGGTGAAACTTGCATATGTCCAACTTGCATAGATTATACATGTCATGGACCTAAAGGTGTCAACTTGTTCAAAATTCACCTAATATAATCTCAATCAATTTTCATAAACTTACATATGAACATGTGTGAATCAACATCATCTAATTTTTTTTAACAACATGGTTTTATATGGGTACACCTAACTCAATAGGCAAATTCCCATAATCAAGTTTTATTTAATTATAGTTTCAAGTTTATGGGTACACCTAACCTAATAGGCAAATTCCCATAAACAAGATCCATTTAAATTAAGAAAAAAAAACATAACTTTAAGCATGATCCAACAACATCATGATTTTTCAACATAATATATCATGATTTATAACATGGCATAGTATGATAGTATAACATAGCTTGACATGATTCTCAACATAGCACGACATAGCATAAGAGAATTTACAACATAGCATGACATAGCATATATAATTTACATCATACGACAACATAATAACATAATAAGAGATCCATAATATATAGAATTTACAATTACAAATCACATCACTTTCTTGTGATCCATTCATAACTGAGTCAAATTAGTTTGTAATAGTCTTGTGAGAATCATCATACTCACCAACAAAAGAAGAGAATTAGAGAGAGTGTTCTTTGGTTTGATTTGTTTTGTTGAGAAGAATTTAGTTGTAGTAGATTAAGCTTCCTCTTCTTTGTTTGTGACGGCTATGCTGAACTCCATGGCAGCAGCATGACGGTAGTTCTTCTAATTTTACAAGTGATTTAGATTTAGGGTCTACCCACTTATTTATAGATTTTAGAATGCGTTTAGGCCATTAGATTTAACCTAGAAATAACCGCAGCCGTCCAGACAAGATGGGGTTTATCTTGTTGACTCAGCAATGAGTCAGAAGTGACTCTGCAAACACTCAGCATATTAATAAACTTCTATTCATGTCATAAATATATATATATTTTCTACAATGTACATATTAGATACATCCCCCTTTACTTATTATTGTTTTTATATACATATTAGATACATCCCCTCTCTCACACACTTATTAATATTTTTATATTCATATTAGATACATCCCCTCTCTTACACACTTATTAATATTTTTATATTCATAATAGATACATCCCCTCTCTTACATACTTATTAATATTTTTATATTCATATTAGATACATCCCCTCTCTTACATACTTATTAATATTTTTATATTCATATTAGATACATCCCCTCTCTTACATACTTATTAATATTTTTTATATTCATATTAGATACATCCCCTCTTCTACACACTTATTAATATTTTAGCAACTTTAGTGTTAATAGAAAATTCGGGGTGTTACACAAAGCCTGAGCCTTAGGAATGCCTTAACAACTATGCGATGGTATGTCCAAGTGAATGTGTTCAATTCTTGTAAAAGTCCAAAAACCATGTACTTATAAGCAGTCACTATCCCTGTTCGAATTGCCACGTGGCAACCGATCTGGTTCGATAGAAAGGAGTGGAGCGATTCCCCAGATCACGGGAAACATCTTCTTCGACTCGACATGGAACACGTGGAGTCCGATCCGAAATTGTAGGACGGTAGGAAGAACAAGTCTTTTGAAAATATCTCTAGTATTTGGTTCGATTTAGCCTGATTGACTTGGTCAAACTGGGTTAATCAATCTAGAGATGCCACTCCTTGGTGGTGGTGACGTGGCCTCATCGAGCTAAGCTTCACCTATCCGAGATGACCGAGCCGATGGATGTCGAACCCAAATGAGCTGTTTTTGGTTGAATGTCGAACCGACGTTACCTGATTATATGCAGAGTCGCAGACCGATTTGAAGTGAAACATTGAAGGGCTTAGCCGAACCAACCCTACCAGGCCGAAAATCAAGTGCACAAAACCCATGAATTCGATTGTTTTGATACTACAACCAAGTATGTCCGGGCTCTCCTGAGCCTTTGCCCAAGTCTTGAGTACTTCGATTGTTGGAAATCAGTAACGTGGCTGCCTTATAAAAAGGCGGGTCAGCGATATCTTTATGGTAAGACTAATCGATTAAAATATTTTTGAAATCATTTTTGTTCTTGCAATTTCAAGGGTCGGTTTTTATTTTTAAATTAATTTAGTGAAGATGGGAACTTAAAACGAACTAGACGTTGACATGATATTATTTGATCTTCGTCCATGATCTAGCTAGTTAGTTGTCCTTGGATCTAATATTTTTTTCTAAAATGTGTCCCTGAAACTAAAAACCTCTAATTTTTACTACATGTAAGAATCCCAAACACACTTTGAATTGCAAAACGTCTTAGATTTGACCCTTTAGACATACATAATATCAGTGTTAAAAAATCATGATTATTCAGCTTATTCATGTCATGGAGAATTAAAATCATAATCATACAACTTAAATAGTGATTTACACCATATTCTAAGTGTAACATGCTTCATTTTATCTTTGTAAGCAACGAATTTTTGTTGCTATGGAACCACAAATACATCTACTTTATCAAATTGAAACCGAATGAAAATTAAAACTAAAAATTAATCGATTAAACACAGATGATGAACAACAAAAATAGAGACGCAATGGAAACAGAGCCAAGATCAAGATTTTATTGAGGTTGGAACAAGTCACTTTTTGTCCTCAGCTTAATAATTTATCATACTATCATATTGTCTTTTGAAAATGAGAAGAGATTAGCCCATTAATTAATAATATTTTCTTTATCAGCTCCATCAAAGTAGACAAAAACATGATATCCATCGTCAAAAATGCAATAGGAATTGGCCCAAAATCAAGTAGAAGGGATATTTCTCGACAAGTGCTCCTAGCCAAATTCAACATCAACAGTAAATTTAACTCAATACCTTTTTATATTAACATACAAAGAGAACAAAATTAGTATATCTAAACAATGGTCATTTTCAATTTTTCCTACTGAAATGGGTTGCAAAATTGATGAAATTTTGACGTATTTTCTTGCTAATTTTGTTTTCTACAAATTTATCATTTTTTTTCCGATTCCTTCACATGCCTACAACATTTTTTACATTTTCGTTCTAATTTCCTAGCATTTGAAGATCAAAAGCCTAAGCTCAACTAGGGAACCAAAATCCACCTTGGAACAGAGACAGGTTTCTTTTGAGCAATAATTAGAATCAACTTGAAACAGCTATAATTTCAAAAATCCAACAGGGATACTGAAAAAAAAAACAATATGTCAACTAGAACCAACAGCGCATCTGGTGTTGTGGTATAATAGTACCTCCCCACGGTACTGACCAGGGTTCGATTCCTTGGATGCGCAATTACTGTAGCATGTTTTATAACTAGACGACAAAGTTTTGTGCATAATACTATGTATAATGTTAATTATGGTGCACGAACGTGCAATACTTTCCACAAGCATACTGCAACAAATGGTATTATACCTTTTGTAAATATAGCAAGTATACTAGAAAATATTATTTTACCATTAATCAATAACTGAAACAATATCAATATACCATACACCAAAAACTGAAACAGTACCAATATAATTTGTGTTATGATATCTTCATATGTTTATTTTGTTTTTTAACAGTTCTTGGGTTTATTTAAATATCAAACAATATGACACTCTAACCTAAATCCCATATAAAATTATCCATGCATAAATGCATTTAAAAATAAAATCAACATATGGAAATTATATAATTTACTAGTATGAACTTGTGTACTGCATGCAATGTACTTTATACTGATTTATATTACCTAAATCGAAAACATTCAAAATCCTAAATATATTAAAAATAGATGGCAATTATATGCTTTGTTACAAACTCACCATTTTAAGCAACATACTAATTAAAACTCTTACAGTAAAGAAGATATATTTTGAATGCACACATAAATATTGATCACCTAGCAGATCATATAAACGAAGAACATATTGCTTCATCTTTTGTGTCCTTTACCAACACCTTAAACGATATCCAAAGATCTCTTCCAAAGTAAAATTGAAATGTGATACTAATATTAAACACATACAATGAAAATACACGGATAATGCAAACAATAAAATTATACAAAAATATCATAATTTCTAAAGATAGAACACATTTTCAACCACTTATGATTTCCTGAAAAGTTTTATAAATTATTCAAAGATATCTAAACTCCTAATGATAAGACAATTGATGAAAAGCATACATTTTCAACCACTTACGATTTCGTAAAATGTTTTTGCAAAAGCGGGAGTCAATAATCATATTCTCTAGCATCTTTCTAGCAATGTACTCTGAAACAGCAACGCAAAATCATTTGAGATCTTTGACTCTCATCGTCTAGGAAAGATAGCATGTAATATACATTACCTACATGAATAATTATTAAAAAAATCCGATCCAAAGCATTTAGAAGGGTGGATTTGATACTAATACTATATCCATTAATGATCGCAACATTGATAACGAGCAGTGATGTAATCTGGCTGACCATGTAATATATATTACCTACATGAATAGCTATTGAAAAAATTCGATGAACTATTTCAAAAGCACTAAGCAGATTGTGGATGGGATAATTTACCATTTTTTTCAAATTCCTTCACATGCCTACAACATTTATTACATTTTTATTCTAATTTCTTAGCATTTTAAGATCAAAAGCCTAAGTTCAACTAGGGAACCAAAATCCACTTTGGAATAGAAAATCAAACAGATTTCTTTTGAGTAATAATTATAATCAACCTGAAACAGCTATAATTTCAAAATTCCACCTAGAATATTGAAAAATATAAAAACCAATATGTCAACCAGAATCAACAGCGCATTTGGTGTAGTGGTATCATAGTACCCTCCCACGGTACTGACCAGGGTCCGATTCCCTGGATGCGCAATTATTGTAGCATGTTTTATACCTAGACACCAAAGTTTTGTGCAGAATTCTGTGTATAATGTTAATTATGGTGCACGAAAGTGCAAAACCTTCCACAATCATACTACAATAGATGGTATTATAACTTTTATAAATATTGCAAGTATATTAAAAAATATTATTCTACCATTAATCAAAAACTGAAACAGTACAAATATACCATACACAAAAACAGAAACAGTACCAATTTAATTTGTGTTATGATATCTTCATATGTTTATTTTGTTTTTTAACAGTTCTTGGGTTCATTTAAATATCAAACAATGTGACACTCCAACCTAAATCCTACATCAAATTATCCATGTGTAAATGCATTTAAAAATGAAATCAACATATGTAAATTATATAATTTACTAGTATGAACTCGTGTATTGCATGCAATGTACTTTATACCGATTTATATTACCTAAATCGAAAACGGTCAAAATCCTAAATATATTAAAAATAGATAGCAATCATACGCTTTGTTACAGACTCTCGATTGTAAGCAACATACTAATTAAAACTCTTCCAGTAAAGAAGATATATTTTGAATGCACACATAAATATTGATCCAGCAGATCATATAAACAGAGAACATATTGCTTCATCTTCTATGTCCTTTACCAACACCTTAAACGATATCCAAAGATATCTTCCACGGTAAAATTGAAAAGCGATACTAATATTAAACACATACAATGAAAATACATGGGGAATACAAACAATAAAATTATACAAAAATATCAGAACTTCTACGATAAAAAACATTTTCAACCACTTATAATTTCCTGAATTTTTTTATAAATCATTCAAAGATATCTAAACTCTTAATGATAGGACAATTGATGAAAAACATATGTTTTCAACCACTTACGATTTCGTAAAATGTTTTTGCAAAAGCGGGAATCAATAATCATAGTATCTAGCATCGTTCTAGCAATATACTCTGAAACAGCAATGCAAAATCATTTGAGATCTTTGACTCACATCGTCTAGGAAAGATAGCATGTAATATACATTACCTACATGAATAGTTATCAAAAAATCCGATCCAAATCATTTAGAAGGGTGGATTTGATACTAATACTATATTCAGTAACGATCGCAACATTGATAACGAGCAGTGATGTAATCTGGCTGACCATGTGATATAAATTACCTACATGAGTAGCTATTAAAAAATTCGACGAACTATTTAGAAAGCACTTAGTAGATGGTAGATTGGATAATTAATCATTTTTTCTGATTCCTTCACATGCCTACAACATTTTTTACATTTTTGTTCTAATTTCTTAGCATTTGAAGATCAAAAGCCTAAGTTCAACTAAGGAACCAAAATCCACTTTGGAACAGAAAATCAGACTAGTTTTTTTTTAGCAACAATTATAATCAACCTAAAATAAATATAATTTCAAAATTCCACCTGGAATATTGAAAAATAAAAAAAACCAATATGTAAACCAGAACCAATAGCGCATTTGGTGTGGTGGTATCATAGTATCCTCCTATCGCACTGACCAAGGTTCGATTCCCGGGATGTGCAATTACTATAGCATGTTTTCTAACTAGACACCAAATTTTTGTGATAATACTATGTATAATGTTAATTATGGTGCACGACACTGCAAAATCTTCCACAAACATACTGCAACTGATAGTTTTATAACTTTTATAATTATAGCAAGTATACTAGAAAATATTATTTTACCATTAATTAATAACTGAAACAATACCAATATACCATACACCAAAAACTGAAATAGTACCAATATAGTTTATGCTATGATATCTTCATATATTTATTTTGTTTTTTAACAGTTCTTGGGTTTATTTAAATATCAAACAATATGACACTCCAACCTAAATCCTATATCAAATTATCCATTCATAAATGCATTTAAAAATGAAATCAACATATGGAAATTATATAATTTACTAGCATGAACTCGTGTATTGCATGCAATGTACTTTATACTGATTTATATTACCTAAATCGAAAACATTCAAAATCCTAAATATATTAAAATAGATGGCAATCATATGCTTTGTTACAAGCTCTCCATTGTAAGCAACGTACTAATTAAAACTCTTACAGTAAAGAAGATATATTTTGAATGCACACATAAATATTGATCCCTTAGCAGATCATATAAACGAAGAACGTATTGCTTCATCTTTTGTGTCCTTTACCAACACCTTAAATGATATCCAAAGATCTCTTCCATAGTAAAATTATAATGTGATATAATATTAAACACATACAATGAAAATGCACGGATAATGCAAACAATAAAATTATACAAAAATATCAGAACTTCTAATGATAGAACAATTTTCAACCACTTATGATTTCCTGAAAAGTTTTATAATTCATTCAAAGAGATCTAAACTCCTAATGATAAGACAATTGATGAAAAGCATACATTTTCAACCACTTATGATTTCATAAAATGTTTATGCAAGAGCGAGAGTCAATAATCATATTCCCTAGCATCTTTCTAGCAACGTACTCTGAAACAACAATGCAAAATCATTTGAGATCTTTACTCTCATCGTCTACGAAAGATAGCATGTAATATACATTACCTACATGAATAGTTATTAAAAAATCCGATCCAAAGCATTTAGAAGGGTAGATTCGATACTAATACTATATCTAGTAATGATCGCAACATTGATAACCAGTAGTAATGTAATCTGGCTGACCACGTAATATATATTACCTACATGAATAGCTATTGAAAAAATTCGACGAACTATTTCAAAACCCCATGGCAGAGGGTGGTTTGGATAATTTTTCATTTTTTTCCGATTCCTTCACTTGCCTACAACATTTTTAACATTTTAATTCTAATTTCTTAGCATTTGAAGATCAAAAGCCTAAGTTCAACTAGGGAACCAAAATACACTTTGGAATAGAAAATCAGACAGGTTTCTTTTGAGTAATAATTATAATCAACGTGAAAAAGCTATAATTTCAAAATTCCACCTGGAATATTGAAAAATATAAAAACCAATATGTCAACCAGAACCAACAGCGCATCTGGTGTAGTGGTATCATAGTACGCTCCCACGGTACTAAGCACGGTTCGGTTCACTGGATACGCAATTACTGTAGCATGTTTTATAACTAGACACCAAAGTTTTGTACATAATACTATGTATAATGTTAATTATGGTGCACGATAGTGCAAAACCTTCCACAATAATACTGCAACAGATGGTATTGTACCTTTTATAAATATTGCAAGTATATTAGAAAATATTATTTTACCATTAATCAAAAACTGAAACAATACCAATATACCATACACCAAAAATAGAAACAGTACCAATATAATTTATGCTATGATATCTTCGTATGTTTATTTTGTTTTTTAACAGTTCTTGGATTTATTTAAATATCAGACAATATGACACTCCAACCTAAATCCTACATCAAATTATTCATGGATAAATGCATTTAAAAATGAAATCAACATATGTAAATTATATAATTTACTAGTATGAACTCGTGTATTGCATACAATGTACTTTATACTAATTTATATTACCTAAATCGAAAACATTTAAAATCCAAAATATATTAAAAATAGATAGCAATCATATGCTTTGTTACAGACTCTCGATTGTAAGCAACATACTAATTAAAACTCTTCCAGTAAAGAAGATATATTTTGAATGCACACATAAATATTGATCCAGCAGATCATATAAACAGAGAACATATTGCTTCATCTTTTGTGTCCTTTACCAACACCTTAAACGATATCCAAAGATCTCTCCCATGGTAAAATTGAAAAGTGATACTAATATTAAACACATACAATGAAAATACATGGGGAATACAAACAATAAAATTATAAAAAAATATCATAATTTCTAATGATAAAACACATTTTCAACCACTTATAATTTCCTTAATTTTTTTTATAAATCATTCAAAGATATCTAAATTCTTAATGATAGCACAATTGATGAAAAACATATGTTTTCAACCACTTATGATTTCGTAAAATGTTTTTGCAAAAGCGGGAGTCAATAATCATAGTATCTAGCATCTTTCTAGCAATGTACTCTGAAATAGCAATACAAAATCATTTGAGTTCTTTGACTCTCGTCGTCTAGGAAAGATAGCATGTAATATACATTACCTACATGAACAGTTATTAAAAAATACGATCCAAAGCATTTAGAAAGGTGGATTCGATACTAATACTATATCCAGTAACGATCGCAACATTGATAACGAGCAGTGATGTAATTTTGTTGACCATGTAATATATATTACCTACATAAGTAGCTATTGAAAAAATTCGATGAACTATTTCGAAAGCACTAAGCAGAGGGTGGATTGGATAATGTATCATTTTTTTCGATTCCTTCACATGCCTACAAATTTTTTTTACATTTTCGTTCTAATTTCTTAGCAATTGAAGATTAAAAGCCTAAATTCAACTAGGGAACCAAAATCCACTTTGGACCAGAAAATCTAACAGGTTTCTTTTGAGCAATAATCATAATCAACCAGAAACAACTATAATTTCAAAATTCCACCTGGAATATTTAAAAAAAAACCAATATGTCAACCAGAACCAACAGCGCATCTGGTGTAGTGGTATCATAGTACGCTCCCACGGTACTAAGCACGGTTCGGTTCACTGGATACGCAATTACTGTAGCATGTTTTATAACTAGACACCAAAGTTTTGTACATAATACTATGTATAATGTTAATTATGGTGCACGATAGTGCAAAACCTTCCACAATAATACTACAACAGATGGTATTGTACCTTTTATAAATATTGCAAGTATATTAGAAAATATTATTTTACCATTAATCAAAAACTGAAACAATACCAATATACCATACACCAAAAATAGAAACAGTACCAATATAATTTATGCTATGATATCTTCGTATGTTTATTTTGTTTTTTAACAGTTCTTGGATTTATTTAAATATCAGACAATATGACACTCCAACCTAAATCCTACATCAAATTATTCATGGATAAATGCATTTAAAAATGAAATCAACATATGTAAATTATATAATTTACTAGTATGAACTCGTGTATTGCATACAATGTACTTTATACTAATTTATATTACCTAAATCGAAAACATTTAAAATCCAAAATATATTAAAAATAGATAGCAATCATATGCTTTGTTACAGACTCTCGATTGTAAGCAACATACTAATTAAAACTCTTCCAGTAAAGAAGATATATTTTGAATGCACACATAAATATTGATCCAGCAGATCATATAAACAGAGAACATATTGCTTCATCTTTTGTGTCCTTTACCAACACCTTAAACGATATCCAAAGATCTCTCCCATGGTAAAATTGAAAAGTGATACTAATATTAAACACATACAATGAAAATACATGGGGAATACAAACAATAAAATTATAAAAAAATATCATAATTTCTAATGATAAAACACATTTTCAACCACTTATAATTTCCTTAATTTTTTTTATAAATCATTCAAAGATATCTAAATTCTTAATGATAGCACAATTGATGAAAAACATATGTTTTCAACCACTTATGATTTCGTAAAATGTTTTTGCAAAAGCGGGAGTCAATAATCATAGTATCTAGCATCTTTCTAGCAATGTACTCTGAAATAGCAATACAAAATCATTTGAGTTCTTTGACTCTCGTCGTCTAGGAAAGATAGCATGTAATATACATTACCTACATGAACAGTTATTAAAAAATACGATCCAAAGCATTTAGAAAGGTGGATTCGATACTAATACTATATCCAGTAACGATCGCAACATTGATAACGAGCAGTGATGTAATTTTGTTGACCATGTAATATATATTACCTACATAAGTAGCTATTGAAAAAATTCGATGAACTATTTCGAAAGCACTAAGCAGAGGGTGGATTGGATAATGTATCATTTTTTTCGATTCCTTCACATGCCTACAAATTTTTTTTACATTTTCGTTCTAATTTCTTAGCAATTGAAGATTAAAAGCCTAAATTCAACTAGGGAACCAAAATCCACTTTGGACCAGAAAATCTAACAGGTTTCTTTTGAGCAATAATCATAATCAACCAGAAACAACTATAATTTCAAAATTCCACCTGGAATATTTAAAAAAAAAACAATATGTCAACCAGAACCAACAGCGCATCTGGTGTAGTGGTATCATAGTACGCTCCCACGGTACTAAGCACGGTTCGGTTCACTGGATACGCAATTACTGTAGCATGTTTTATAACTAGACACCAAAGTTTTGTACATAATACTATGTATAATGTTAATTATGGTGCACGATAGTGCAAAACCTTCCACAATAATACTGCAACAGATGGTATTGTACCTTTTATAAATATTGCAAGTATATTAGAAAATATTATTTTACCATTAATCAAAAACTGAAACAATACCAATATACCATACACCAAAAATAGAAACAGTACCAATATAATTTATGCTATGATATCTTCGTATGTTTATTTTGTTTTTTAACAGTTCTTGGATTTATTTAAATATCAGACAATATGACACTCCAACCTAAATCCTACATCAAATTATTCATGGATAAATGCATTTAAAAATGAAATCAACATATGTAAATTATATAATTTACTAGTATGAACTCGTGTATTGCATACAATGTACTTTATACTAATTTATATTACCTAAATCGAAAACATTTAAAATCCAAAATATATTAAAAATAGATAGCAATCATATGCTTTGTTACAGACTCTCGATTGTAAGCAACATACTAATTAAAACTCTTCCAGTAAAGAAGATATATTTTGAATGCACACATAAATATTGATCCAGCAGATCATATAAACAGAGAACATATTGCTTCATCTTTTGTGTCCTTTACCAACACCTTAAACGATATCCAAAGATCTCTCCCATGGTAAAATTGAAAAGTGATACTAATATTAAACACATACAATGAAAATACATGGGGAATACAAACAATAAAATTATACAAAAATATCATAATTTCTACTGATAAAACACATTTTCAACCACTTATAATTTCCTTAATTTTTTTTATAACTCATTCAAAGATATCTAAATTCTTAATGATAGCACAATTGATGAAAAACATATGTTTTCAACCACTTATGATTTCGTAAAATGTTTTTGCAAAAGCGGGAGTCAATAATCATAGTATCTAGCATCTTTCTAGCAATGTACTCTGAAATAGCAATACAAAATCATTTGAGTTCTTTGACTCTCGTCGTCTAGGAAAGATAGCATGTAATATACATTACCTACATGAACAGTTATTAAAAAATACGATCCAAAGCATTTAGAAAGGTGGATTCGATACTAATACTATATCCAGTAACGATCGCAACATTGATAACGAGCAGTGATGTAATTTTGTTGACCATGTAATATATATTACCTACATAAGTAGCTATTGAAAAAATTCGATGAACTATTTCGAAAGCACTAAGCAGAGGGTGGATTGGATAATGTATCATTTTTTTCGATTCCTTCACATGCCTACAAATTTTTTTTACATTTTCGTTCTAATTTCTTAGCAATTGAAGATTAAAAGCCTAAATTCAACTAGGGAACCAAAATCCACTTTGGACCAGAAAATCTAACAGGTTTCTTTTGAGCAATAATCATAATCAACCAGAAACAACTATAATTTCAAAATTCCACCTGGAATATTTAAAAAAAAACCAATATGTCAACCAGAACCAACAGCGCATCTGGTGTAGTGGTATCATAGTACGCTCCCACGGTACTAAGCACGGTTCGGTTCACTGGATACGCAATTACTGTAGCATGTTTTATAACTAGACACCAAAGTTTTGTACATAATACTATGTATAATGTTAATTATGGTGCACGATAGTGCAAAACCTTCCACAATAATACTGCAACAGATGGTATTGTACCTTTTATAAATATTGCAAGTATATTAGAAAATATTATTTTACCATTAATCAAAAACTGAAACAATACCAATATACCATACACCAAAAATAGAAACAGTACCAATATAATTTATGCTATGATATCTTCGTATGTTTATTTTGTTTTTTAACAGTTCTTGGATTTATTTAAATATCAGACAATATGACACTCCAACCTAAATCCTACATCAAATTATTCATGGATAAATGCATTTAAAAATGAAATCAACATATGTAAATTATATAATTTACTAGTATGAACTCGTGTATTGCATACAATGTACTTTATACTAATTTATATTACCTAAATCGAAAACATTTAAAATCCAAAATATATTAAAAATAGATAGCAATCATATGCTTTGTTACAGACTCTCGATTGTAAGCAACATACTAATTAAAACTCTTCCAGTAAAGAAGATATATTTTGAATGCACACATAAATATTGATCCAGCAGATCATATAAATAGAGAACATATTGCTTCATCTTTTGTGTCCTTTACCAACACCTTAAACGATATCCAAAGATCTCTCCCATGGTAAAATTGAAAAGTGATACTAATATTAAACACATACAATGAAAATACATGGGGAATACAAACAATAAAATTATACAAAAATATCATAATTTCTAATGATAAAACACATTTTCAACCACTTATAATTTCCTTAATTTTTTTTATAAATCATTCAAAGATATCTAAATTCTTAATGATAGGACAATTGATGAAAAACATATGTTTTCAACCACTTATGATTTCGTAAAATGTTTTTGCAAAAGCGGGAGTCAATAATCATAGTATCTAGCATCTTTCTAGCAATGTACTCTGAAATAGCAATACAAAATCATTTGAGTTCTTTGACTCTCGTCGTCTAGGAAAGATAGCATGTAATATACATTACCTACGTGAACAGTTATTAAAAAATACGATCCAAAGCATTTAGAAAGGTGGATTCGATACTAATACTATATCCAGTAACGATCGCAACATTGATAACGAGCAGTGATGTAATTTTGTTGACCATGTAATATATATTACCTACATAAGTAGCTATTGAAAAAATTCGATGAACTATTTCGAAAGCACTAAGCAGAGGGTGGATTGGATAATGTATCATTTTTTTCGATTCCTTCACATGCCTACAAATTTTTTTTACATTTTCGTTCTAATTTCTTAGCAATTGAAGATTAAAAGCCTAAATTCAACTAGGGAACCAAAATCCACTTTGGACCAGAAAATCTAACAGGTTTCTTTTGAGCAATAATCATAATCAACCAGAAACAACTATAATTTCAAAATTCCACCTGGAATATTTAAAAAAAAACCAATATGTCAACCAGAACCAACAGCGCATCTGGTGTAGTGGTATCATAGTACCCTCCCACGGTACTAAGCACGGTTCGGTTCACTGGATACGCAATTACTGTAGCATGTTTTATAACTAGACACCAAAGTTTTGTACATAATACTATGTATAATGTTAATTATGGTGCACGATAGTGCAAAACCTTCCACAATAATACTGCAACAGATGGTATTGTACCTTTTATAAATATTGCAAGTATATTAGAAAATATTATTTTACCATTAATCAAAAACTGAAACAATACCAATATACCATACACCAAAAATAGAAACAGTACCAATATAATTTATGCTATGATATCTTCGTATGTTTATTTTGTTTTTTAACAGTTCTTGGATTTATTTAAATATCAGACAATATGACACTCCAACCTAAATCCTACATCAAATTATTCATGGATAAATGCATTTAAAAATGAAATCAACATATGTAAATTATATAATTTACTAGTATGAACTCGTGTATTGCATACAATGTACTTTATACTAATTTATATTACCTAAATCGAAAACATTTAAAATCCAAAATATATTAAAAATAGATAGCAATCATATGCTTTGTTACAGACTCTCGATTGTAAGCAACATACTAATTAAAACTCTTCCAGTAAAGAAGATATATTTTGAATGCACACATAAATATTGATCCAGCAGATCATATAAACAGAGAACATATTGCTTCATCTTTTGTGTCCTTTACCAACACCTTAAACGATATCCAAAGATCTCTCCCATGGTAAAATTGAAAAGTGATACTAATATTAAACACATACAATGAAAATACACGGAGAATACAAACGATATAATTATACAAAAATATCAGAACTTCTAATGATAAAACACATTTTCAACCACTTATAATTTCCTGAAAAGTTTTATAAATCATTCAAAGATATCTAAGCTCTTAATGATAGGACAATTAATGAAAAACAAAAGTTTTCAACCACTTACAATTTCATAAAATGTTCTTCAAAAGCGGGAGTCAATAATTATAGTATCTAGCATCTTTCTAGCAATGTACTCTGAACCAACAATGCATAATCATTTGAGATCTTTGACTCTCATCGTCTAGGAAAGATAGCATGTAATATACATTACCCACATGAATAGTTATTAAAAAATCCGATCCAAAGCATTTAGAAGGGTGGATTCGATACTAATACTATATCTAATAACGATCGCAGAATTGGTAGCGAGCAATTACGTAATCTGGCTGAACATGTAATATATATTCCCTACATTAGTAGCTATTGAAAAAATTCGACGAACTATTTCGAAAGCACTAAGTAGAAGGCGGATTAGATAATTAGCATTTTTTTCCGATTCCTTCACATGCCTACAACATATTTTACATTTTCATTCTAATTTCTTAGCATTTGAAGATCAAAAGCCTAAGTTCAACTAGGGAACCAAAATCCAATTTGGAACAGAAAATCAGACAGGTTTCTTCTAAGAAATAATTATAATCAATCTGAAACAACTATAATTTCAAAATTCCACCTAGAATATTGAAAAATAAATAAACCAATATGTCAACCAGAACCAACAACGCATCTGGTGTTGTGGTATTATAGTACCCTCCCATGGTACTAACCAGGGTTCGATTCTGTGGATGCGCAATTACTGTAGCATGTTTTATAACTAGACACCAAAGTTTTGTACATAATACTATGTATAACGTTAATAATGGTGCACGAAAGTCCAAACCCTTCCACAAACATACTGCAACAGATGGTATTATACCTTTTATAAATATAGCAAGTATATTAGAAAATATTATTTTACCGTTAATCAATAACTGAAACAATACCAATATACCATACACCATAAACTGAAATAGTACCAATATAATTTGTGCTATGATATCTTCATATGTTTATTTTGTTTTTTAACAGTTCTTTGGTTTATTTAAATATCAAACAATATGACACTCCAACCTAAATCCTACATCAACTTATCCATGCATAAATGCATTTAAAAATGAAATCAAAGTATGGAAATTATATAATTTACTAGTATGAAATTGTGTATTTCATGCAATGTACTTTATACTGATTTATATTACCTAACTCAAAAACATTCAAAATCCTAAATATTTTAAAAATAGATGGCAATCATATGCTTTGTTACAAACTCTCCATTGTAAGCAATGTACTAATTAAAACTCTTACAGTAAAGAAGTTATATTTTGAATGCACACATAAATATTGATCCCCTAGCAGATCATATAAACGAAGAACATATTGCTTCATCTTTTGTGTACTTTACCAACACCCTAAACGATATCCAAAGATCTCTTCCACAGTAAAATTGAAATGTGATACTAATATTAAACACATACAATGAAAATACACGGATAATGCAAACAATAAAATTATACAAAAATATCAGAACTTCTAATGATAGAACACATTTTCAACCATTTATGATTTCCTGAAATTTTTTATAAATTATTCAAAGATATCTAAACTCCTAATGATAAGACAATTGATGAAAAGCATACAATTTCAACCACTTACGATTTCGTAAAATGTTTTTGCAAAAGCGGGAGTCAATAATCATATTCTTTAGCATCTTTCTAGCAATGTACTCTGAAACAGCAATGCAAAATCATTTGAGATCTTTGACTCTCATCGTCTAGGAAAGATAGCATGTACTATACATTACATACATGAATAATTATTAAAAAAATCCGATCCAAAGCATTTAGAAGGGTGGATTTGATACTAATTCTATATCCAGTAATGATCGCAACATTGATAACGACCAGTGATGCAATCTGGCTGACCATGTAATATATATTACCTACATGAATAGTTATTGAAAAAATTCGATGAACTATTTCACAAGCACTAAGCAGAGGGTGGATGGGACAGTTTATCATTTTTTTTCGATTCCTTCACATGCCTACAACATTTTTTACATTTTCATTCTAATTTCTTAGCATTTGAAGATCAAAAGCCTAAGTTCAATTAGGGAAACAAATTCCACTTAGGAATAGAAAATCAGACAGATTTCTTTTGAGTAATAATTATAATCAACCTGAAACAGCTATAATTTCAAAATTCCACCTGGAATATTGAAAAAAATAAAAAACAATATGTCAACCAGAATCAACAGCGCATCTGGTGTAGTGGTATCATATTACCCTCCCATGGTACTGACCAGGATTCGATTCCCTGGATGCGCAATTACTGTAGCATGTTTTATAACAAGACGCCTAAGTTTTGTGCATAATACTATGTATAATGTTAATTATGGTGCACAAAAGTGCAAAACCTTCCACAAACATACTGCAATAGATAGCAATCATATGCTTTGTTACAGACTCTCGATTGTAAGCAGCATACTAATTAAAACTCTTCAAGTAAAGAAGATATATTTTGAATGCACGCATAAATATTGATCGAGCAGAACATATAAACAGAGAACATATTGCTTCATCTTTTGTGTCCTTTACCAACACCTTAAATGATATCCAAAGATCTCTTCCACGGTAAAATTGAAAAGCGATACTAATATTAAACACATACAATGAAAATACATGGGGAATACAAACAATAAAATCATACAAAAATATCAGAACTTCTAATGATAAAACACATTTTCAACCACTTATAATTTCCTGAAATTTTTTATAAATCATTCAAAGATATCTAAACTCTTAATGATAGGACAATTGATGAAAAACTTACATTTTCAACCACTTATGATTTCGTAAAATGTTTTTGCAAAAGCGGGAGTCAATAATCATAGTATCTAGCATCTTTCTAGCAATGTACTCTGAAATAGTAATGCAAAATCATTTGAGTTCTTTGACTCTCGTCATCTAGGAAAGATAGCATGTAATATACATTACCTACATGAATAGTTATTAAAAAATCTGATCCAAAGCATTTAGAAGGGTGGATTCGATATTAATACTATATCCAGTAACGATCGCAACATTGATAACGAGCAGTGATGTAATCTGGCTGACCATGTAATATGTATTACCTACATGAGTAGCTATTGCAAAAATTCAATGAACTATTTCGAAAGCACTAAGCCGAGGTTTGATTGGATAATTTATCATTTTTTTTTCGATTCCTTCACATGCCAACAACATTTTTTACATTTTCGTTCTAATTTCTTAGCATTTGAAGATCAATAGCCTAAGTTCAACTAGGGAAACAAAATCCAATTTGGAACAGAAAATCAGACAGGTTTCTTTTGAGCAATAATTATAATCAACCTGAAATAGCTATAATTTCAAAATTCCACCGGGAATATCAAAAAAAAAAAAAAATTGTCAACCAGAACCAACAGCGCATCTGGTGCAGTGGTATCATAGTACCCTCCCACAGTACTAACCAAGGTTCGATTAACTGGATGCACAATTACTGTAGCATGTTTTATAACTAGACACCAAAGTTTTATGCATAATACTATGTATAATGTTAATTATGGTGCACGAAAGTGCAAAACCTTCCACAATCATACTGCAACACATGGTATTATACCTTTTATAAATATTGCAAGTATATTAGAAAATATTATTTTACCATTAATCAAAAACTGAAACAATACCAATATACCATACACCAAAAATAGAAATAGTACCAATATAATTTGTGCTATGATATCTTCATATGTTAATTTTGTTTTTTAACAGTTCTTGGGTTTATTTAAATATCAAACAATATGACACTCCAACCTTAATCCTACATCAAATTATCCATGCGTAAATGCATTTAAAAATGAAATCAACATATGTAAATTATATAATTTACTAGTACGAACTCGTGTATTGCATGCAATGTACTTTATAATGATATACATTACCTAAATCGAAAACATTCAAAATCCTAAATATATTAAAAGTAGATAGCAATCATATGCTTTGTTACAGACTCTCAGTTGTCAGCAACATACTAATTAAAACTCTTCAAGTAAAGAATATATATTTTGAATGCACACATAAATATTGATCTAGCAGATCATATAAACAGAGAACATATTGCTTCATCTTCTATGTCCTTTACCAACACCTTAAACGATATCAAAAGATCTCTTCCATGGTAAAATTGAAAAGCGATACTAATATTAAACACATACAATGAAAATACATGAAGAATACAAACAATAAAATTATACAAAAATATCAGAACTTCTAATGATAAAACACATTTTCAACCATTTATAATTTCCTGAAAAGTTTTATAAATCATTCAAAGATATCTAAACTCTTAATGATAGGACAATTGATGAAAAACATACGTTTTCAACCACTTACGATTTCATAAAATGTTTTTGCAAAAGCGGGAGTCAATAATCATAGTATCTAGCATCTTTCTAGCAATGTACTCTGAAACAACAATGCAAAATCATTAGAGATCTTTGACTCTCATCGTCTAGGAAAGATAGCATGTAATATACATTACCTACATGAATAGTTATTAAAAAAATACGATCCAAATCATTTAGAACGGTGGATTCGATACTAATACTATATTCAGTAACAATCGCAACATTGACAACGAGCAGTGATGTAATCTGGTTGACCATGTAATATATATTACCTACATGAGTAGCTATTGAAAAAATTCGACAAATTATTTCGAAAGCACTAAGCAGAGGGTGGATTGGATATTTTATCATTTTTTCCGATTCCTTCACATGCCTACAACATTTTTTACATTTTCGTTCTGATTTCTTAGCATTTGAAGATCAAAAGCCTAAGTTCAACTTGGGAACCAAAATCCACTTTGGAACAGAAAATCAGACAGGTTTTTTTTAGCAATAATTATAATCAACCTGAAATAGCTGTAATTTCAAAATTCCGCCTGAAATATTGAAAAATAAAAAAAATCAATATGTAAACCAGAATCAACGGCGCATTTGGTGTAGTGGTATCATAGTACCTTCCCACGGCACTGACCAGGTTTCGATTCCCTGGATGCGCAATTACTTTAGAATGTTTTATAACTAGACACCAAAGTTTTGTGCATAATACTATGTATAATGTTAATTATGGTGCAGGAAATAGCAAAATCTTCCATAAACATACTGTAACAGATAGTATTATAACTTTTATAATTATAGAAAGTATACTAGAAAATATTATTTTACCATTAGTTAATAACTTAAACAATACCAATATACCATACATCAAAAACTGAAACAATACCAATATAATTTATGCTATGATATCTTCATATTTTTTTTTTAACAATTCTTGGGTTTGTTTAAATATCAAACAATATGACACTCCAACCTAAATCCTATATCAAATTACCCATGCATAAATGCATTTAAAAATTAAATCAACATATGCAAATTATATAATTTACTTGCATGAACTCATGTATTGCATGCAATGTACTTTATACTGATTTATATTACCTAAATCGAAAACATTCAAAATTCTAAATATATTAAAAATAGTCGGCAATCATATGCTTTGTTACAAACTCTCCATTGTAAGCAACGTACTAATTAAAACTCTTATAGTAAAGAAGATATATTTTGAATGCACACATAAATGTTGATCCCACAGCAGATAATATAAACAAAGAACATATTGCATCATCTTTTGTGTCCTTTACCAACACCTTAAATGATATCCAAAGATCTCTTCCACAGTAAAATAGAAATGTGATACTAATATTAAACACATACAATGAAAATACATAGATAATGCAAACAATAAAATTATACAAAAATATCAGAATTTCTAATGGTAGAACACATTTTCAACCACTTATGATTTCCTGAAAAGTTTTATAAATCATTCAAAGATATCTAAAATCCTAATGATAAGACAATTGATGAAAAGCATACATTTTCAACCACTTATGATTTCGTAAAATGTTTTTTCAAGAGCGGGAGTCAATAATCATATTCTCTAGCATCTTTCTAGCAATGTACTCTGAAACAGCAATGCAAAATCATTTGAGATCTTTGACTCTCATCGTCTAGGAAAGATAGCATGTAATATATATTACCTACATGAATAGTTATTAAAAAATACGATCCAAAGCATTTAGAAGGGTGGATTGGATACTAATACTATATCCAGCAATGATCGCAACATTGATAACCAACAGTGATGTAATCTGGCTGACCATGTAATATATATTACTTGCATGAATAGCTATTGAAAAAATTCGACGAACTATTTCAAAAGCCCTAAGGAGAGGGTGGATTGGATAATTTTTCGTTTTTTTCCGATTCCTTCACATGCCTACAACATTTTTTACATTTTAATTCTAATTTATTAGCATTTGAAGATCAAAAGCCTTAGTTCAACTAGGGAACCAAAATCCACTTTGGAATAGAAAATCAGACAGGTTTCTTTTGAGTAATAATTATAATCAACCTGAAACAGCTATAATTTCAAAATTCCATCTGGAATATTGAAAAATATAAAAACCAATATGTCAACCAGAACCAACAGCGCATCTGGTGTAGTGGTATCATAGTACCCTCCCATGGTACTGACCAGGGTTCGATACCCTGGATGCGCAATTACTATAGAATGTTTTATAACTAGACGCCAAAGTTTTGTGCATAATACTATGTATAATGTTAATTATGGTGCACAAAATTGTAAAACCTTCCACAAACATACTGCAACAGATGGTATTATGCATTTTATAAATATTGCAAGCATATTAGAAAATATTATTTTACCACTAAACAAAAACTGAAAAAATATCTGTATACCATACATTAAAAACTGAAACAGTATAAATATAATTTATGCTATGATATCTTTATATGTTTATTATTTTTAACAGTTCTTGGGTTTATTTAAATATCAAACAATATGACACTCCAACCTAAATCCTACATCAAATTATCCATGCATAAATGCATTTAAAAATTAAATCGACATATGGAAATTATATAATTTACTAGTATGAACTCGTGTATTGCATGCAATGTACTTTATACTGATTTATATTACCTAAATCGAAAACATTCAAAATCCTAAATATACTAAAAATAGAAAGCAATCATATGCTTTGTTACAGACTCTAGATTGTAAGCAACATGCTAATTAAAACTCTTCTAGTAAAGAAGATATATTTTGAATGCACACATAAATATTGATCCAGCAGATCATATAAACAGAGAACATATTGCTTCGTCTTTTGTGTCTTATACAACCACCTTAAACGATATCCAAAGCTCTCTTCCATGGCAAAATTGAAAAGCGATACTAATATTAAACATATACAATGAAAATACATGGGGAATACAAACAATAAAATTATACAAAAATAACAGAACTTCTAACGATAAAACACATTCTCAACCACTTATAATTTCCTGAATTTTTTTATAAATCATTCAAAGATATCTAAACTCTTAATGATAGGACAATTGATGAAAAACATACGTTTTCAACCACTTACGATTTCGTAAAATGTTTTTGCAAAAGCGGGAGTCAATAATCATAGTATCCAGCATCTTTCTAGCAATGTACTCTGAAATAGCAATGCAAAATCATTTGAGATCTTGGACTCTCGTCGTTTAGAAAAGATAGCATGTAATATACATTACCTACATGAATATTTATTAAAAAATCCGATCCAAAGCATTTAGAAAGGTGTATTCGATACTAATACTATATCCAGTAACAATCGCAACATTGATAACGAGCAGTGATGTTATCTGGCTGACCATGTAATATATATATCCTACATAAATAGCCATTGAAAAAATTCGACGAACTATTTCGAAAGCACTTAGCAGAGGGTGGATTGGATAATTTATCATTTTTTTCTGATTCCTTCACATGCCTACAAATTTTTTTACATTTTCGTTCTAACTTCTTTGCAATTGAAGATCAAAAGCCTAAATTCAACTAGGGAACCAAAATCCACTTTGGACCAGAAAATCTAACAGGTTTCTTTTGAGAAATAATCATAATCAACCTGAAACAGCTATAATTTCAAAATTCCACCGGGAATATTGAAAAAAAAAACCAATATGTCAACCAGAACCAACATCGCATCTGGTGTAGTGGTATCGTAGTACCCTCCCACGGTTCTAAGCAGGGTTCGATTCACTGGATGCACAATTAATGTAGCATGTTTTATAACTAGACACCAAAGTTTTGTGCATAATACTATGTATAATGTTAATTATGGTGCACGAAAGTGCAAAACCTTCCACAATCATACTGCAACACATGGTATTACACCTTTTATAAATATTGCAAGTATATTAGAAAATATTATTTTACCATTAATCAAAAACTGAAACAATACCAATATACCATACACCAAAAATAGAAATAGTACCAATATAATTTGTGCTATGATATCTTCATATGTTAATTTTGTTTTTTAATAGTTCTTGGGTTTATTTAAATATCAAACAATATGACACTCCAGCCTAAATCCTAAATCAAATTATCCACGCATAAATGTATTTAAAAATGAAACCAACATATGTAAATTATATAATTTACTAGTATGAACTCGTGTATTACATGCAATGTACTTTATACTGATTTATATTACATAAATCGAAAACATTCAAAATCCTAAATATATTAAAAATAGATAGCAATCATATGCTTTGTTACAGACTCTCAATTGTAAGAAACATACTAATTAAAACTCTTCCAGTAAAGAAGATATATTTTGAATGCACACATAAATATTGACCCAGCAGATCATATAAACAGAGAACATATTGCTTAATCTTTTGTGTCCTTTACCAACACATTAAACGATATCCAAATATCTCTTGCATGATAAAATTGAAAAGTGATACTAATATTAAACACATACAATGAAAATACATGGAGAATACAAACAATAAAATTATACAAAAATATCAGAACTTCTAATGAGAAAACACATTTTCAACCACTTATAATTTCCTGAAAAGTTTTATAAATCATTCAAAGATATCTAAGCTCTTAAAGACAGGACAATTAATGAAAAACATAAGTTTTCAACCACTTACGATCTCGTAAAATGTTTTTGCAAAAGCGGGAGTCAATTATCATAGTATCTAGCATCTTTCTAGCAATGTACTCCGAAACAGCAATTCAAAATCATTTGAGATTTTTGACTCTCATCGTCTAGAAAAAGATAGAATATAATATACATTACCTACATGAATAGTTATTAAAAAATCTGATCCAAAGCATTTAGAAGGGTGGATTCGATACTAATACTATATCTGGTAACGATCGCCACATTGATAACGAGCAGTTATGTAATCTGGCTGACCATGTAATATATATTACCTACATGAGTAGCTATTGAAAAATTCGACGAACTATTTCGAAAGCATTAAGTAGAGGGTGGATTAGATAATTAACATTTTTTCCCGATTCCTTCACATGCCTACAACATTTTTTTACATTTTCGTTCTAATTTCTTAGCATTTGAAGATCAAAAGCCTAAGTTCAACCAGGGAACCAAAATCCAATTTGGAAAAGAAAATCAGACAGGTTTCTTCTGAGAAATAATTATAATCAACCAAAAACAGCTATAATTTCAAAATTCCACCTGGAATATTGAAAAATAAAAAAACCAATATGTCAACCAGAACCAACAACGCATTTGGTGTAGTGGTATTATAGTACCCTCCCACGGTACTGACCAGGGTTCGATTCTGTAGATACACAATTACTGTAGCATGTTTTATAACTAGACACCAAAGTTTTATGCATAATAGTATGTATAATGTTAATTATGGTGCACGAAAGTGCAAAACCTTCCACAAACATACTGCAACAGATGGTATTATACCTTTTATAAATATAGCAAGTATATTTGAAAATATTATTTTACCATTAATCAATAACTGAAACAATACCAATATACAATACACCATAAACTGAAATAGTACCAATATAATTTGTGCTATGATATCTTCATATGTTTATTTTGTTTTTTAATATTTCTTGGGTTTATTTAAATATCAAACAATATGACACTCCAACCTATATCCTACATCAAATTATCCATGCATAAATGCATTTAAAACAACGTATGGAAATTATATAATTTTCTATTATGAACTCGTGTATTGCATGCAATGTACTTTATACTGATTTATATTACCTAACTCGAAAACATTCAAAATCCTGAATATATTAAAAATAGATAGCAATCATATACTTTGTTATAGACTTCCTATAGTAAGCAACATACTAATTAACACTGTTCCGGTAAAGAAGATATATTTTGAATGCACGTATAAATATTGATCCCTTAGCAGATCATATAAACAGAGAACATATTGCTTCATCTTTTGTGTCCTTTACCAACACCTTAAACGATATCCGAAGATCTCTTCCACAGTAAAATTATAATGTGATATAATATTAAACACATACAATGAAAATACACGGATAATGCAAACAACAAAAATATCAGAACTTCTAATGATAGAACACATTTTCAACCACTTATGCTTTCCTGAATTTTTTTATAAATCATTCAAAGATATCTAGACTCTTAATGATAGGACAACATACATTTTCAACCATTTACGATTTCGTAAAATGTTTTTGCAAAAGCGGGAGTCCATAATCATAATATCTAGCATCTTTCTGGCAATGTACTCTGAAACAGCAATGCAAAATCATTTGAGAACTTTGACTCTCATCGTCTAGGAAAGATAGCATGTAATATAAATTACCTACATGAATAATTATTAAAAAAATCCGATCAAGAGCATTTAGAAGGGTGGATTCGATGTTAATACAATATCAAGTAACGGTCGCAACATTGATAACGAGCAGTGATGTAATCTGGCTAACCATGTAATATATATTACCTACATGAATAGCTTTTGAAAAAATTCGATGAACGATTTCCAAAGCACTAAGGAGAGGGTGGATTGGATAATTTATCATTTTTTTCCAATTCCTTCACGTGCCTACAACATTGTTTACATCTTCGTTCTAATTTCATAGCATTTGAAGATCAAAAGCCTAAGTTCAACAAGGGAACCAAAATCCACTTTGGAATAGAAAATCAGACAGATTTCTTTTGAGTAATAATTATAATAAACCTGAAACAACTATAATTTCAAAATTCCACCAGAAATATTGAAAAATAAAGAAACCAATATGTCAACCAGAACCAACAGTGCATCTGGTGTAGTGGTACCATAGTACCCCACCTCGGTACTGACCAGGGTTCGATTCCCATGAAGCGCAATTACTATAGCATGTTTTATAACTAGACGCAAAATTTTACGCATAATACTCTGTATAATGTTAATTATGGTGCACAAAAGTGCAAAACCTTCCACTAACATACTGCAACAGATGGTATTATACCTTCAATAAATATTGCAAGTATATTAGAAAATATTGTTTTACCATTAATCAAAAACTTAAACAGTACCAATATACCATACACCAAAAACTGAAACAATAACAATATAACTCGTGCTATGATATCTTCATATGTTTACTTTGTTTTTAAGCGGTTTTTGGGTTTATTTAAATATCAAACCATATGATACTCCAACGTGAATCCTACATCAAATTATCCATGCATAAATGCATTTAAAAATGAAATCAATATATAGAAATTATATAATTTACTAGTATGAACTCGTGTATTGCATGCAATGTACTTTATACTAATTTATATTACCTAAATCGAAAACATTCAAAATCCTAAATATATTAAAAATAGATAGCAATCATATGCTTTGTTATATACTCTTGATTGTAAGCAACGTACCAATTAAAACTCTTCCAGTATAGAATAAATATTTTTAATGCACACATAAATATTGATCCCTTAGCAGATCATATAAACAGAGAACATATTTCTTCATCTTTTGTGTCCTTTACCAACACCTTAAACAATATCCGTAGATCTCTTCCACGGTAAAATTGAAAAGTGATACTAATATTAAACAAATACAATGAAAATACATGGAGAATGCAAACAACACAAATATCAGAACTTCTAATGATAGAACACATTTTCAACCACTTATGTTTTCCTGAATTTTTTTATAAATCATTCAAAGATATCTAGTCTCTTAATGATAGGACAATTGATGAAAAGCATACATTTTCAACCACTTACGATTTCGTAAAATGTTTTTGCAAAAGCGGGAGTCAATAATCATAATATCTAACATCTTTCTGGCAATGTACTCCGAAATAGCAATGCAAAATCATTTTAGATCTTTGACCCTCATCCTCTAGGAAAGATGGCATGTAATATACATTACCTATATGAATAGTTATTAAAAAATCCGATTAAAAGCATTTAGAAGGGTGGATTCGATACTAATACTATATCCAGTAACGATCGCAACATTGATACCGAGCAGTGATGTAATTTGGCTGACCATGTAATATATATTACCTACATGAGTAGCTATTGAAAAAATTCAACGAACTATTTCGAAAGCACTAAGTAGAGGGTGGATTGGTTGATTTATCATTTTTTCTGATTCCTTCACATGCTTACGACATTCTTTACATTCTCGTTCTAATTTCTTAGCATTTGATGATCAAAAGCCTAAGTTCAACAAGGGAACC
Source organism: Allium sativum (assembly GCA_030737875.1). NCBI lineage: Eukaryota > Viridiplantae > Streptophyta > Magnoliopsida > Asparagales > Amaryllidaceae > Allium > Allium sativum. The sequence continues at coordinate 921,341,567 of CM060910.1, forward strand.
AAAATCCACTTTGGAGTAGAAAATCAAACTGGTTTCTTTTGGGTAATAATTATAATAAACCTGAAACAGCTATAATTTCAAAATTCCGCCTGGAATATTGAAAAATAAAAATACCAATATGTCAACTAGGACCAACAGTGCATCTGGTGTAGTGGTATCATAGTACCCTCCCACGATACTGACCAGGGTTTGATTCCCATGATGCGCAATTACTGTAGCATGTTTTATAACTAGATGCCAAACTTTTGTGCATAATACTATGTATAATGTTAATTATGGTGCACAAAAGTGCAAAACCTTTCATAAACATACTGCAACAGATGTTATTATACCTTTTATAAATATAGAAAATATATTAGAAATTATTATTTTACCATTAATCAAAAACTGAAACAATACCAATATACCATACACCAAAAACTGAAGAAGTTCCAATATAATTTGTGTTATGATATCTTCATATGTTTATTTTGTTTTTTAACGGTTCTTGGGTTTATTTAAATATTAAACAATATGACATTCCAACCTAAATCCTACATTGAATTATTCATGCATAAATGCATTTAAAAATGAAATCAACATACAGAAATTATATAATTTACTGGTATGAACTCGTGTGTTGCATGCAATGTACTTTATACTGTTTTATATTACCTAAATTGAAAACATTCTAAATCCTAAATATATTAAAAATAGATTGCAATCATATGCTTTGTTACAGACTCTCGATTGTAAGCAACATACTAACTAAAAATCTTCCAGTATGGAAGATATATTTTGAATGCACACATAAATATTGATCCCTTAGCAGATCATATAAACAGAGAACATATTGCTTCATCTTTTGTGTCCTTCACCAACACTTTAAACGATATCCAAAGATCTCTTCCACGGTAAAATTGAAAAGCGATACTAATATTAAACACATACAATGAAAACACACGGAGAATGCAAACAACAAAAATATCATAACTTCTAATGATAGAACACATTTTCAACCACTTATGATTTCCTGAATTTTTTTATAAATCATTCAAAGATATCTCGACTCTTAATGATAGGGAAATTGATGAAAAGCATACATTTTCAACAACTTACGATTTCGTAAAATGTTTTTGTAAAAGCGGGAGTTAGTAATCATAATATCTTGCATCTTTCTAGCAATGTACTCGGAAACAGCAATGCAAAATCATTTGAGATCTTTGACTCTCATCATCTAGGAAAGATAACATGTAATATACATTACCTACATGAATAGTTATTAAAAAATCCGATCCAAAGCATTTAGAAGGGTGGATTCGATACTAATACTATATCCAGTTATGATCACAACATTGATAATGAGAAGTGATGTAATCTGGCTGACCATGTAATATATATTGCCTACATGAGTGTCTATTGAAAAAATTAGACGAGCTATTTCGAAAGCACTAAGCAGAGGGTGGAATGGATAATTTATCATTTTTTTCCGATTCCTTCACATGCCTACAACATTTTTTACATTTTCGTTCTAATCTCTTAGCATTTGAAGATCAAATGCCTAATTTCTTAGCATTTGTACTTTCTTTGAATATTCAAAAACAACTCCTCTAGTTTTCTTTTTTACTTTTCTAAATTCTATGTTGTTTCCATATAGCCTTTCATAAGAAAATCGAACAAAATTTACTTTGTAGCATGGATCGAAAATCCAAGCAATAAAAAGAAAAACAAACTAAAATCTTTCCAATATTTATCAAAATTTTTAAGCATATCACATGCCATAGAAGACTTAAGTCATCACTATCTAAAATCTTCTTTATAGTTAAATGAACCAAGAAAATTTCTAGAAAGAACAAGTTAGCGGTCGGATAATTTGTACCTAAAAACAAGCAAGTGGCAATATAGAAAATTGCAAAAAAAAGTGTGATTTTTATCGCTTTTTCCCATTCTTCAAATGATGGACAATAAGTATAACTAGAATCCACATGTTTCAGCCGATAGAGAGCTTGTTCATAATATATTGCACTTTTAAGTGTGATAAAAGTGGAGTTCCATCTCGTGGGAACATCTTGACGCAATCTCTTTTTAGCTTATCTAAAAAAAGACTATATATACATTCAATTTTTTTTTTCACAGACTGAGAATCCCGAATATATTTTATACTTTCCCTTATGTTGCTCAAACAATTAGTTATAATTTCAGACCATCTTGCGCAGTCAAATTCAATATATGTGCGGCACACCTAATGTGTAAATATTGGCCACCACAACCAATGATCTTTTATAATTGAGATATGATCCTAATAGTCCGATGAACTTATCATTGGAAGATGCGTTATCCAATGTAAATGAAAATATAATATCTACTATTCCCAGCTAAGCAACAAACTTGATATCTTTTCAAATATGGCTGATCCAGAATGAGGAGGTGGCAACAAACAGAAACTAAGTAATCTTTTTTGCAACTTCCATTCATTATTAATAAAATGTGCAGTCAAAGTCCTATAGCCATCCGTATTGATTGAACCCCACAAATCAGACATTATACTCACTCTCTCGCTACATGAATGTAATACAGCTTTAAGTTTTACTTTCTCATTCTTATAAAGTTTCATAACATCTGAACGTGAAGTATTTTTAGATAAATGTACCACTTTATCATTTAAATAAGAAACCAATTCATGAATACTTTCATATTGCACAAAATTAAACTGTAAGTTATGCCTAATAATTGCTTTAGTCATTAAATCTCTATAATTTGTTTCACTAAAGTTTCCTTTATTGATGTCTTCCACATTTATACCATGACATTTCTTAACATGTCTTCTTAAATTAATTGTCCCGTAGTTACCACCACATATATATTCTCTTTTACATTTTTTGCAAAAACATACGCCCTTTTTACCACAACAATTTCCTTCTTTTCGAAATATTTCCAAACATCAAAATAAGTATTTCTTTTTCGTTTACTTCTTACAGAACTACCCACTGAAACAAGATCTACTTCCAAATCTATCATGCGCCTTGTTTGACTATCAAGTTCACCAATATTCATATTCTACGAAAAATATGTAAAAGTCATCAAGTCTTAACACATAGGACTATCATGCAAATTAGCTACGAATAATAACCACTTTGCCTTAATAAGCAACTGCACAAATTATACCTAGATCACTAGCGTATCATTTCTTAATATTAGCAATATGTTTTCTAGTCCTCTAAAACAAATACCCCGTTAAGCATTGTGTTGGAGGTCACATCATTTAGATTGTTCAAAATTGCTAAGCGAACAATAAATCAATAATGCACAAAAGTGTTATCATAACAAGAAATCGGTGAACAGAGGAGAAATATCACGAACTAATCAAGGAACACAAATACTTCCATTGAAAATATATACTAATAAGGACGCAAAGGGGTGGAATATATATTTTCAAGTTTCAAGTTAGCCATGCAAGATAGGGTAAACAACCTAACCAAACCAATATTTTTAATCAAGTTAATTGGTTAAACTTGTTAGATTATGAATAAGCATCCTATGAACATAAACAAAATTTGAAGCTAGTTGCAAAAAGAAAATAATAGACGTTACAAACCCCACCCCCCATCCCCCCCTCCCCCCTCCCAAAAATCACAGTCCACTCAAGCATGCAACAACTAATCAAACCATATGATTTGGAAGATTCTCCAGGTTCCAACCTACATATTGTTAAAATTATTTCTAGGCCAGATGCTAATCCTCAACAAACATTTACACCTCAGTTGAATTCCTTTAGAAATCTAAATAGATGAAGATAACAACATAAAAGAAATTATTTTTATGGTTTTGCAAAAAGCAAGAACCAGACCAATCATCATCCGTGCACTTAACTAACGAATACTAAAATTTTCTAGCTTTTATCCCTTCATTTAATTCAAAAGTCCATGTATGGTAAGAAAGATCAGTAAAGTCTAGGATGATAAGAGAGCAGCAGGGTTAACTAGAATATCCACGCATGCCAACCAAATTGTGAAGCTACCCATAGTAATGCCTGTTTGGGTGCAATGTTCAGCTAAATCTAATAAGCTAACAATAATTATGAAACTATAACAGTATGTTAACAACATGAATGATTAATATATACAATCTGGAAATAGGAACATGAATGATGAGTCTATACATCCATACATGAACAATACCGCAATATTAAATATGATGCATTACACGATATGAACAATAACTATAAATATCAAATATGATGTGATGTCAACACACGCTAAAATTATACTACAATTTAGGATCGATCCAGAAATAAGCAACTGCACAAGAAATAAGCATAACAGATCTAGAAATTATACCTTCAACTCCATGGTAATACCAACCCAAAATTGCAAAAAAATCGATCCAGAAATTGCAACAAGAGATAGGGTTTACTGCAAATGCAATAAATTTAAGATTTTATCTCTATTCAATTATCTTACATAAATAAAATTACCAGAACAAAAAATCATACCTTTGATTGGTTAGAGCAGATTAAATCGTTTTGAAGAATGACGAAGATGGATCCACAGAGTTTCGAGCGAAGTCCAGAGTGATTATTTGAAGAGAATCCAGCGGATTATAGATTTAGGTTTGAAAGAGAAACTGACATCGTATTTTTTAAGAAATGAAATTCTGGATAATTAGGGTATTGGACGGGTAAGTGGGTAAACATAGTGCACTATCTTTTAAGTGAGCTGAAGTGATTATTGACCCAGCGTAAAGTATAATTGAATTAGTTCAACCCAACCTAATTAAAAACATGTTTAAAGGGTTGTCTTGAATTTTGACAGCCCTAATGGAAGGAACATAGCCTTGTCTACGTATGAAAAACAGCTGATGTCAATTATAATTGCAACAAAAAATGGTCACAATATCTTCTAGGGAGACGATTTGTGATCAAGACTGATCATCAGAGCCTCAAATATTTATTGTCTTAGAAATTGCATCCAGTGGTACAAAACAGATGGCTTGCTAAACTGCATGGGTTCAGTTATATAGTAGAATACAAGAGTGGAAAGGATAATACTGTAATGACCCGAATTTCCATTCTATCTCAGTTGACTAAATACATCACATGTCCAACCCAAATTTCACATAAATACGAATCATTATGAATAAAGAAGAAAAAGATAGAAGAAGAACAAAAACAAAGAATCTCACATCACAACAGAAAAAAATATAATACATATAACAACTTTTGAAATACAATTTTTTTAAACTTGCATACATATCATTATCAGAGTACAACACTTACAATAAAGAGGAAATAACCATACATATCTAACGCCAAAGCCTCCTGCTCCAAGCCCTTCTAAGTATATTTGTAAACACCTGAACTACTTGACTGCCCATACAAATTTGGGCACCCAAGAGTTTAGGGTAAAACAAAACAAAATAAACTCTAGTCGGTCATGGGATTGGTGTGAGTAAACTCCAACCACTTGGTTTAACTTTTAAAAATCCTTTTTAAAAGAAAGGATAATCATAAGATCGATCCATACATAAACACGGATGGTTTTTACCTTACAATAACCCAAAACATCATTTGAAACCATATTATTCTGGTATTATAATAATGTCTAAATCAGGCAAATAGCAATCTAGTAGAACGCTTGCATCTCGCGCTCCACACACATAATATACAATCAAAACAGCGGACTCTTATTAGGTAATGGATTTCCAACTATGAAAAGGTATGCAACCACCTTCCGATAGTGTATCTCTAGAGGGGGGAATACACTGGATTCAACAAGAACATCTTGCAACCCGGCCACACATGACCGAACACTCATTTCACTTGAGTGTATCTAATGTATATCACCTACGGTTGGGATCAGAAACCGTTTTCCCGAAAGGGACAACATCGAATAGATTAAAGATGGAAATGAATTTTCTCTAGATAGGTGATAATATATCCTAATTGGAAGTTGCCCAGTTAGCCATGCCATCTGCCCGATTTTTGTCATTTCCCGGTTGTTGAGGCCTGAGGCTACGATTACTTACCTTTCCTTGACAACATCATCACTTTGAATATGACATTCTCAGATCCGTTAATCATTAACTGATTTGCACAAATATATTCTGGATATTATGCTAAGAGAATAATTTATCTACCACCAATGTATATTTGTACAGACCAACTTATGCGATCATTGAAAATACTCTGTCAGACACTCGTCCATACAAGTTTGTTCTGCGACTAAACGAAACCAAAGGCGCAATTTCCATTAATCCATCTTAAGCAAATTCTATCTAGGATTAACAAAAAAGGCCCTTGCACTTTACTCCGTCTTTGATTGTCTTCATATAATCTGATTCGCAACGCTACTGACAATACATAGTGGTTCTCGGATAATAATCCAACCGGTCTCTCCATATTTACAACGATATTGATCAATACTTCAATAGTCGGTTATTTAACTATCGAAGAAAAACAAACATTCATCCAAAGTATCAAACAATCGCTGGGGACCTTAATTAATATTTCATTAATTAAATCACTTCTCCATTTCCTTACCAATATTTGTTAACCTAATATTTTCCACAATCATCTTGGCCTCTTACACTATTTGGAAAACATTTTCATATATCACCTTCTTTTATTTTCTATGCTTAGAAAATATCTTCTATTTATAATTGGAAAACATTCCAATTACTTATCTCTTTCCCTAACTCATTTATTTCTATACTTAGGAAATATTTATTATTATATTTTCAAAAATTCCTCTTACTTGGGTTAAAACGAATATTGTGTAAAACACTATTACAACAACCCAAAATACTGCATTCAACTAAATTTTATTTAAACATTGATCTTAGAGACTGAATCTTTCTGTTTACCAGTTAATAATGATATCAATCAAGTTGGGGTATAACTATCTCTCAGACCTTGACTGAATAACATTCTTAACTTCAAAACGGAAAAGACTACTTATCTCGAATAATCAACATCATATAAAACCAATTATCCTTTTTTTAAATGCGTATATGTTTCTCTTTTTATTCTTATCAGATTTAAATTTATAGATTTCCTTATTGTTTATAATATTCTATTTTAAGTTCATTTCCTTATCGGATTCTACATATATTGATATATTAGTTTCTAGTTATCTAATTTGCTTAAAAATATTCTAACTCCTTAAATTTCCAGAAAATTTCACCAGCGTCTCCTTGGTACGGCCCAGTCGGTACAATTACTCGCCTCTCTAGGTCCTTTCCATTCAAAAAGAAAATCAAAATGCCAAGCGGCTTGCCCAATAGGCTGATAAAATCTCATGTCGAATTTGAACATGTACCTTTTGTCGGGCACTCAAATTATAATCTTCATTCTCTTCATTCCAAACCTGCTTAACATATATCTAACCATTTCCAATTTATTCAAACTCAACCCAATCGTTTTTAACTCAATTTGCTAATTCATTATCTAATTAGCTCTTTTGCATATTTCACTTTTTGTTTGAACATAACATGTTTATACATATTGTTAACTTGCTTATAAACTAATTAAATTATATTTTCAATTCAAGTTTTATATTCGATTACAAATATGAATTCACAAGTCCAAATTACTTATCCAAAGCCAAACTCGATACAAAACTCGATTAACTAATTATTCTTCTGCTTTGTTAGTTCTATCCAATAATAAATATCTGATTTTGTTTCGAAAGTCAATCCATTTACTTCATTTGAGTTCATACTTATTTTGTAACTTAAGTCTGGATTTTTTAAAATGGAAATTCAGATTTTGGCAAAGCCAACGGGGTTAAGGCCCGACCTTTTTATTGAAGCATATAGAAGAAAAACAGAAAAAATAAAACAAGCAAAAATTACTTGCTATTGAAATACAAGGGAAACATATGCTACAATCACTGGAAGTACAAAAACAAAAACAAAAGGGAAACAAAAACAATTCAAACAGAGAATAAAAGAATTATTCCCGGTTCAATGAAATTAGCTTGCTTGAGGCAATGCTTTATCTCAGAGAGGATCCATTGCTTGAGAGAAGCATTATTCTCCGAATTCCCTAGTTTAAATTGTTTAGTATTCCGCTTCTTCCATATGCACTAGACAAGCTTCTTAAGTATCATATTCAACGTTCTCCTCTCCTCCTTTTTAGTTCCCGTCTCCTTAAAAAGGCTTTCCCATTCTTTACGATGATTTGCAGCGAGACATCTTCTTCTACTAGTTCTCTCATAAATGTCAGACCAAAGCGTGTTGGTTGTTGAACATTCAAAGTATAAGTGCTTTAACGTTTCTGGTTCAGTATCGCAAAAGTTTCATGCCCCATCTATGTTCATTCCTTTTGAATAATCTTATCTTTCGTCATCAGTGCTCCTTGCAATAATTTCCAACAGAATAAGTTCTCTTTTGCACTGTTATCTTGTTTCCACACCCTCCCCCTCCATTTCCAGTTATGCATGACATCATTTTGTGTTAAGAAATCATATGTTTGTTTAATCTTGAAGTCTCCCTTATTCTTTATCCAACTGACAGGTTTTGTGCGCATATTGTATTGCCAATTCCTTCTTATCTCCTGCCATATAGCATTGATTCTAGGGTTGGATGTTTGCGGCAAATTCAGTCCAGTGGTCGTGATCCAACTTTGAAGTGAAGAATTCACAGGAATTCCAGTCTACACGATGTCAGCATGCTCCAAAATTTTGAAAAGAATCTTGCCATGATCAGCCCACGGGTCCTACCAGAAATTTATGACATTATTATCGAACAAATTGTATTTAATGATATGTAACTTGAATTGCAGAATCCCGTGAACCATCGAGTCTTTGAATGCAAGTTGCGCACGAGGCCATTAGGTCGAGTGCACGTCTGTTTGGGCGTCATGTAAAAAATAAAATAAAAAAAATAATGATATGTAACAAAACCTCCCAAAGATTGAAGATGCTCCTCCAAGTCAGCTGCATTTCTGTGGAGTATCCATGGTCCATAAGTTCTTATCATTGATAATGTGTTTGCGAGACCATTTAACCCAGAGGTTTCTTCTATTGCTTAGAAAATCGTCTAAGTGTTGAGAATGAGCTGCTTTATTCCATGCAGCTATATCTATTAAGCCTAACCCACCTTTATTCACTGGTTTTTCCAATCTCGAGAAGGTAATGGGGGCTAGGAACTTACTGGTTATATTCCCCTTCCAAAAAATCTCATCATCGCAGTTCTGATCATTTTTATAAGCTTATAGGGAAGGACAAAAGTCCTAGACCAATATACTTACATAGAGAAGATTACATATTTCAAAATAATGAGTCTACCCGCTTGACTTAGAAACCTGTTAGCCCATGAATCAAGTTTGCTAACTATTTTGTCATACAAGGGTAAGCAGTGTTGCAAAGTGATCCTAGAAGTCACTAGAGGTGGGCCAAATAGTACATTGAACCATTATTACATTGAAGCCCAATGGTTATTTTAATGTCAGAAATTTGTTGAGAATTCAAACCAGCAGCCGCAAATTCTGTTTTTTCAAGATTAATTTTCAAGCCAGTTATCAAGTAAAAATCGTCAAGACATTTTAAAATGTTTCCTATGGTGAGCGAGTCCGGTTTACAAAAAATGATAAGATCATCCGTAAAGAGGAGAGAAACAATTTGCGGGTTTTTACATTTCGGATGTAAGTGAAATAATTTTTGCCCAACAAGTTGATTGAGCATTTATGTAAGAAGTTCCATCACTACAATGAAGAGGTAAGCGGACATAGGGTCTCCTTGTCTAATACCCTGTTTCCCTTTGAAAAACCCAATGTAAGAACCATTAATCGCAATGGAATAGTTAACAGTCGAGATACAAGCAGAAATATAAGAAATGAAAGGAATTGGGAAGTTCATATAACCCATTATTCTCGCTATAGCGTCCCATTGCAGGGTGTCAAAGCCTTTTGAATGTCAAGTTTAATTATGGCTCAAGGATAAATATGCACATTATTATACCCATGCATCAGTTCATGGGAGAGGAGGACGTTATCAAGAATGTTTCTATTTTCTAAAAAAGCTGATTGATTAAAGGAGATTAATTTTGAAAGGACTTTCTTCAATCTGTTTGCAATGATTTTAGAAATTCCCTTATATATCACATTACAACAAGATATAGGTCTAAAGGCTTGCACGTAGTCCAGATTTTTAACCTTAGGAATAAGGGCAATTTTCGTGTTGTTGAAAGATTTCTGCATTTTAGCTTTGAGAAAAAACTTTTGACAGCTTTTAAAACATCGTTACCTATCACTGGCCAAGAAACTTTGTAGAAGTGAGCATTTAGTCCATCTGGACCACCACATGCTCCTTTGTTTATTGAGGAGAATGCATGTTTAATTTCATTATCACATATCTCGGTCGCCAACAAAGCAGCGTCTTGCTCGCCAAGTCTTGGAAGAAGTAATGGATCAATGTTGTCAATATTGGGTATAAAGCTGTCAACATTACCAAGTAGTTTAGTAAAATAAGAGATAAATGCATTATCAATATTAGATTGAGAGGTTTGAAGAACTCCCTGTTTGTCTCTTATCATGAATATGTTTTTCTTTGACTGATCTGTCTTGAGAGTAGCATGGTAGAAAAAGGTGTTCCTATCACCCTTGATTTTCCAATTGTACCTAGCTTTTTTGCTTTATCATAAGTTTTCAGCTAATATTGCTTCCGTATATTTCTTAGCAGCTTCATATTCAAGGCTGGAATGCTAGCTTTGTCTGTTTCAACGAGCATTCTTTCATGTATTCTTATCAATCTATCTTTGAAACCTGCGACTGTCTGTTACCCTTACCAAATTTATTGTAATCCCAGTTTTTCAAAACATCTTTGGTAGAATTAATTTTTTATGCAGGATATACATTTTATTTCCTCTCACAGGAATTTTCCAATTATTTTCAATTACCATTAAGTAATGGCAAATTCTATTAACACCCCTGTTTTTTCCTTTCCCACCCCGTTGAAAACTAAAAAAATAAAATGTCAAATGTACCCTTATATATTATTAAGTTATCTTATTTGCTTTTCCATTATGTTAGTTTAATCATAAAAAAATGATACTAATATATCTTAAAAAGACAAATGATTCCAATGAAGAAAATAATGATTTTTTCTTAGAAAATGATGTTTAATTTTAAATTTAATCTTTTTCTAACTTCAGTGACTTTTTTCTTCATGTTGTTTGATTTTATGATTTCTAGTATAATATATATTTCAATTAGAAATGTTAATTAAACTGAAATGTAGTGTTTTTTAGATTGTATGATTAAAAATAAATAAATATGAATTACGGCTTTGCTGTTTCATGATCCGTCTTTTATTTCTTTTCATTGTCAACGTACAATTAATTGTTTATGAAAACATAATTTGAAGGGTAATTCTGGTACCTTTTGGGGCGTGAAAAGCAAAAGATGGAGTGAAATATTTTTTATTTAAACAGCGAGGTGTGAATGGCAAAACGGGGGGTGTTAATAGATTTGGCCTTAAGTTATAAGTTCGTCTGCCCAGCTATTGAAAAATCTAAACGAGTGTTTCCCCCTCTTAAAATCAGTTCCCGTGGTGATTATTTGAGGAGAATGGTCTGAAATAAAGGGAACAGATTTATGATTATGAAGTTTCGGCTATACCTTAAGAGCAGGGAAGTTGCAAAATCCAAAATCAATTTTCGAGAAGTTTCTAATGCCTTTCCTTTTCTTATTATTCCAAGTAAAAAAGGTACCTGTTGTCTTGATCTCAATTAGATTAGCATCAGAAGTCATATGTTTAAGCGGTCTTATGTCATTAATAGAAAGGGAATTACCACCACCTCTATCATTAATTTCAAGACAGCAATTAAAATCCCTACATATTATCAAGGGTGTGTCTCCTATCTCCAGTTAGGAAGATTTTGAAATAAATGTTCTCTTGCAGAAACGACATTGTTAGCAAAAAAAAATGATAAATAATATGAAGTGACAGTGGGTATATGCCAGTCATGACCGCATCAATTCTTCTATGCCTAAATTCCTTGTGCCCAGTGTCCCCAACCAATCACAGCTCCCTGATTTCCACCTTTTGCAGTTAAACCCTTTAATTGTCCAGGGACTAAAATGCAAAAAACCGAAATAGGGAGATTTGATTGGAGGGGACATGAGGGATAGGGGAATAGGGTACAGAAGAATTGGTCTCAGTCATGACAGTGTATTACTTGCCTACTAGAATCAATTTTAGATAATTGGTGAATAAGAGGATCATAAATTATGAGAATCCTACCATAGGAAGCTATGTCAATATTGCTAATCATGTTCCATGAGCGGTTCATATATATGGCAACACGAGAAGTTAGTTCCTCGTTCAATTTAGTTTCTAATAATGCTAGAATACTTAGCTTCTGTTCAGTTATAAGTTGCTTACATCGGTCCAGTTTCGTATCATTGTGTGCCCCTCTCACATTCCATACTCCTACTTTTTGTGTCATTGATCAACCCTGGAAGAGGTGATGCCATTTGCCATGCTTCTAGTTATAGGAGTTGTTGTGTTTGCATATCCTGGAATAGATGCTGCTAGAGGTGAATCAGGTGGCTTTCCCTTGAGTTGCTTCTTCCTAGAAGCATTCTTTTTAGAGATTTCTATGTCTTTACTTTGCTGCTGTTTATTCAGTTTGCACGGAGAACCTTCTAAGTTGCTTGGAATGGGTGGGGGTGGCCTGTAAGCGTCAGGTGCACGTATGTCCTTGTATGGAGATACATTCGAATGTGTGCTATATTCATTTGACCTTTCGATCATTGTTTCATTGTGTTGCAAAACTTTCGTTGTTCCGATTACAACTGTTTGTATATTGTTGCCTTATCTTCGATCGGAATCTCTCCAGAGTTAGTATTAGTGTTGCTATTATGGTCCTCCCCTTGTTTTGTCTCATTAAGCATAATCATTTCACTCTGATAATCTTTCTTCTAGTGTCTTTTGCCGTCCATGCCTTGTACATCTTTTCTTGCACGATGTTATCCTCTTCCAAAAGAATAGTTGTGATCACTTCCTTTCCCTTATTTGTTCCCTCGTTTTCTTGATAGTTGACATTTTCACTGATACCAATCCTTTCCTTATGAATCATCATATTATTTATTTTTTCTGTCTGGTTTCATCTCCCTCTTCATTTGAAATTCCCTTGTATTTCATTTCCCCTGTCTCTTCACTGATTTGAACCGTAACACATGTTTAACTATCTTCCTCCTCTCTACCTCTAGTATGATTTGATACTGCTTCATCTTGTTCAAGATCAGAAACACCATAGTCATTATCATTTTCATCTTCAGAGTTTTCCAAATCCTCTTCCCCGTCAACTTCAGTATTATCCTCCGCATCATCATATTCACTATTACCCTGAGCTTCATCCTCTTCCAAGTTTAACAATTCAAATTGGTTGTGCTCTTATATGTGAGTGTTAATAATGATGGGAGCCACAGAGGTTCTGTTTTCCAGATTCGCGAGATTCCTTCTTGCTATGTCTATGTGAATTTGTTGCTTTTCGTTTTCCATGATATTCAGAGCATTCTTATCTGCCTGTGCTTCTTTCTTGTCGTTGTCCGCCATGATTTCTCCTACCTCAATTTCATTTTCTTTGTCATTTGCTTGCTCACTTAATTGTCTTTCCTTGGAGTTGCCTTCCTTGTTTACCTTTACCCTATAATATTTCTCGTATGTTCTCCTTCCTTTGGGACCAACAGTTTGCCATCTTCTATTATTCATCTTCCCAGGCACTTTGTTCCTCTGTAAATTATGCTCATACGCATTCTCCTTTGCAACTTCCTTGTTTTGGTTTTCCTTTTCCATCTTTTTGAGGAATGGGCAGTACATTGTTTTATGTCCAAAAGCTTTACACTGAATGCAAATATCTGGTCTCCAAGGGTATTCCACCTTAATCATTTGTGAACCTCCCTTTGGTGTTTCAACTTCGAATTCATCTAAGAGTTCATTTTCAGCTTTAACTTCTATCATACACTTGGTGTACGTAAGCCTTTCCAGCTTCTCCGTGCTTTCATCCATGCAAATTGTGACGATCCCAAAACCCCGTGACACGGTGTTAAGGATAATCATTGGAATATAACACATTAATCGTCATTAGCAGATCACAGATAATAGCATAAACAGAAAATAGAATAATTTACACACATATGACAGCGGAATCATATAGATATCATCACATCAGAGAAGCACAGTACAGGATACAACTTAGTGTATAATGATACATAATCAGTCACCATCTCCTAAGGCGGAATCATACATAAAGAGTACACAAAAGGAATATCAGTCTACATCGCCAGTGGCGGAATCATAATATAGATACAATAATGGCGGAGAAAATCCAAGTCAGCACGGTGTAGTCAAGCCTCGCCATGAGCCAAAAGGTGCGTCAGAAACCTGTAACTAGGCTGCCCGTGTGAAAATGAGGGCACCCGAGTTTGCAAGGTGAAACAAACTACGAGTCAGTCATGGGACTGGTATGAGAAATCTACTCAACTTATTAACAATAATAATAAGGCAAATCAAAGGACCACGCCACTTTCGCGGAACGGGTTTACTCCAATGAGTGCTAGTGCATGAAATAAAATAAATGATTAAATCAACGCAATGCTTTTTATAAAATGAAGCCATTATAAGACTCAGGTCCCATCACACAATGCAATGCAAGTCGGAGGATAAAGTTTTTACCTTATAGTGGCCAAAGATGCTTCATACGAATAAAACAAAAGTGTTTGGTATTATTACTAGTGCATATATGTTTCAAAAGCAAATTCAATCATAAATATCAATCATAGGCGGCATAAATGACCCATACCACTATGTCGCCATACTAGTAATACAATCACGTCCGCATATTTCGTATTGGAAATTGAATTCCTTCATGAGTCGAGGCAAGGGGCAAGCTCCTCTCCGATTCGAGACACTCTAGCAAATGCCTCGGGACCGCACACAACAATCCCATGGATCCTCCAAGGCCGGTCCTCTCTTACTTTTGAGGATTGGCAATTCCTGAACACACGTTTCCCGGTCCTTACAGACCTATAATCGAGGCGCCTCGTATTCCAACAACCACACAGGTGAAAAGTAGATATAAATGTCAGGGCTGGGAGGTCACTGACACCACCATAGCTAGAAAGAAACGTCATGCACTCCTTGGGTCCTTCTCCCGTTTTTGACTCATACCGGGGTGTGAGGCTCGCGAATTCACGTTATACACAAAGCTACGTCACACAGACCATGCTTTGATCATCAACCACAAGACTTTGCTTTGCAACAGAAGCCTTGATCATATGCCACTTAGGCGTGCCACACAGGCAATCCACTCCATGCGACTGATTTCTGTCAATATATAACCTCTGAGCTCGTACGTCTCAGAGAAGGGCGTTAAGCAAGAGAATAAATTCTCCGCCGCCAAACAGATATATATTTATAGAGATCAATCAACACAGAACAAAATCCAATGTCAGACACACAGTCCATTTACAAGTCCGTTCTGGGTCTGAACGAAACCGGAGGCACCAATTCCTCGCATATCCGTACAATCAACACTATGTTTGGACGGCTACTACTTCAATTCCTTCATGGTAGCTACTCCAATCACGAGCATCAGTAGCGCCCATCCATCCAATGTGGAGATCATCGGTCTTCAACCATCTTCGACTCTTCGACTTCTCAACGTCGATCGATTATTTGAAATGAGATAAACTCGGCCTTTTCAAATAATCCACGTATATTTAGATTTTCAAACCAATTAATCACATGGTTGGACTATTCAACATTCACATTTCAGTTATTTAGTTAAAATTTTCATGTTAAATACATTCAGCCATCACATCTCAAGCAAACACCACAAAATTGGTTCATTTTCACTCTATATCGTCTATAGCACTTTATAACGATATATCGCCATTTTTATTTAATTTAAAACAGCCATATTTAATTAAACGACGTTTCAGGTCATGTCGATGCACTGGCGCTGCTTTCCACTAATTTTGTTTTACACATATCTGAAAATCTAACCGTTGGATCCTCACAAATTTTACATCATTAGGAAGGTCATTTCAAAACGAATCCAACGGTTTCAGTTTTGGGAAAATCCGACGGTCGGATTTTCCACACCAACCATTTGAAGTTACGATTTCAATTTACGAACTGCAGCGTCGTTATTCGATTTAATTTAATTATATTTATATATATATAAATATAATCGTTTCTGGCGCTGTTTTTCTTCAGTTTTGAATTAAACATTCCAGACAATCCAACCGTCGGATCTTCACAAAGTTGGTGCCGTTAGAAAGATATTTCCAAGGCGAACCCAACGGTTGAGGTTTCGGGAAAATTCCAATGGTCGGATCTTCCGCACTAGTCGTTTGAAATCATGGTTTCAAAACACGAACTGCACGGCCACGTTTCGTTTTAATTCTATTCATATTTATATATTTATATAAATATAGTTCATTCAAAAATTCCTATATCGTTTCCACTTCAATTATTTCACTAACGCCTTAAATTTTCGGAAAATTTCGCCATAACCTCCTTTGTACGGGAGGGTCTGGGAAAATTCCCAAATAGCTACACGGGCGTCTCATATCAAAAAGAAAAAGAAAAAGCCAAGCGGCTAGCCAAGCGGCTAGCCAATAGGCTCATAAAATCATCACCCAAACAAAGCGGTAAATGTGTACCTATTTGTCGGGCACAAAATTCTATTTCTCTTCTCTAGCCCCTTTTTGCTTTAACCTGTTCAATAGATATGCATGTACATATATACAATTCCTAACATTTATCATTTTCCATTCAATTTCATATTCGATTTGCTTTGGTTTAAAAACACCATTCATTCTAATGTTGCATGCATAGGCTAAAATCATATCATTAGCTAGTTAACGTATATTTCAACTCATGCACGTTTATTAGAACAAGTGGCTATTTTTAACACTTCACATTTCAAAGATGATAATTTTGGCGAACTAAAATAGATTTCAACACATGACTATTTTATTTAGTTCTTATGCATGTTAAAAATAATATTTCTATCACAAATATTTGTTTCAACGTCCGCATATCTTTAGCATATCACACATATGATAAAAATGATATTTTTATCATTTAAAATATTTATTCAACCAATGTATGGTTTCAACACTTCATAGTTTCAATAAAAATGTAATTTTTATCGTTCAATCTTTTTATTCAACACATGAACCTTTCCACTACACACACTTCTCAACAAATGAGCATTTCCACACATGGACATTTTATTTATGTTGTTCTTATTAGAAAGATGAAATTTTGATTGTTGAAACTATTTATATAAGGCGAATATTTTGCATACTTCATGTATATATAAAAATGTGATTTTTATTGATTAAACACTTCATTCATTCACAAATGAATTTAATTTTCACACAACACTTTTCAACACATGAATATTTCCACACATGGACATAGTTTCAATATATGGCTTTAATTTCAATGCATGTAAAATAATTTCAACACATGAAAATAATTCTAACACACAAAGATTATTCAAAATTTCGGCAGCATAACGGCAGGGTAGTTAAAACCGGCACCGTCCCTAGTACGGCTCCTCGCTCTACCTTAAAACCTCGCGGTTTTTGACAATGGGGATTCATGCATCTAATTCGCACGCAGGAGGCATGTTTATTTTTATTTCCACAAATATTTCCAATTCATTTCAATCACCAATGGGTATTTTTCAACCACAACCAAACAATATCAACCACAAACAATTATTCAACCATTCGTATTTTTCATCCAATATTTCACACCAATTCACCACAATATATATCGTCCATGGTTTGTGGACGAGGGGAGTATATATATATAATGATATATATTTGCTATATTTCACTTGCATTTCGACACATATATCAATTATCCTATGCATGTAAAAATTCATACTTCGCTTATATAGCTTACACTACGCACGTACATGAGGTATACAACACATATGTAATTTATATTTCGCTTATATAAATTATACACGACATTTTCCATTCAATTTCACGTTAATTTAGATTTCTCACCTTGGTTTTCTGAGCGCTAAAAATCGATACGATGTCAGAAAAATCCGCAGCTTCTTCTATTGGGTAGAGAGCTTCCTTGCGGTCTCGATGTTTCCTGTTTCATCGAATTTCGTCAACACACCAAAAAGATATGATTTTTCAAAGTGTACAGATCAAAGAAAAACGCACTTTCAGAAAGCTTCAAAACTAGGTCAGCGATTTTTGATCAAACCGTGTAGCGGTTGGATGATCGGCCAGTGCAGGGTTGTAGGCGGAGGAGAGGCGCACGTGCGGGCCCCACGGCGTTGAACTCGACGGCCTCTGGGCGGCGGAATCGACCTCCGAACGGCTGGACTTTGGAGGAGCGGATCCGGCGAAATACTCGACGATGCTGGGCGAGGTTGGTATGGATTTGAAGCTCGTCTCGAGCTCTACGAAAAACTCCAAAGGGCCCTGGTGTTTTGATGAGCGGATGTGGAGATTTGGAGGAGAGAAGGCGGAGAAGGAAGCCGCCGTTCGATCTGGGGGGGGGGGGGGGGGTCGGGGGTTTTCCGCGTTTTTTTATTTTTAAAATTTATGAAAGAAAAAATATGATTGGCCGAGACTATATTAAATTTTTAAATAGTGTTTTCTTAAACGAACTCCTTTTTAAACCCAACGACTGTCGCCCCTAGCTAAATACCCCCATTCCGAACACAATGGGATATGTTTCGTAGGCCAATTCGACTGTTACAGTCAGTTATTTTTCAAATTAAAGTATAAAACATTTAATTTTTAACTCTGAACGCACATTTCAATTTTCCAGGGCCACAAACTGATTCGAAAAATTCCAGAAAAATAAATCTAGCTATGTTCTGACGCTACGGTCCCAACAAAACTAGTTTCGTCGAATTCTGAGGTCGTTTGAAAAATGGCCATTTTCTGGTCGATCCAATTTAACAGAAATCGACCAAACACATTTTCTTTTTCCACGCTCACATACTAGCTTCAAAAATTATGAAATTTGAAACCTAGCAATAGTTTGACATCCCGGACCCAACAAAAGTGGTTTCGTCGAATTCCGAGGTCGTATGCAAAATATCAATTTTCCAGGGCCATATATTCTATATACCGACTCTTCTGAAAATTCATTCGGCCATAACTTTTGATTCCCGTTATGAAACTTTGATTTTTCAAATTCGTTAGAAAGGTATTGACTAACAGATTTAAATATTTTTGGTTTCACTAAAATCCGTTATATTTTCCACCCTGCATAGTCGGTCAAAGTCTGAATTCAAATTTCCAAACTGACTCACTATTTCTAATTCACTATTTTATTGAAATATTCCATTTCAATTGTTCAAATTCCTTTGAAATAACCAATTTAAAAATTTTAAATTGGCTCGTATTTTCCGGGTTATTACAATCTCCCCCACTTAAAACTTTTCGTCCTCGAAAAGGAAACAACAGTAAAGTAGGAAATAAAATGTAAATGCAAAGTATGGTAAAGGTACCTTGCACCGGAGTTAGTCAGAGATATCCACTCTGCATTTGGGGTAAGCTTGCTTAATGCTTTCCTCAGTTTCCCAAGTACAGTCTCTAGGATCACTGCTCCATTGCACTTTAACTAAATGAACCTTTTTGCTTCTGAGTTCTCTAGTTTCTTTGCCAACAATTTTTAATGGCTCTCTTTTGAGTGCTAATTCTGGAGTTATCTCCACATCCTGTTGCGCTGCTTCTTCTACAACAAGATCCGGATCATGCACATGTCTCCTAAGTTGAGATACGTGAAATACATTGTGCACTCCAGGCAACCAATCTGGTAATTGAACCCTATAAGCAAGAGTTCCAATTCACTCAAGTATAGGAAAAGGACCAATAAATCTCGGAGCCAACTTCCCAGTCTTTCCAAATCTGATTACTCCTCTCATCGGAGAAACCTTTAGGTAAACATGATCACCAACAGCAAATGTCAAATCTCTCCTTCTAGAGTCTGCATAACTTTTCTGTCGGCTTTGGGCGGTTTTCAATCGCTTCTTGATGAAGTCCACTTTATCCGATGCTTCCCTAATCATATCGGGCCCTAGTACAAGTCTGTTGCCAGGTTCTACCCAACATGCTGGAGATCTGCATGGTCTGCCATATAATGCTTCAAATGGTGACATTCTCAAACTTGCTTGAAAGCTATTGTTATATGAGAATTCTGCCAAATGCAAATGATCTTCCCACGACCCACCAAAATCGATTATACAAGCCCGCAATAAATCTTCCAGAATTCTATTCACCCGCTCAGTTTGGCCATCTGTTTGTGGGTGATAAGCGGTGCTCATATTCAGTTTTGTTCCCAATTTTGTCTGGAAAGCCTCCCAGAACTTGCTAGTAAACAGGGGATCTCTATCACTGACTATGCTGATGGGAATTCCATGCAGCTTAACAATTTCTCTGAAATATATCTGTGCTAGACTTTGGGCAGTTCTATTGGACCTGACAGGTATAAAATGGGCAGTCTTCGTGAAGCGATCTACGATTACCCAAATGCTGTCATTACCTTTCTTGGTTCGCGGCAAACCATCTATGAAATCCATGGAAATCTGTTCCCATTTCCAGCTTGGGACTTCCAACGGTTGCAACAGTCCAGCTAGCTTCTGTTGGTCACTCTTGACCAATTGACAAGTAGGGCATCTGCTAACATACAAAGAAATATCTCTTTTCATTGCCTTCCACCAGAAAGTGCGTTTGATATCGTTGTACATTTTACTCACCCCAGGATGGATGCAAAATTTGGATTTATGGCATTCATCCAGCACTTCTCTTTTAAGCTCGGGAATGTCGGGAACACATATTCTTCTATTCAGCCTCAGAACTCCCTCACTATCCACTTGGAAACTGGAGCCTTCGCCCCTTTGAATCCTTTTTATCATCTCTTTCACAAAATTGTCACTCTTCTGAAGAACAGATATCCTATCAATCAATCCAAGTGTAATTATAAGATTGGCAATAATTGCAGTTTTCCTACTAAGTGCATCCGCTACTACGTTAGCTTTCCCCGGCGTATACAGGATATCAAGATCATACGCTGCAAGAAATTCTAGCCAACGCTGCTGTCTCAGATTCAGATCTTTTTGGGTATATAAATACTTCAATGATTGATGATCTGTGTGCAGTATAAATTTCTCGCCCAATAAGTAATGCCTCCGGATTTTCAAGGCAAATACGATGGCTAGCAACTCAAGATCATGAGTCACATAATTCTTCTCATGCGGTTTCAATTGGCGGCTTGCATAAGCGACTACTTGGCCTCTCTGCATTAACACTGCTCCAAGACCTCTAATAGAAGCATCTGTCCAAACCGTTAAATCCTGATTGCCATCAATAATTGTTAATACTGGAGCGGTGGTCAGCTTCGATTTCAATTCCTGGAAAGCTTCTTCACAGTCGGAAGTCCACTTAAACTTCTCATGTTTCTTTGTGAGCTTCGTTAACGGACCGGATATCTTCGAAAAATCCTTAACGAACTTTCGATAATAACTAGCCAACCCCATAAAACTTCTAACTTCTGTGGGAGTAGTGGGTTGTTTCCAGTCTTGAATCGCTGTTATTTTGCTTGGGTCAACAGAAATTCCTTTCTCTGACACGACATGGCCAAGAAATTTAACTTCTTCTTGCCAGAAGACACATTTAGAGAATTTGGCTTTGAAGACGTTCTTCCTTAGAATCTCCAATACTTGTTCTAAGTGTTTTTCATGCTCGGGTTTTGATTTGGAGTAGATTAAAATATCATCAATGAATACGAGGACAAATTTATTCAGAACTCCCCTGAACACTCTATTCATTAGATCGACAAAGTATGCTGGAGTGTTGCATAGGCCAAACGGCATTACTAACCATTCATAAAATATGTCTGGGCCTCTGAAAGCGGTCAAAGGAACACACTCTTCTGCTATTCTCAATTGATGAAAACCTGTAGCTAGGTCCATTCGGGAAAATACTTTCGCCCCATTCAATTGGTCTAACAAATCATCAATGCGGGGTAATGGATATTTATTTTTAAGCGTCTGTTTGTTGAGGTCTCGGTAATCAACGCATAATCTAAGAGTACCGTCTGACTTTGGGACAAACAAAACAGCTGCACCCCAATTAGAAAAACTCGGTCTGATTAGACCTTTCCACAACAGTTGACGAGTTTGATCGCCTAATTCTTCCTTTTCTTTCGGAGTCATTCTACGAATTGGATGCACCACTGGTCTGGCATTGGGAATTAGATCGATTCTGAATTCTATTTCTCTTTGCGGAGGTAAGTTTTCAACTTTTTCAAACACATCCGCAAAGTTTCTGACAATCGGAATCTTTTCTATGGAAGTGGGGATAAGTTCTAATGCTGACCAGAATTCTTCTCTATTCGGATTCGAACCATGACAGGGAATATATATATGTCCAAGCTCCGTTCGGATTTTAACGATTCTTTCCGCACAATTCACTTCGGCTTCATATTTCGTTAACCAATCCAGCCCGAGAATAATATCGAATTCGGGAAAATCCATAACGATTAAATCAAAAGGAAATTTGTAAAAAGAATAAGAGACTGGCACTCTACCATATGAACCGAGAGTAACAGGACCCCCTATCGGGTTATGTACTTCAACCGATTCTTTGAGCTTTCGTTGTTTTAACTTTAATTTGTGCACTGTGTGTCTAGCAATAAAACTACGTGATGCACCTGTGTCAAATAATACAGAAACAGGAATATTTTTAATTGTGAGGGTACCTCCCAAAACATCGGGTTTACCTGCTCCGTCGGAAGCAGCTGGCGGGCTAGACCCGTCATAGACATGAGCTACTGTAGCTTTCTTCAGCAAGGGACAGTCTTTGACCAGATGGTCGGTCTTGCGACAATTGAAGCACGAGCGAGGGTTCTGCGAGCCTTGGCTCGAGCCTTGAGAATTTGTTTTCTGCCTCTTCGGAGCTGTGCAGACGTTTGAGTAGTGCCCCGGCTTACCACAGTTAAAGCAATTTCCTCTTGGCGACTTGCCAGTCTGAGGCTTTGAAGATGCTGCTTGGCTTGACTCGCCTTGATTTACAGCAGGCTTGCGCTTGTTTCCGGCTTGGCTTCTAGCGCGATCCTGATCCAGATGCCTTTGATCAAGGTCTTCATAATTGCATGTCATTTCTACTAGCTCGTTGAAATCCAGCTTGACATGGGCCATGGCTCTATCATGATATTGTCGTCTTAGCCCTAGGATAAACTTCTTATTTTTGGATTTCGCAGTAGCGACGAGTTCTGGAGCATAGGGCGACAGCATTGTAAATTTGTTCAGATAATCTTGCACGGAAAGATCCCCTTGCTGGAGATTGGCGAAGTCATCGTGCATTCTTTCTAGAGCTTGTTCTGGGACATATTTCTCCTCGAAAAGTTCTTTAAATCCATCCCATGTTCTTCCAGCTTCTCTATTCCCGGCGGTAAGAGATTCCCACCATAATTCAGCTTGTTCCTGCATAAGCCAGGCGCCCATAATAGCTTTGTCTCCGTCTCCAAGCCTTAGGCCTTCAAGAATTTTCTCGCATGTTTTGAGCCATGCAAGGGCCTCTATTACGGTGCCAGTTCCCGAGAAGGTCTTGCCTCCTAAGTTCTTATATCTCTTAGCTACACGGTTAAGCTCGAAGTATTGAGCTGCCGGAGGTTGTATCAAAGGTCCTTCTTGAGCTGGGATTTCTCCCCTACCTCGGCCTCGGCCGGCACGGCCTCCTCTAGCGGCGGCTGCTCTGGTAGCCCTTTGTCAGATTCTGTATAAGCAACGAAAAAGTCAGTTAACAGAAATGATAGCCTATTGCATAATTAAGCAGAAATTCTACGGAAAGATAACGATGGACTGATCAATTGTTTTTGCTATTCTGCTCAGCTCATTCTAGGACTTTACTAGTCCTATCTCTAATGAGCGACTCGCCTTAGAATACTACTGATTCTATTTTGACGAAGTGTTTAATGTGTTAGACTCCAGAACTAAGGTTAACCAAAGCTCTGATACCAGCTGTGACGATCCCAAAACCCCGTGACACGGTGTTAAGGATAATCATTGGAATATAACACATTAATCGTCATTAGCAGATCACAGATAATAGCATAAACAGAAAATAGAATAATTTACACACATATGACAGCGGAATCATATAGATATCATCACATCAGAGAAGCATAGTACAGGATACAACTTAGTGTATAATGATACATAATCAGTCACCATCGCCTAAGGCGGAATCATACATAAAGAGTACACAAAAGGAATATCAGTCTACATCGCCAGTGGCGGAATCATAATATAGATACAATAATGGCGGAGAAAATCCAAGTCAGCACGGTGTAGTCAAGCCTCGCCATGAGCCAAAAGGTGCGTCAGAAACCTGTAACTAGGCTGCCCGTGTGAAAATGAGGGCACCCGAGTTTGCAAGGTGAAACAAAGTACGAGTCAGTCATGGGACTGGTATGAGAAATCTACTCAACTTATTAACAACAATAATAAGGCAAATCAAAGGACCACGCCACTTTCGCGGAACGGGTTTACTCCAATGAGTGCTAGTGCATGAAATAAAATAAATGATTAAATCAACGCAATGCTTTTTATAAAATGAAGCCATTATAAGACTCGGGTCCCATCACACAATGCAACGCAAGCCGGAGGATAGAGTTTTTACCTTATAATGGCCAAAGATGCTTCATACGAATAAAACAAAAGTGTTTGGTATTATTACTAGTGCATATATGTTTCAAAAGCAAATTCAATCATAAATATCAATCATAGGCGGCATAAATGACCCATACCACTATGTCGCCATACTAGTAATACAATCACGTCCGCATATTTCGTATTGGAAATTGGATTCCTTCATGAGTCGAGGCAAGGGGCAAGCTCCTCTCCGATTCGAGACACTCTAGCAAATGCCTCGGGACCGCACACAGCAATCCCCTGGATCCTCCAAGGTCGGTCCTCTCTTACTTTTAAGGATTGGCAATTCCTGAACACACGTTTCCCGGTCCTTACAGACCTATAATCGAGGCGCCTCGTATTCCAACAACCACACAGGTGAAAAGTAGATATAAATGTCAGGGCTGGGAGGTCACTGACACCACCATAGCTAGAAAGAAACGTCATGCACTTCTTGGGTCCTTCTCCCGTTTTTGACTCATACCGGGGTGTGAGGCTCGCGAATTCACGTTATACACAAAGCTACGTCACACAGACCATGCTTTGATCATCAACCACGAGACTTTGCTTTGCAACAGAAGCCTTGATCATATGCCCCTTAGGCGTGCCACACAGGCAATCCACTCCATGCGACTGATTTCTGTCAATATATAACCTCTGAGCTCGTACGTCTCAGAGAAGGGCGTTAAGCAAGAGAATAAATTCTCCGCCGCCAAACAGATATATATTTACAGAGATCAATCAACACAGAACAAAATCCAATGTCAGACACACAGTCCATTTACAAGTCCGTTCTGGGTTTGAACGAAACTGGAGGCACCAATTCCTCGCATATCCGTACAATCAACACTATGTTTGGACGGCTACTACTTCAATTCCTTCATGGTAGCTACTCCAATCACGAGCATCAGTAGCGCCCATCCATCCAATGTGGAGATCGTCGGTCTTCAACCATCTTCGACTCTTCGACTTCTCAACGTCGATCGATTATTTGAAATGAGATAAACTCGGCCTTTTCAAATAATCCACGTATATTTAGATTTTCAAACCAATTAATCACATGGTTGGACTATTCAACATTCACATTTCAGTTATTTAGTTAAAATTTTCATGGTAAATACATTCAGCCATCACATCTCAAGCAAACACCACAAAATTGGTTCATTTTCACTCTATATCGTCTATAGCACTTTATAACGATATATCGCCATTTTTATTTAATTTAAAACGGCCATATTTAATTAAACGACGTTTCAGGTCATGTCGATGCACTGGCGCTGCTTTCCACTAATTTTGTTTTACACATATCTGAAAATCTAACCGTTGGATCCTCACAAATTTTACATCATTAGGAAGGTCATTTCAAAACGAATCCAACGGTTTCAGTTTTGGGAAAATCCGACGGTCGGATTTTCCACACCAACCATTTGAAGTTACGATTTCAATTTACGAACTGCAGCGTCGTTATTCGATTTAATTTAATTATATATATATATATATATATATAAATATAATCGTTTCTGGCGCTGTTTTTCTTCAGTTTTGAATTAAACATTCCAGACAATCCAACCGTCGGATCTTCACAAAGTTGGTGCCGTTAGAAAGATATTTCCAAGGCGAACCCAACGGTTGAGGTTTCGGGAAAATCCAATGGTCGGATCTTCCGCACAAGTCGTTTGAAATCACGGTTTCAAAACACGAACTGCACGGCCACGTTTCGTTTTAATTCCATTCATATTTATATATTTATATAAATATAGTTCATTCAAAAATTCCTATATCGTTTCCACTTCAATTATTTCACTAACGCCTTAAATTTTTGGAAAATTTCGCCATAACCTCCTTTGTACGGGAGGGTCTGGGAAAATTCCCAAATAGCCACACGGGCGTCTCATATCAAAAAGAAAAAGAAAAAGCCAAGCGGCTAGCCAACAGGCTCATAAAATCATCACCCAAACAAAGCGGTAAATGTGTACCTATTTGTCGGGCACAAAATTCTATTTCTCTTCTCTAGCCCCTTTTTGCTTTAACCTGTTCAATAGATATGCATGTACATATATACAATTCCTAACATTTATCATTTTCCATTCAATTTCATATTCGATTTGCTTTGGTTTAAAAACACCATTCATTCTAATGTTGCATGCATAGGCTAAAATCATATCATTAGCTAGTTAACGTATATTTCAACTCATGCACGTTTATTAGAACAAGTGGCTATTTTTAACACTTCACATTTCAAAGATGATAATTTTGGCGAACTAAAATAGATTTCAACACATGACTATTTTATTTAGTTCTTATGCATGTTAAAAATAATATTTCTATCACAAATATTTGTTTCAACGTCCGCATATCTTTAGCATATCACACATATGATAAAAATGATATTTTTATCATTTAAAATATTTATTCAATCAATGTATGGTTTCAACACTTCATAGTTTCAATAAAAATGTAATTTTTATCGTTCAATCTTTTTATTCAACACATGAACCTTTCCACTACACACACTTCTCAACAAATGAGCATTTCCACACATGGACATTTTATTTATGTTGTTCTTATTAGAAAGATGAAATTTTGATTGTTGAAACTATTTATATAAGGCGAATATTTTGCATACTTCATGTATATATAAAAATGTGATTTTTATTTATTAAACACTTCATTCATTCACAAATGAATTTAATTTTCACACAACACTTTTCAACACATGAATATTTCCACACATGGACATAGTTTCAATATATGGCTTTAATTTCAATGCATGTAAAATAATTTCAACACATGAAAATAATTCTAACACACAAAGATTATTCAAAATTTCGGCAGCATAACGGCAGGGTAGTTAAAACCGGCACCGTCCCTAGTACGGCTCCTCGCTCTACCTTAAAACCTCACGGTTTTTGACAATGGGGATTCATGCATCTAATTCGCATGCAGGCGGCATGTTTATTTTTATTTCCACAAATATTTCCAATTCATTTCAATCACCAATGGGTATTTTTCAACCACAACCAAACAATATCAACCACAAACAATTATTCAACCATTCGTATTTTTCATCCAATATTTCACACCAATTCACCACAATATATATCGTCCATGGTTTGTGGACGAGGGGAGTATATATATATATAATGATATATATTTGCTATATTTCACTTGCATTTCGACACATATATCAATTATCCTATGCATGTAAAAATTCATACTTCGCTTATATAGCTTACACTACGCATGTACATGATGTATACAACACGTATGTAATTTATATTTCGCTTATATAAATTATACACGACATTTTCCATTCAATTTCACGTTAATTTAGATTTCTCACCTTGGTTTTCTGAGCGCTAAAAATCGATACGATGTCAGAAAAATCCGCAGCTTCTTCTATTGGGTAGAGAGCTTCCTTGCGGTCTCGATGTTTCCTGTTTCATCGAATTTCGTCAACACACCAAAAAGATATGATTTTTCAAAGTGTACAGATCAAAGAAAAACGCACTTTCAGAAAGCTTCAAAACTAGGTCAGCGATTTTTGATCAAACCGTGTAGCGGTTGGATGATCGGCCAGTGCAGGATTGTAGGCGGAGGAGAGGCGCACGTGCGGGCCCCACGGCGTTGAACTCGACGGCCTCTGGGTGGCGGAATCGACCTCCGAACGGCTGGACTTTGGAGGAGCGGATCCGGCGAAATACTCGACGATGCTGGGCGAGGTTGGTATGGATTTGAAGCTCGTCTCGAGCTCTACGAAAAACTCCAAAGGGCCCTGGTGTTTTGATGAGCGGATGTGGAGATTTGGAGGAGAGAAGGCGGAGAAGGAAGCCGCCGTTCGATCTGGGGGGGGGGGGGGGTCGGGGGTTTTCCGCGTTTTTTTATTTTTAAAATTTATGAAAGAAAAAATGTGATTGGCCGAGACTGTATTAAATTTTTAAATAGTGTTTTCTTAAACGAACTCCTTTTTAAACCCAACGACTGTCGCCCCTAGCTAAATACCCCCATTCCGAACACAATGGGATATGTTTCGTAGGCCAATTCGACTGTTACAGTCAGTTATTTTTCAAATTAAAGTATAAAACATTTAATTTTTAACTCTGAACGCACATTTCAATTTGCCAGGGCCACAAACTGATTCGAAAAATTCCAGAAAAATAAATCTAGCTATGTTCTGACGCTACGGTCCCAACAAAACTAGTTTCATCGAATTCTGAGGTCGTTTGAAAAATGGCCATTTTCTGGTCGATCCAATTTAACAGAAATCGACCAAACACATTTTCTTTTTCCACGCTCACATACTAGCTTCAAAAATTATGAAATTTGAAACCTAGCAATAGTTTGACATCCCGGACCCAACAAAAGTGGTTTCGTCGAATTCCGAGGTCGTATGCAAAATATCAATTTTCCAGGGCCATATATTCTATATACCGACTCTTCTGAAAATTCATTCGGCCATAACTTTTGATTCCCGTTATGAAACTTCGATTTTTCAGATTCATTAGAAAGGTATTGACTAACAGATTTAAATATTTTTGGTTTCACTAAAATCCGTTATATTTTCCACCCTGCATAGTCGGTCAAAGTCTGAATTCAAATTTCCAAACTGACTCACTATTTCTAATTCACTATTTTATTGAAATATTCCATTTCAATTGTTCAAATTCCTTTGAAATAACCAATTTAAAAATTTTAAATTGGCTCGTATTTTCCGGGTTATTACACAAATCATCCTCTCCAATCTACATGCTAGCCAATTGATACCCATATGAGTCCACACATGGATATGGATATTCGTAAAGTGAACCTAATCAGGAACAACTCGTATTTTTCCTTCAACATGGCTAATTGATGGATCAAACTGCTTTAGGATAAATAGCTTATTCCGCATAACTATCGGATCTCCATGAAGGATTTTCTCTTTGACTCAAAAAATGAGAATTTGAAAATAAAAAAAGTTCCATCAGATCTGACTTTAACCTGCCCCTTGAGTCTCAAAAGACTCTTTACTTTTTTTTACCACCATAGAGTAGGCTAACGGTTGGTCCAAGAAAAAGCCAGTGACCGCACGCTGGATTGAGCTTCATCTTCTTCCCTTCGAAGATAGGAACCATGTCGACCAGTATGTACTTCCCAGCGTTTCTTGGTTTGTGCTGAAACATTGAAGTCCATAACAGTTGACATATGCTTGATGAATTGCCTAAATTGGAATTCGTAAGGACAGATCTTCCTTGAGCCAAAGGGGTAAGGTGGATGTTTGTGTCAGGTGGATTAGGAGGTTTGGGGGTGGCATATGAACCGCCGACGAGGTAGAAGTTAGGGGTGAGCATTATTTGGTTAAACCAAATAAACCAACCAAACCAATTTACTTTGGTCGGTTTAGTTTGGTTTTGAAATTAGATCGGTTTGTAATTGGTTTGAAAAAAATATTTAGTTTGGTTATCGGTTTAACCAATTTAACCAAACTTTTATTATATTTTCGAAATTATCGATATTATAACAAATGTTTTAGGTTAGATTAGTTATCCAAGTAAATTTTAATCATCGCGTATGTTTCAAAATTACTTTTAGAAATCATAAGAATCATAAATAATAACTCTCTAATAATATATTTATGATTTCTTTTAAATTTTAGTTAATAATTCAAATATAAGTTCTAAAATATTTTTAGTTCGGTTAAATCGAATAACCAACCGAACCAACCAAACATAATTTGGTTGGTTTGGTTTAGTTTTCATTTTTATCGGTTTTAGTTTGGTTTGACAATTTTCATCATCGGATAAACCGAACCAACCAAACGCTCACCCCTAGTATAAGGAGAAGTGACGAGTTGAGAGGGATTTAGGACAGAAGAGTCAGGAGTAACGGTAATGATGGTCGCCATTTTTGAGTAACGGTCACTTTGACTCAAAGTATATGGAAATTCAGATTTTATTCACTCACAAACATTTTATTTTATTTTTAAAAACCGTTATGGTTTATAAATGATTATAGCATTGTTTTTCTGAAATTTTGATTTTGACATAACTCAAAATCTATAAGATGAAATTCAGATTTTTTTTCCTCTCTCATTAGGAAAATATTACTTAATAGGTCCCGACGATTCTTGTTTCAACGAATTTCGACTTATATTGAGTTCTATATACTCAATTGAAGTTCGAAACTTCAAATTATGAACTACCATGTTGCGATAAGCTCGTTTTAATTATATTTAAATATAAATGTTTAAGCTTTGTTTATTTTAGAAATCTCAACTCTATTCTTTAAGATTTTTACTATAAATTAAACCAGTTTTCCAAATCTAACTTAAATTTCCTGATTTATCTAAATCGTCGATTATTCATAACTCTGTTTTAAATTTGTTTACATTTCAAGCTTCTATATTAAATTCCAATTCATTTAAAAACAAATCATTTTATAAAATTCGATATAATCGAACTTTAAATTGTAAATTCTTTGGACTATCCAATTCAGTTTATATTCCAAAATCTATCGATCTCTTTTCGAAACGATTTCCGATTACCTTTTAAATTCATGCTTGAATTTATATTTCCAAATTTTACCATTATAACTATCCCACTTTGTTTATAAACATCGTTTATAAATTTACTTCCTTGTTTTATACATTAAAACAAGTTCCATTTCAAAATCTATTTGAAACCCGATTCTTATTTTGTAATATTTTATTTTTTATCACTTATATATATATATATATATAACGTAGAATCTATTTTCATATTTAATTTTAGTTTCTATCTAATACAATTCCAATATCCTTACTGAAATAATGTGGTCGAATTCAAATCATAAATCCGTATGGATTTATTTAAATTCAATTTTCATTTCTAACATCGGAATAGATTTCAATGTTTCTTTTTGAAACTAATTTCAGTTCCCCTTCTTAAATTCACATTTGAATTTATATTCCCCAAATTATCCAATGATAATTTATTTTACTTCATTTATAAACATCGTTTATAAATGAACTGCTTGTTTTTATTATTCAAAACAAGTTAATGTTTTCTAACCCATTCGAAATTCATATTCTATCTTAGAAAAAAATAGATTTTCCCTTTTAAATCTCAAAATTCCTTTTTCATGATTTTTTATATATATCAATATTTAGGGCCAGTGATATTCAAACATCCAAAACACCCAATTATCAATCACAGGTTTCCCAACACATCATATATGATAATATATATGAAAACAAACAATAATAAATTTTGAGGAATCCAGTTGGATCCCTCCAACCTGTTTTTCATGCATCCACAGATGCTAGCCAACATAAATAACACCCATCCTGCTTCAAGGCAGGATATCGCGGTATAGAAGGTCATCCACTATATATATTGTGGGGCCCATAGGGAAATCATCCGCTAATGGTACTGCGGGAAAATATCGAATATATATATATATATATATATATATATATATATATATAATAGCCACAACCACCAAGCCTAAATATAACTAATATATATTATAGCCACAATAATATTTCAATGCATCCAAACAACTTACAAGCAACATATAAAAAATATTTAAAATGAAAATTCATTTATAATAAAATTATAAACGAACCGGAGAGTGAGTTTACTCACCTTGATTTTATTTTCTATCCATTCCGATTTAAATTTTTAAATTCCATATTATGCAACCCTCAGCTACGAACTACTCGAGTTGAATTTTCCTTGTACCTATAGTTATTTGAATTAATTTATCGATCAAACATTTATTTATTAACTTATCTTAACAAATTATTCAATATATTTTAAATCCGTAAAATCATATACCTTGCTGCCTTGCAACCTCGACCAATTCACGAAGTCAACTCAATGAATATCGATCCATTTCCACTTAAATTTGCTCCAAAACTGCAGTCGTCCATTCTGGAAATTCATCGAACATCTTACAGTCACTGCCATTTCTTTTTATCACACATACCAATTGTTGTTGCAACACCCCCGAAATAACCTAACACCCCTATTCCATCACCGTACGCCTCCTCTAATTAACATACCTCATTTCCATCATCTGCATTCACCTCCCTCAAAACACAGACTGACCTCTCCAAACACCTCACTACCAAACCCCGTATCACACCGTACATCCATCAGTAGACCGAACTACTCCCAGTCATTCATCAGACATCGTACAATCTCCCCAAATTACAAATTGCATTCCTCAATCACCGCGCCGCCAGATTCTAACCCGTCATCCCATCGTGTACCTCCTCTGCAACAACTGCAAACCCACAACAGAATCCAATTTCAACCCACTCCATCTCGACCCAATCGCACCCTTTGCAACTCGATCATCTTGATGTCCGGTCTTTAAGAAATTCACAATTTCCAATTCGCGAGTATCTTCAACCTTGAGTCGAGTTCCAGGAAGCTCGTGTCTTTCGATTCCGATTCGTGTGTGTGTGCTTGTATATATATATATATATATATATATATATATATATATAATTCCCTAAATGGCTTTCAGTTTGTTCCCGAGGATCGAGAAATAAATGGAAGATGATTAAAAAAGGGGTGTCAGCTGTGTTAAAAAGAGGAAAGGGGATATGTCGAGATTTAAGAAGGAGAGGAATTTCACGGTTTCCCTTTTTTCGAAGAGGGATTGCGTGATTTATTGCATGTAGAAAGAACAAAGGGGTTATGTGCGATTAAATAGACGAAGAAGCTTTGGGTAGAAGAAATGTCTATGAGTGGGTACAAGGTAGGGTAGTAGCTGAAGTACAAAATATAGGGCAGGTTATTTAATGTGATTTGATTTTAATTTAATTCGATTTGAAATAAAGGGATTTTTATTTTATTTAAAACAATATCGATTTGATTTCGAGCTTATCCATTTAAAATATATCGGGGTGCATAACTTGAAATCACAAACCCATATTTTAACGTAACGACCGATGTTTCAATGTTATAACGCTATTCTAAGCTCAACAGAATAGATTTTGAAATCTAATTCAAGCACGTATATAAAATAACCATATTAAATCGATATAATATAATTTAAATTCAGAAACAATCAATTCCTCGATAATAAATTATTATTATCATTTATAATAAAATACAATTTATATTGATTATCTGAATCGTATCGATTCAGTTTTATCTTTGAATTCAATTATTAGTTGTTTTCAGTATTACGAAAATTCAATATATTTGAAATTAAATCGTAAACGATTATTAAATCGATAACTCAATATAAAAATCGATTTATATTATCGATTCAACATTTAAAATAATATTAAATATTTAAAATAAATAGTTCAAAAAATCTGGGTCATTACAAATACAGTTGTCGATGCCTTATCCAGAAGAAATGAAACCAATATCGAACCCTTACATGCACAAGCTATATAATTAGTACAAACCCCATGGTTGGCTGAATTGAAAAGAACATTGCTAGATTCTGATTGGTATCAACAGTTGAAGGAAAAGGTATTAAGCCAAGAAGTTAAAAATAACAAATATAAGGTGGTAGACGAACTAATATTTTACAAAGGTAGAATTCTCATTGATCACCACTTAAAGTCTCTACTCCAGATTATAATACATGAGCATCACTCGATACCGTTGGGAGGACATGTAGGAATCAAGGGAACTATCAAGAATATTAAGCAAGTATTTTTCTGGAAGCACATGAAAAGGACAGTGGAAAATTTTATTAAAGCATGTGACACTTGCCAGAGGAGTAAACATGAAAACGTTCAAGTGTCGGGTCTACTAAATCCGCTACCCATTCCCAATGAAATTTGGGAAGACCGATCAATGGACTTCATCCCTTGTTTACCTAAGAGCCATTAGTGTATGGTCATATATGTGGTGGTGGATCGACCTTGCAAGTACTCACATTTCTTTCCTTTGAAACACCCGCATACAATAAAGAAAGTAGCAAGAATATTTTTCAATGGTGTGATCAAATGTAATAACCCGGAAATCCGAGCCAATTTAAAATTTTTATTTTGGCAATTTTAGTGAATTTTGATTATTTAAAATGAATTATTTTAAATAATATCATCGAGAAATTTAATTTGAATAAAATTAGAACGTATATATTTATATAAATCGTCGTTAGAATATAAATATTTATTTTAAATTACAAAAGGAATTGAAAATGGCGCGGTAGTTCGATAATTCGATTTCAAATTTCAAATGGATGTACAGGATTCAAAATAAACCGAATTTTAGTGAAACCAAAAATATTTGAATCTAATTGAGAATATCTTTCCAACGAATCCGAAAAATTGAAATTTCATAGCGGGGATAAAAAGATATGTCCAGTTGAAATTTCAGATTAGTCGCTATGGAATTTCGGCCCTTAAAAATGGTCATTTTGAAAACGATCTCGGATTTCGACGAAACCACTTTTGTTGGACCCGCGATGTCAAATTATTGGTAGGTTTCAAATTTCATAATTTTTCGAATCAATATGTGAGCGTGGCAAAGGAAAACGCGTTTGACCATTTTCTGTTGATTTTAATCGACTGGAAAATGGCCATTTTTCAAACGGTCTCAGAATTTGACGAGACTAGTTTTGTTAGGACCGAATCGTCAATACGAAGCTAGAAAATATTTTTCTGGAATTTTTCGAGTTAGTGTGTGGCCCCGGTAATTTAAAATGTGCGTTTAAATTGAATTTAAAAAGATTTATATTTTAATTTAAATCAAAACTGGTCGTAATGATAAAATTGGCTTACGATACATATCCCATTGTGTTCGAAATGGGGGTATTACGCTAGGGATGACAGTCGGTGGGTTCGATTTTGAGTTCGAATGAAAAGGGTACTTTTCATGGAGAAATAAAATATTAAATTATAAAAAAATATAAATAAAAGTCAACCCTCTTTCTCCTTATACCTCCCCCCCCCCCCCCCGTGACCCTTCTCCCCCAATCCTTCGTTCAATTCAGAAAACCACCTCGTAGTCGTCGTCCGCCCCCCCCCCCCCCCCTCCGCTCGTCCGCCGCCACCTCGGATAGCGCGCCTCCTCCGTTATTCTTCCTCTCCCCTTCCACCGCTCTCTCCTCTTCTCACTTCTGCAACCCGCGTCCACAAGAAAAACCGCCCCAAGCCCTAACCTCTGACGTCCACGAGCCCCCAGCCCCCACCAGACCCACCACCCGCACCTCCCCCTTGACCTGCGCGCCCTCTAGCACCCTCTCTCTCCAAAATCCGTGAGCAAACCCCCTTCCTTCCTCCTTGAACGCGAGCCTCAGCAAAACCCAAAACCCAACAGCCCTCCGACGCGCATCCTGACCACCGTCAGCCCACCAAAAACCGCTGCTTCTCGC
Source organism: Allium sativum (assembly GCA_030737875.1). NCBI lineage: Eukaryota > Viridiplantae > Streptophyta > Magnoliopsida > Asparagales > Amaryllidaceae > Allium > Allium sativum. Next base: position 921,377,546 of record CM060910.1, read on the forward strand.
TGTTAGACCCCGGTGAGTTTTCCTGTTCGTTATACTTTTAAAATCAGTTTTCTTTGCCTTATTTTATAAAGCTAATGTTTTTAATTAACAAAGTTATGATTTTTGACAATGTAAAGTTTGGATTTTTGTTTAGGGAAAATGATTATTTTTGTCGAGGTAAAGATTGGATTTTTACCGATGTAAATGTCGGATTTTTAACGATATAAAAACTTGACTTTTAATTATATAAGCCTATGATTTTAATGACATGAAGTTTCGATTTTTATCACATAAAGCTTTGATTTTTAGTATGATAAAAATACGATTTTTTTTAGTTAGATAAACATATGATTTTTAGTTAGTTAGAAGAGAAAATATTCTTTTTAGATTAGAAAAATATGATTTCCATGAATAGGAAGATATGACTTTGTTAATAGGAAAATATGATTTTTAAATTGAAAGCGAACAAATAAAAATGTGATTTTTATTTTAAAGGTAGTAGTATAAAAATAGGATTTTTATATATGTAGTGGCTACGGACAGTGGAATGGACAAAAGGCGAGCACGGCGAGATTTTCCTACATATGAAGAGTTGTGGCGTTTGGATTAGCTAGTCTGTGAGAACTTCTCACCTTTTAATTTTGTTTTCTAGTTAATAATATATACTAGGATGCAGATGGTGTTTAGTAGCACCCGACACCCGTCGTCCACAGACCATGGACGACTTGTATGCTTGTTTGTTTGATTTTGATGTGTAGTTGATTGTGTGATGTGATGTGAAATGAAATAAAATATTTTATAGTGGGAAATATTATATAGTTTAAAATAGAATTTTTAACGTGTATTTAAAATAAATATTTATAAACAAATCGGATATTTATTCATATACACTGATTTGATTGATTTTGATTGGGACGATAAATTTTACACATTGCCCAACTGCACAAATAAAAGCTGTGTTTGATTGTTTGAAACCCCACACGGGTATTGGGATGATAGATGACATACACTAATCCCAATAATTAGTTGTATGTCGATCGATTGATTGACAGGCTATTATAAGCGTTAAATATTTATATTTGATGCTTATACAGTGTAGAACGCACTCTGGATGATGGTTGATTATTTATCGTTGTTATTTTGTACATGTGTTGTAGAAAATCCATATAATTAACATTATATGGTAATTGATTGGGCCTCATTCCAGTTTTGAAATAGAATATTTGAAATAGAATATTTGAAATAGAATATTTGAATGGAAATATTTGAAAATAGAAATATTTGAAAAAGAAATATTCGAAATAGAATATTTGAAAATAGAAATATATGAAGCCGTGTTGATAGATTTACGCCATTTTGACGTGAACGACATTTTTATCGATTTTATTCATTTTATAATGAATATCGAAAGTGATTTCAAAGTCTGATATTTTGAAAAGAATTGAAATTCGAATTGAAATTGAATAGAAATGAATTCGAATTGAAATTGAATAGAAATGAATTCGAATTGAAATTGAATTGAAAATGAACTGAAATTGAATTAGAAATCAATTTGAATTGAAATCAATTTGAAATGAATTTAAAACGAATTTATAAGGAAAAATTCAATTTTGATTTGAATTTGAAAATGAAGTTGAAATCATTTCGAAAACGAATAATTTAAACCGATTTATAAAATACGTTTTAAAAGGAAATCGACGAAGTATATATTATATATAATATAATGGTCTGAATAGAACGCACCGCGCTGCGGTAGTTCATGAATTTCGACCATTGACTTCGAATGGATATTGCGGGAGATCCGATCGTCGGATTCTCCTAAAACCGGAACCTTGGGTTCGTATCGAAAAGAGCTTTCTAACGAATATTAGAAATTAGAAATCTAACGGTTGGATTTGGAATTATGTCCAAATCAAATTTGGAAAAGGTCGCTGTAAGTGCAGTTCGATGGCTGTTGATGGAAATCGACTGTACGGGCCTTGATAAAATTATTAAAAATAGTAATAATTTGTGTAAAATCATAAGAAATGATTTGTGAAGAATTGGGATGAAAAACTCCATATTTGAAAAGATAAAAATAGATTTTTATCGAAATGAACTAGTTTTGAACTAGAATAGTAATTTATTTATTTTTAAAATAAATAAAGTGAATTTGAAATGGTTTTGAAATATAACCAGAACTTCCAATAATTGAATTGGAAGGGATTTGAATCGAAATTGTCTTCGAAATATTTCGATGTTGGATTTCGTGATTATACAGATATTGTTATGGAAATTTGAAAGATACATATATATTGTTATTTCCAATACGATATTTGTTGGTCATAGATTTTGATATGGAATATAAGCCGATATATTTTCTATTCAGAGCCTTGTATTTAATATCAAATGTGATTTGGGTTTGTCGTGAGTGGTGTCTTCATTAACACTGTTCTTAAGCCCAGTTGAAAAAAAGATTAAATCTTTTTATTTAGATTTAATGAAGTGTACCTATTAAATAATATTTAATTGGAATTGAATTGGTATTGATTTTTGGGTTTATCGTGAACAGTGTTTTAAATAACACTTGTTCTTTAACCCGATAATTAATGAAATGTGATTTTGGGTTGTCGTGAACGGTATCTTCAATAATACTATTCTTAGACCCAAAGGAGTTAAGAAAATCAGAAACTAACTGGAGATTAGTTAAGTTGAATGGTTTCTGGGGTATTGATCTGATGTTGGTTTCGGCCTTCAGGGTTAATACTTAGGGAATTGCTCACTTGCTAATTTACGGTTAGGGACTGATTGAAATGTGATGTGATTTTGGGGTTTATCGTGAACCGTGTTTTAAATGACACTGATTCTTTAACCCAGTCAAAGATTAAAACTAAGTGGAGTTTTAATGAATCTTTAATTAGATTGAGAAGATCAAGAATGGAGTATCACCAGTTTTACTCCAGGCGGTAGTTAAATCTTTAATTAGATTTGAACGTGAAATGGTAATTGAATTTACCAATAACACCGTGGTGTTAGATATGAAGTATGACCAGTTTTACTTCATAGGATAAATATGTTGGGATTGGGAAATAAAATAAATAATTACTTCGGCGTGGTTCGCTAATCATGACTAGTTTGAAGTGATATTCCAAGGAAGATTAAAGAATAAATTTAAAAGAATTTATCTTTGATAAAATTAATGGGAACCTTTCCCTAAGAATGTGAAATTTAGAAACTAACTGTAGGTTGGCTAAGATGAATAGTTTCCTGGGTATTGATCTGATGTTGGTTTCGGCCTTCGGGGTTAATACTTGGGGAATTATTCTCTGGCAAATTTACGGTTAGTGACTGATGAATTGGAATGAGGCGTATGTTGTGTTTGTGTAACACTTGTTTATTATATATGCGAGTTATTCGGAAAGACCGGGTTTATCCCATTCTGAATAACTGTTACGACGATTAGTCGAAGGTAAAGACGGTGGTTGAAGACCGGAGGTCTTCACGTCGTTTGGGTGGTTACTGATGATCTTGATTGGGCTGTACACCCAAGAGGAGAGAATCAGTTAGTGGTCGTCCAGACGTACTTGGAGATCGATGGATATGTGGGGTACTAGGTGCCTCCGGTTTCGTTCAGACCCAGAACGGATTTGTAAATGGACTGTGTGTCTGACATCGGATTTCATTCTGTGTGACTGATTTCGGTTGCATAGAGTGGTTTGCCTGTGTGGCATGCTAAGATGCAAATGATCAAGGCTTCTGTTGAAAAGCAGAGTCTTGTAGTTGATGATCAAAGCATGGCCTTTGTGGCGTAGCTTTGTGTAGCGTTGATTCGCGAGCCTCACACCCAGGTAATGGACCAGAAACGGGAGAGCACCTCAGGGAGGACATGCGTTTCTTTCCAGCTAGAAGTGGCGTCAGTGGTTTTACACGTCCTGACGAGTTTGACTTATGTGGTTGTTGCTGTTGCGAGGCGCCTCGGATATATCGGTGACTATGTGAAACCGATGGAGTCATTTAGTTGGCTCACCTACGCCCCCAAAGGGCGGGGAAACGCAGTGTTTAGGCATTTTAATCCACATCGGTGGACCGGCCCTGACGATCCAAGGGTCGATGCGCTTTGACCCTGAGGCTCGGGCTAGACAATCTCGAAGACGGTGAGGACGATCCCTTACCTCGGTTCACAGATGGAAATCCAATTTCCAAATACGTGATTTTGCGGTTTTAATTGTAGAACTAGTATGGCGACATGATATATGGTACCCATGCTGTCTATGATTGATACTTATGATTTGAAGTTGTTTTATACACTATGCGCTTATAATAGTATCAAATGATTTGTTTTAAACGTACTAAGCATGTTTGGCTATTATAAGGGAAAACCCTATCCCCCGGTTTGCGTTGCATTGTGTGATAGGACCTGGGTCTTATAATAGCTTCATTTTTCTTTATTTAGCATTGCGTTGTTGTTATATGCACTGGTATTCTTGGGAGGAAACCCGTTCCGTGTTATACGTCGTGGTCCCTTGATTTACCTAACTTTAAAAATAAAGATTAATGACTGTTTTAGTTCTCACACCAGTCCCATGACTGACCTGGAGTTTATTGTTTTAACCTAAACTCTGGGTGACCTTATTTTGACACGGGCAGCTAGTAGTTTTGGTTTTGCAGATTTATATTCACAGGATCCTGGTTTACAGTTGGAATGATATCCGAAAAGCTTTGTATCCGCATATCTCTTCTAGTTGTGTATTGTATTATTTTCTACTGCTATGTAATTTATTGTAATCTCTGATATTTTCTGTTGTATAATATTGATTTATACTCTGTATATTCTTGTAATCTGATGAATTGTTGTAATATACAATGAAATGTTCTTCCGTCTACATTCTAATTTGTCGCGTTCTCAAAACAATCAGGTGTTTCAAACGGTCTGGGTCGATCTAGCGACTGATTCGGATCGAACGAAATGCCTTATTGTCACATCAAACTTCATGGGTTACCGAAGACCATAGTCACCGATAGGGATATAATGTTTACAAGTGAATTCTAGTGAGAATTGTTCAAACTTCAAGGCTGCAGCTTGCATACGAGTTCATCTTACCACCCCCAAAGTGATGGCCAAACCGAGGTGATCAATAAAACATTAGAATGCTATTTGGGGTGCTTTGTAAACCACAGGACAAGTGAATGGGTTGATTGGCTATCACTTGCTGAATTTTGGTATAATATAATTTGGAATCAACCAACACCACTCCCTTTTAAGGTTGTGTACGGCAGAGATCCTCTATGTCTCTAACACCGCAAAGGTCAAATTGGTAGAAGAAATGCTATTCAGTCGGGACATTATACTATAATTTTCTTAAAGACAGCTTGAGATCAGTCTAAGAAAGAATGAAAAGATATGCAGATTTAAAACGAACAGAAAGAAGTTTTAAAATAGGTGATTGGGTCTACTTGAAACTCCAACCATATAGGCAAATCACTACTAGAAGTCAGAAAACTCATAAGCTTTCTCCTAAATGCTATGGTCCGTATCAGACTGAAGAAAAGATTGGGATTGTGGCATACAAATTCAAACTAGCCAGCCAAGTAAAAATATATCATGTTTTACAGTTAAAGAAAAAAGTTGGGAACCATGTTATCATTCTTCATTCGTAAAAGAGGAAATACTTCAACCCGAAAAAAAATATTGGATCGTAGAATGATACCGCGAGATGGAAAGGAAGTTGTACAAGCTTTGATTAAATGGAAGGGCAGAGATGAAGAGGAAGCCACTTGGGAAGATTATTGGCCATTGATTCGAAGATTTCCCACCCTAGACCATTAGACAAGATGGATTTTTGAAAGGGAGGAGAATTGGAACATCTCTAAACAAATAACCTTCATTTTCAAGAAGAATTTGCCAATTCAACCTCTAAAGCAACATTTTCCGACCACCAGTTCGCCAGAGGTCGTGAGCCTACAGAGCACAAGGAACCAACTACCAAGTCAAAAGAAGTACAATAAAGTCTACAAGTGTGCACGTGCACTTGTGCAAGTCGAAGCCTGAAAGTAATTGGGGCATAATCTGTGTATTTGGGGATATTAATGTAAATTTTATGAATAGTTTCTTGATAGTCGTTAGATACAACACCTATATTTACCCATCAAACATCATATTGTAAAGACATTCGAATTTAATCAAAGAAAATCATTTCCTCGGCTATGTCTCAGTCTTCTTCTTACTATCCCCTCCAGCTTCCCTTATAGTTGTCTTTCTGATCGACTCCCTCTATCCTAATCACTTTTGCCCTCTCTAATTCAATCTCTAACCCGATCTAATTCCTCCTACATTCCCTTCTTCCTTGTCATCTGCATAATTTCCTCTCTTCCAGAGTCAAACAGTAACCACTTTCTTATTCCTTACATCACTACTCTTCTATTTCCTACCTTCACAACTTCAAGAAAGTATCTGTCATGGCCATGTCAGAAAGTAACCGCAACAGGGGTAAATGGGAAGGCGGCGGAAAGCTTGTAGGAGGAGAAAATGGCGGTTGAAATGACGGTGGTGGACTAGGGTTTCTTTTATTTTGAAAACTCTTTCTTTTCATATGCTATTACTAACCTATTTTTAAACACATAACAATTATAATTTGGACAGTTAATGAATGTTTGCATCGAGATCTCCTGATAATACTGTTTATTTCAAGCTAAATGTTTATGAAAACACGAATTTTGGGTTTCAATATCAATAAACGGTAATATAATTGCTTTTTGGGTTGACCCATTCAGGTTTACTTCCTTTGGACAGTAAAATAATATAAACAGTTTTGAAACTAATAAAGCTTAACCGAAAAGGGCAAAACTCATAATCCGCATGCAAAACACGGGTTTGCGCTACTTTAAAAAAAATAGCCAGGGTAAGAAAAACCCTCTAACTTTTGCAATATGAATAACATTATAAAAATTGCCACATTACAGAAACAAAATATGATGATTTTCATCCTAAGACTAGTCTGAAAATGGAGAGATCTCAAGTGATTAGCAAAAAGAAGAAACGTCTATTACATTAACACTCCAATGACAACATCATCTTGTATATACGTGCAACATTTTTTCTTTTAAAAAAAGAAATTATAATCACTATACAATTCAACTTCGTCTTGATGTTGTTGAATGATTAACTTTATTCAACATCAAGAGACCATGCCTTCGGTAAATTTTGCATATCAGTATTCTGTTGACTGCTACCTGTCGTCGTTGAGCCAGTTTTGAATTACATAGAGCAAGAAAGCACCACAAAATGAGAGAGACCCAAAAACCACAAAAAATCTAACAAAAATTGAATTGGTGAAAGCTTCAAAAACATAGGCATGCCACAACCAAAACCATGTGATGCTACAAACTGATCCCAAAACTGCCCCGACCACCACTTGGCTTACTGTGTGTAGACGTTGAGATACCCTTAGCCATGTCTGTTCAACAAATTTACCATAAAAGCGGATGACGATATGATTACCCTTGTCTCATTTATTATACTTCAGGCAAAAATCTTAAAATTGCAAATGATGCATATAAAATGTTCTGCAAGCGTATGCCCTGGTAAGCAGCTATCAGAGAAACATAGGAACTTGGATGTAAACAAATATATGATTATTAATGGTTTCCGCCACATAGGAACTTGGATGTAAACAATATATGATTATTAATAGTTTCCGCTTTCCGGATGAAAGTAGATAAATCGATTGACTCACATTTCATCACTCACATAAGAAAACGGATTACAGTGAAAATGAAACTGGTAAGAATTCTCTGTATGCTACTATTAGTTATCAAATGCATCTTAGTTCCCAAGAAAAGATATTAATGTTTGTGGTGGCTATCTAAAGTATGCCGATTTAGATATATTTGTATGTAATAATGTATTTAAGTTCTTACAAGGTAAGTTCCACACATCAAGATGACTGATCCAGCACTAACTGTATATGCACTCGTCCCCAGCCACTGAAATACTGCAAATACAAAAACGGGGAGAGAGAGAGAGAGAGAGATCTGTTAAACTCTGTTGCTAAATGAAAATATATCTTTTTAGTTATACAATACAGAAACAAATTGACCAGTATGATATGCTCAAACTAGCAGGGGTTTTCAACTACACAACAGAATCCGAAGATGACTTGACAATTAGCTTTAGCTTAAAACCTAGTATTGCGCACACAATCACGTTTCTGATAGAACAGTCAATGGCCACGAGTAAAGGTACACTGGTATTTAGTTGTGCTGCCACTCAGTTTTCCCAGATAAGACAAATTTTAATTTCAGATCTAGCCCCCCAAAAAAAAACATCAACCAAGTCTATTTTTATAACAGGTTTTAAAGGAGAAATAAAGTGAAATAAGTTATCCTCCTAGGTATTTTTTTTTGTTGAGCCAGAAACCAAAATTTATCCTCCAGTGTGTTTGTAGTTACCAAACTTAAAACAATAAACATAACAATGATAAACTAATATAAATATGCAAGAGATTGTTATCGTTGAATACATAGGTATATATAAAAACAATTCTTCAGTTGCTTTCTAGTTTATCTAAGTTTCCAAACCTATGACTATACCCAAGGAGGTGCCATTATCTGATAGTATCTAATATGGAATTACAGAACTTGTTTTCAGAAATAAAGCTTAATTAAGTTGAGCTCCTACTGAAAACTAACAGTATAAACTTGTGCATTCCCTTGACAACGAATTCTTGTATCTTCAAAAATATAATTAGCGAAAACAAAACTAAGACCCATAAAATGTTGTTGAACAACATGTTGGTACATAAAGATATACCGTATATCGTATGTCAATTATACTCGCACCTACAGACTAATATTGAACATATCAGAAATGAACTCTTTAATTGTCATAAATATTATTGTACGGTTATCAGCATGAAATTAACAGGGAATTAAGTAGTTAAAATGGATAACATACTTCTTCGGTTGAACGAAAGTTAGTTTCATTGAGAACGAAACATCCAAGTAACATACAAAGGACAACAATAACCACTAGAAACTTACAAGAAAGGACTGCAAAAAAGGCCGTATAGAATATGGACTGTGCATGTGAAGATGGCATTCCTGGATCAGATCTTAATGCAGTTGCTGGTCTCTCATGGTTTAATAGTTTCTTTAACTTTACTGAAAGGCATGAGTTTACTACAGATCCCATTGCAACCCATAACGCTTCTGCATCATGTTTCCAGAAAATAACAATGCCAAAGAGAGCAGCTACTAACCATTTGCTCTACATTACCCAAGAAGAAAAGATTACCTTATTTCTATCAATGAAACATTATACTAATCAATATTACCTTATTTCTATCAATAAAACATTATATTAACCAATACCAAGTGCAAAAAAGGATTGACAGCCATAATTTACTGTAATAGCTTAACAACATTAAAAAGAAAACATTTAATTACGATTTACCCAGCTTACTGACACTAGTAATTGTGGTAAGATACCTAGTTTGAAAGCCTGTTTGGCAACTTATTTTTTAGGAATTTTTTTCAATTTAGCCTAGTTTTGTAAACTTATTACACTTTTAGCTCCGTTTGTAAACTTAAAGTCCACTTTTGACAAACTCAACATTGAGCTGGCCAAAGTCCATCACCAACATTTCAAATGTCGTTAGTGCTTTTTTTGAAGAAAAATTACACTGGCACCTTTTTAAAGGAGCCAATTTAGAAATTTTTTAAAAAGATACTTGCGACATTCTAGATGTCATCAATGTTTTTCTTTTCTTTCCTTTTTCTAAATTTACATTGGCTTCTTTTCAAAAGCAGCCAATGTAAAATTCAGAAAAAGGAAAGGAAAAAAAACATCGATGACATCTAGAATGTTAATGTAAAATTAAAGAATTGCACTACCGGCATTTGAAATACCATCAGTACATTTTTGGCCAGTGTGACGCTAAACTGGCCAAAAGTGGGTTATACATGTAATAAGATTTCAAATATAGCTAAAAGAAGTTAAGTGTAATGTTGTACAGTTAATGCCCTGCTATTACACGATTATCACCTCGCTATATCCTGTAGCGGATTACTACCACTTCGCTTTTCCCAATAATCTTTGATATAGTCTTGCAGCTTTAAGTCACGCTATATTCCGCTCTATTCTCGATATATCATGTTATTTCCACTAGATATTACATTATTCTCGCTATATCGTTTATAAAAGAAATGAACCGAAAAATGATATTTATACATTATAAAAATTATAAAATTAATTTTTCTTGATTGAATTTTCTAACATATATTTTTAGAAATAAAAATACTCCAATACTCCATTAAATCTAACTAAGTTAAATAGTAGTTTACGTGTATTTATAGATATTTACACATATTTTTATTTAAAATTAAGAATGTACTAATTATAGTTAAATTGAGTGTGTTTCTTTGTTTAATTAACGTTTATATATTCATAAAAACATTAAAAACGAGTTTTATGTGTCATTTTAGAGTCATCCGCTATATCCTTGCTATTTCATCGTTTTTCCCTGCTACAACTTTTCAAATCTGCGCCGCATTTAATCCGCTAAGCATTTTAACTGCACGTGTGTAATGTTACGGATTCGACATGATGCTAGATGTCACGGGTTCGAATCCCGCCTTGCCAGATCTAACCCATTTGTTATGTAGTATATTACGTCTAACTTAGACTTGTAAATAAAGTACCTAATTTTTTTATTTTTATTTTAGAAAAAAGAGCTAAAAGTGTAATGAGTTTTGCAAATTAGGATAAACTGGGCAGGAAAATAAATCCTTTTTCTTATCCCCTTGAAAGTAGTTTTGAGCATATCAGGCTAACCTAGACTTGAAGGCAAGGCAAGTGAGGCATTCACCTAGCGCAACACTGCCAGTGAGAGCAAAAGGGGCAGCAGGATTTTCTAGTTGCTTTTATAAATAGTTAAATTAGTTCAGTAGCAGGGAACCGTAATTTGGAAGTAGCAGGTGGTGAAGTGGTTTGGTTTTGAATAGTGATATTGAAGAAGTTTTGATTGAATGGTAATAAGTAAGGTGTGGATAAAAAATCACCTTCTAGATTTGGTGTTTGGTTAACTTATAAGAAATGAATATGTATATTGGATTAGATAAGGTAAGATATAGAAATGGTGATATAGTGAGACATTGGTGTAATCTGTTTGACAAAGTAAGGGTACATTTAAGCATCTACTTAAATTTTCATAAGTTAAAAGCTATTAATCTCCTAACTAAGAGAGTTGTCAAAAACCCCAAAATAAATAAGTTACTACCAAATAGTTTTTAGTGGATGTTTGTTTAAGAACAAAATTGTTTTCTACTTTATGTCGAAAGACAACCAACTTTTGTTATTACATCAAGGATGACCTCCACATTTCAATTGTATAAAATCCAAATATTTTAAAATAATGACACATATTGACATTTCATGCATAATAAAGAATAATTACAGAAACATTTTCCTATGAATACAAGTTTAAAAATTAGTTATGAAATGTTTTTTTTTTTTTTTTTTTTTTTTTTTTTTTTTTTTTTTTTTTTGAGAATGTGAAATATAAGAATATAAGAAAAATAAAGACGGAAAGCTAAATGCATGTAGCTTCATTATTTACACGTAGCTTTTTTCAAATGCTAAATTAGACTAGATTTCAAATGACTTAGTTTGATAGTTCAGAAGATATAAAATAAAGCTATTTTTACGTTACAAAGCTATATACATTTAGTTTTCCAAGCTGTTTATTTCTGTTAGTGTTGGCATAGAAATTGGTTATTCTACGACCAACACCCAAAATCACAATAATCACAGCAACTCACAATCACAGAAATGCATAATACAATGAGAGAAGCAAAGTTTTTATAGTGGTTCGACACTCAAACTTACGTCCACTTAGTGTAATCAATCATTATTTATACTGTAGATTACAACACAGTTAATTTTAATGAAAGAAAGTAGAGAAAAGAGTTGTAAACGAGCAATGGCAGAGTCCCTGCGTTGGTATGCTTGAAAGTGTTTGATTCTTGTAAAAGTCCCAAAACCATGTATTTATAGGTAGCCACCATTCCGATTCGATATTACCATGTGGCAACCGATCCGGTTCGATAGGAAGGGTGGAGCGAGTCTTCAGATCGTGGGAAACATCTTCCCCGGCTCGACACGGAACACGTGGAGTCTAATCTGAAATTGTAGGACAGTGGGAAGAACAAGTCTCCAGAAAATATCTCCAATGTCCAGTTCGATCTAGAACTCCGCCTGTGTAGTTTTCTATGCAGCCTGTCCCAAGCCAGGGTAAAGGAGGAGGGTTGTGATAGGCTTGGCGAGCCAACGTGAAAACTTAGCCACTCTTATGGATATGGAACCTTATGATATATCGTTGGGGCGTAACCCTCTTAGCGACGCGCTATATCGAGATTCGGATATGGTGTTAAATATGCAAGGGCTGGGCCGCCATTCTCTTAGTGGCGCGCTACACCGACGCCCCGGTGTGGTGATAAGTGAGCAAGGGTTCTCGCATTTTTCTCGGCGGATGCGAGGGGCAAGGAAGCTAGTCGACGATAGTAGGGTTCGGTTAGGTAGTTGAAATGTAGGGTCCTTAACAGGAAAATTAAGAGAGATAGTGGATACTATGATTAGGAGACGGGTTAACATCTTGTGCGTTCAAGAAACTAAATGGGTGGGTCAGAAGGCGAAGGAGGTGGAGAACACTGGCTTCAAATTGTGGTACACGGGAGAAGTACGTAACAAGAATGGGGTAGGCATATTGATTGACAAGAACCTTCAGAACAATGTGGTTGACGTCAGAAGACGAGGGGATAGGATCATCCTAGTTAAGCTAGTAGTTGGCGAGGCGGTTTTGAATGTCATTAGCGCATATGCCCCACAGATAGGTCTAAGTGAAGAAGCCAAAAGGAAGTTCTGGGAAGACTTGGATGTCATGGTTAGGAATGTGCATAGTAGCGAGAAACTTTTTATAGGAGGAGACTTCAATGGCCATGTTGGCTCATCTAGCGGGGGTTTTGAGCGAGTTCATGGTGGTTTTGGATTTGGCAGTAGGAACCAAGAGGGTGAAGATATTTTGAATTTCGCTCTCTCTTTTGATCTCATGATTGCTAATACCTTCTTTAGAAAGAGGCAATCACATCTGATCACCTTTAGTAGTGGCCAACATGCTAGCCAGATTGACTTTGTCCTAACTAGAAGAGATAGTAAACGAGATTGTGTTGATTGCAAGGTCATACCTGGAGAATGTGTCGTCTCACAACACCAGCTGTTGGTATGCGTGTTTCGTCTTCGGGTGGTGAAGGATAAGAGAGCGAAGATTAGCAGGACGAAATAGTGGAAACTCAAAGGAGATGCTTCACGGGTGTTTAAAGATAGAGTGATGGGAGAAGGAGCTTGGAATGTGGAAGGAGAAGCAAATGTCATGTGGAATGCGATGGCAACTTGCATTCGGAGAGTCGCCACTGAGGTGTTTGGGATAACAAGAGGAAGCACGCGAGAACCCAATGATTCGTGGTGGTGGAATGACGAGGTGCAAAAGGCTATCAAAGAGAAGGAATGCTACAACGCATGTACCATCATAGAAGCGAAGAGAACATGCACAGGTACAAAGTGGCAAAGAAGACTGCAAAGAGAGCAGTGAGTGAAGCAAGGGGACGAACGTACGAAGATTTATATCAAAGGCTAAGTACAAAGGAGGGCGAAAAAGACGTTTACAAAATAGCTGGGCTACGCGAGAGGAGGACAAGGGACTTCAATCAGGTTAAATGCATTAAGGATGAGAATGATAGACTTTTGGTGAAGGAAGATGAGATAAAGAATAGGTGGAGAGAATACTTTGATAAGCTTTTCAACGAAGAAAGTGATAGCTCTTCGATCGAGTTGGAAGACTTAGCCGATAGCACCAATAGACATTTTGTGCGGAGATTTCAAGAAGCTGAGGTAAAGGGGGCGTTGAAACGTATGAAATCAGGCAAGTCGGTAGGGCCTGATGATATTCCTATTGAGGTGTGGAGATGCTTTGGAGATGCGAGGATAAGATGACTAACTAAGTTGTTCAACAATATTTTCAAATCAAACAAAATGCCAGATGAGTGAAGGAGAAGCATTTTAGTTCCAATCTTCAAGAATAAAGGAGATATTCAAAGTTGCACAAACTACAGAGGAATTAAGCTTATGAGTCATACAATGAAGCTTTGGGAGAGAGTTTGCGAGCAGCGTTTGAGGAGGTTAACAAGTGTCTCTAGGAATCAATTTGGTTTTATGCCGGAAAGGTCAACCACTGAGGCGATTTTCTTGGTTAGGCAACTTATGGAGAGATACAGGGAGCAAAAGAAAGATCTCCACATGGTTTTTATTGACCTGGAGAAAGCTTATGACAAAGTACCGAGGAGAGTTATGTGGTGGGCGCTAGAAAGGAAGAGAGTGCCATCAAAGTATATTACCCTTATTAAGGATATGTACGAGAGGGTTGTGACTAGTGTTAGGGCATGCGATGGTGAGACCAGAGACTTTCCAATTAACATAGGGTTACATCAAGGTTCGGCTTTGAGCCCCTATATTTTTGCATTAGTGATGGATGAAATCACAAAAGATATACGAAGGGAGATTCCCTGGTGTATGCTCTTTGCCGATGATGTTGTGTTGATTGATGAAAGTAGAATAGGGGTTAATCGACAACTGGAGTTGTGGAGGGAGACCTTGGAAGTTTCAGGCTTAGCAGAACTAAAACAGAGTATATGAAGTGTGAGTTTAGCAGTGTCAGGTCAGATGACGGAGATGTTACCCTGGCCGGTAGAGTAGTACCCAAGAAGGAATCGTTTCGATACTTAGGATCTATGTTGCAGTTTGATGGAGAGATTGATAAGGATGTTAGTTTTAGAATTTAAACAGGATGGGTGAAATGGCGACTAGCATCTGGCATTCTTTGTGATCGGAAGATTCCTCAGAAGCTTAAAGGAAAGTTCTATAGGACAACAATCACACCTGCAATGTTATATGGTGCAGAATGCTGGCCTACTAAGAGGCAACACGTCCAGAAGATAAGTATAGCAGAGATGCGAATGCTGCGTTGGAGCTGTGGGCATACCAGACGAGATCGGATTAGAAATGAGGATATTCGGGAAAAACTTGGAGTTGCACCTATTGAAGAGAAGTTAGTCCAATACCGCTTGAGATGGTTTGGACATATCCAACGTAGACCATACGATGCACCTGTACACGCTGGAATTCTAGGTCGCGCCGAAGGCCCAAAGAGAGGTAGAGGTCGACCTAAAATGACATGGGAGGAGATAATAAAGAGAGATTTAAGTAACTGGAGTTTATCGGAAGAGCTGGTAGTTGATATGAGTGCATGGAAATTGGCAATCCATGTACCAGAACCATAGTTTTTTTTTTCCACGTTTACTGAACCTTTTTACTTTTTATTTACTATTTTAGATTTTATTTCACTTTTATTGAACATTTTTACTTCTTATTATTATTATTATTTTAAAAAACCCTTTATCGAACGACTTTTATTTAATTGGTTATTTTAAACCCTTTTATATATATATATATTATTATCATTATTAATTTTATTTTATTTTAATTTTGGGTTCCATATCTAGCCAACCCCAACTTGTTTGAGATATATGGCTTTGTTGTTGTTGTTGTTGTCCAGCTCGATCTAGCCCGGTTCGACATAGTTGAACCGAGTTAACCGATCCAGAGATGCTACTCCATCATGGTGGTAACGTGGCCTTACCGAGCCGAGCTTCACCGATCTGAGATGAGCAGGCCGATGCATGTCGAACTCAAATGAGATGTTTGTGGTTGAAGGCCGAGCCGAAGTTACCCAATCAGGTGCAGACCGATCTGAAGTGAAGCATTGAAGGGCTTAGCTGAACCGACTCTACCAAGTCGGAAATCAAGTGCACAAAACCCATGAAATCGATTGTTTTGATACTTCAACCAAGTATGTCCAGGCTCTCTTGAGCTTTGTCCAAATCCTGAACACTTCAATGGCAGGAAATCAGTAATGTGACTGCCTTATAAAAAGGTGGGTCAACAATATCTTTGTGGTAACATTAATCAATTAAAATATTTTTGAAATCATTTTTGTTCTTGCAATTTCAAGGATAGTATTTTTTTATTTTTAAATTAGTTTAGTGAAGATGGGAAATTAAACGAACTAGACATTGACATGATATAATTTGATCTTCATCCTTGATCTAACTAGTTAGTTGTCCTTGGATCTAATTTTTTTCTAAAATGTGTCCATGAAACTAAGCACCTCTAGTTTTTCTACATGTAAGAAATTCCCAAACACGCTTTGAATTGCAAAACGTCTTAAATTTGACCTTTTAGACTTACATAATAACCAGTGTTAAAAAAATCACAATTATTCAGCTTATTCATGCCATGGGGAATTAAAATCATAATCATATAGCTCAAATAGTGATCTACGCCATATTCTAAGTGTAACATGCTTCATTTTATCTTTGTAAGCAAAGAATTTTTGTCGCTATGGAACCACAAATACATCTATTTTATCAAATTGAAACCAAATGGAAATTAAAACTAAAAAATAATTGATTAAACACAGATGATGAACAACAAAAACAGAGACACAATGGAAACATAGACTAGATTTTATTGAGGTTGGAACAAGTCCCTTTTGTCCTCAACTTAACAACTTATCATGCTATCATAATGTCTTTTGAAGAAGAGATTAGCCCATTAATTAATAATCCTCTCTTTATCAGCTCCATCAAAGTAGACAAAAAGATGATATCCACCGTCGAAAATGCAACAGGACTTGGCCCAAAGTCAAGTAGAAGCCTAGAAGGGATATTTCTCAACAAGTGCTCCTAGCCAAATTCAACATCACCAGTTAATATAACTCAATACCCTTTTTTAGATTAATATACAAAGAGAACAAAATTAGTACATCTAAACAATGGTCATTGCAATTTTTCCTACTGAAATGGGTTGCGAAATTGATGAAAAATTGACATATTTTCTTGCTAATTTTGTATTTTACAAATTTATCATTTTTTCCGATTTCTTCACATGCCTACAATATTTATTACATTTTCGTTCTATTTTCTTAGCATTTGAAGATTGAAAGCCTAAGTTCAACTAGGGAACCCAAATTCACTTTGGAACCGAAAATCAGACAGGTTTCTTTTGAGCAATAATTATAATCAACCTGAATCGGCTATAATTTCAAAATTCCACCTGGGATATTGAAAAAAAAAAAAAACCAATATGTCAACCAGAACCAACAGCGCATCTGGTGTAGTGGTATCATAGTACCCTCCCACGGTACTGACCAGGGTTCGATTCCCTGGATGCGCAATTACTGTAGCATGACTTATAACTAGACGCCAAAGTTTTGTGCATAATACCATGTACAATGTTAATTATGGTGCATGAAAGTGCAAAACCTTCTACAAACATACTGCAACAGATAGTATTATACCTTTTATAAATATTGCAAGTATATTATTTTACCATACATCAAAAACTGAAACTATACCATACATCAAAAACTGAAAACAGTACCAATATAATTTGTGATATGATATCTTCATATGCTTAATTTTTTTTTAAGATTTCTTGGATTTATTTATATATCAAACAATATGACACTCCAACCTAAATCCCATATCAAATTATCCATGCATAAACGCATTTAAAAATGAAATCAACATATGGAAATTATATAATTTACTAGTATGAACTCATGTGTTGCACGCAATGTACTTTATACCGATCTATATTACCTAAATCGAAAACATTCATAATCCAAAATATATTAAAAATAGATAGCAATCATATGCTTTGTTACAGACTCTCCATTGTAAGCGACATACTAATTAAAACTCTTAAGAGTAAAGAAGATATATTTTGAATGCACACATAATAATAGAAATATTGATCCCTTAGCAGATCATATAAACAGAGAACATATTGCTTCATCTTTTTTGTCCTTTACCAACACCTTAAAAGATATCCAAAGATCTCTTCCATGGTAAAATTGCAAAGCAATACTAATATTAAACACATACAATGAAAATACATGGAGAATGCAAACAATAAAATTATACAAAAATATCAGAACTCCTAATGATAGAACAACACATTTTCAACCACTTATGATTTCCTGAAGAGTTTTATAAATCATTCAAAGATTTCTAAACTCCTAATGTTAGGACAATTGATGAAAAGCATAAATTTTCAACCAATTACAATTTCGTAAAATGTTTCTGCAAAAGCGGGAGTCAATACTCATAGTCTCTAGCATCTTTCTAGCAATGTACTCTGAAACAACAATGTAAAATCATTTGAGAACTTTGACTCTCATCGTCTGGGAAAGATAGCATGTAATATACATTATCTACATGAATAGTTATTAAAAAAAATCCGATCCAAAGCACTTAGTAAAGGGTGGATTCGATACTAATACTATATCCAGTAATGATCGCAACATTGACAACGAGCAGTGATGTAATATGGCTGACCATATAATATATATTAGGTACATGAATAGCTATTAAAAAAATCTGACAAACTATTTCGAAAGCACTAAGTAGAGGGTGGATCGGATAATAATACCATATCGAATAATGATGGCAGCATTGGTAACGTGCAGTAATGTAATTTGGCTGGTGAACTTAGAAGCAAAAGGCTGATTCCAATTTAAGTTCTAACCTCCGTAGTAGTTTAGTCCATTGAACTTAGAAGCAAAAGGTTGATTCCAATTTAAGTTCTAACCTCCATAGTAGTTTAGTCCATTCGTTATGTAGATGTTTAAAAACATGCACGGTAAGGCGAATTTGTTTACAAAAATACTCTTTTGTTTTTGAGAATTGGGTACTTACATACAAGTCTTAAGTAATATGTACATACTGCACGGCAAGTGAGCCAAATCCCTCGAGGCAGGATACGAACCCATGAGTTAACGCACCATGTTGAATTGTCCTAACGACTTGGACAATGGTTACATAAATACCCCTTGGCAAAAGTGCTTATTTAAATTAAGACTTTACATCCTATGACATTTTTGGTGATTGAAACATCTTGACCATTTGTGATATAATGGATTAAAACTTGAAATCCAAAATAAATGAATTTCAGAAGCTCCTGGAAAATGACCAGAATTGATTTCTATAACTAACTAAATTGGTTAAGAAAGGCCACTTCATGATATAACGGTTAGGAATAAATAAGTTGTTAAACTAAACTTGCCTATCTGACAACAACAGCAAAAATCAGAGCGCTACTTCACCAATTAACAGACATATTTTGTGTACAGCGTAATGTCATAGCTTGAAAATACAGGGGAAAAACTTGGCATACAAAAAACATTGTTTAATGTAGAAGTTAATAAGCTAGCTGTATGGAAACAAGGAAATAGATCTGTTAAAAAAAAAAATCTTAATTGCATGGAAAGAAATCGCGGTTGTACAAAAATAATTTCGTAGTCTTGAAAACATAATTAGGTTGTAATGTTGTTGCCATAACATCTTCCTAAATCTTAGAATGAAGAAAAAACAATAAGAAAGCAAACTGTTTCTTGATGTTATATTTGATCAAAGAAAATCAGAAATTCTCACATTTGATGCCATGCAGTACGTTTTGCATGGAATGTGTGCTAATTTTTCCAAAAAATATCACCTAAACGGTATAATACATTAGAACTGTATGCTTGAGCAATTGCACAAGGGCCGTCAAATTCTATGATTACACTGACTTTATTCAGTGACCTAACTTTGTCATGGGCTCATGTCATTATGCAATGGCCATTCCATTATAAATTGAGATATAAAAATGTTAAACCAAGTGAAATGGATCGATTAAACATAAGAATTTCTAAAGTTGTGCTGTGATAATTATACTGATTAAATTCACTAATGTAGTACGAAATAGGTCTTAATCTAGGACAGAACGAGCGCGTGCACACACATATACATATATATGTAATATAGAAATAAATTACTGCATTTCAATTATTGGATTGATGTTCAGTCAAATAGATTTCAATTAAATTCTGTACAAAATTGTTCAATTATATAAAGAAAAGTACACTTTGAGTGAAGTAAACAGTAATTAAAAAATTATGTACATGTCTCTATAAGTAAAAGAAAATTCAATGCAGTATCCTTACATTATTTCTGCATTTAAATTTAGTATATAAACATATACATGTGTGTGTGTGTAACCAATTCAAATGAAGGAAATCTTATATTTTAAAATCAAGTTACTTACAAAAACAACAACTAAGAAATAAAGTCTTCAATTAAGGAAATGGATCAATTAATATGAAAATTTCTAAGTTGTTAGTGGCAAAATTATACTGCTTAAATTCATAACATGGAAGTACGAAATATATTTCAATCAAAGTCTGAAGTTCTAAAACAAAAAAAAACGCAGAAATAAATCCTTGCAACTTTAATTATCAAAGAGTTATTCATTCAAAAAGATTTCAATCTGAAGTCATACCTCAACGGTCTCAAGAGCTGTGAACATACGGTGAGAGTAACCCTCGGGTAACTCATGTAAAATACGCAAGTCCAACCATCCATCTCCTCTGTCTGTGGTCGAACTGTCCATCTAGCGACTTTGGTCACACGCGGCAACATCTCAACTCGATATTGTATAAAATAAAATAAAAACTTAAATGATGAGGTGGGGTAGGGGAGATGGTCGGATAAGACGCAATTCGGCAATTTATATCGCCTTGCCTTACCGCGGACGCTTATTCAATCAACGTCCAAATGTAAGACGCTGATTAAATCAACGCATAAATTATTTTTGGGCCCTTAAATTATTTTGGGCCCTTAATTTTTTTTTTTTTTTAATGAAATTGAAGTTAAGTGAAAATGTGTTTTTTCTACTGTGCATCTCCATTAGGAAAATTGCGTGTCTCAGCAAATTCATAAAGTTTTTACCCATAGGGCCCATTAGGTCATACAAAGGATAATATGTCAAGCATACATTATCTCATAGGGCTCATTAGATTCAATCCTTCCTGCATGCTTACGTACAATCCACCACCTAGATTCACTCTTTCAACAATTCTATCCAGCACAAGTTAAATATCTCCTTGCTCTAGTAAAGATAATATAGATTTTTTTTTATTGTCCCCCTGACCTAATGGGCCCTGTGCAACCGCGCAATTGGCACTAGGCCAGGGCCGCCCATGTGCACACATATACATATACATGTAATATAGAAATAAATTACTGCATTTCAATTACTGGATTGATGTTCAGTCAAATAGATTCAATTAAATTCATTACAGAATTGTTCAATTATATAAAAAAAAGTACAGTTTGCGTGAAGTAAACGGTGATTAAAAAATTATTTACGAGTCTCTATAAGTAAAAGAAAATTCAACGCAGTACCCTTACATTATTTCTGCATTTAAATTTAGTATATAAACATATACGTGTGTGTGTGTAACCAATTCAGATGAAGGAAATCTTATATTTTAAAATCAAATTACTTACAAAAACAACAACTAAGAAATAAAGTCTTCAATTAAGGAAATGGATCAATTAACATGAAAATCTCTAAGTTGTTAGTGGCAAAATTATACTGCTTGAATTCATAACATGGAAGTATGAAATATATTTCAATCAAAGTCTGAAGTTCTAAAAGGAAAAAAATGTAGAAATAAATCGTTGCAACTTTAATTATCAAAGAGTTATTCATTCAAAAAGATTTCAGTCTGAAGTCATACCTCAACGGTCTCAAGAGCTGTGAACATACGGTGAGCGTAACCCTCAAGTAACTCATGTAAAATACGCAAGTCCAACCATCCATCTCCACTGTTTGTGGTCGAACTGTTCATCTAGCGACTTTGGTCACACGCGGCGGCATCTCAACGCGATATTGTATAAAATAAAATAAAAACTTAAATGATGAGGTGGGGTATGGGAGATGGTCGGATAAGACGCAATTTATATCGCCTTACCGCGGACGCTTACTCAATCGACTTCGATATCCAACCAAAATATCACGAATTGTAATATTACAACTCGTAAACGGTTGGAGTTGCTCTTAGCAACATGCCAGATTCGGACCTGATGGAAACCACAACTTTGATATGTCTATAAGCCATAAGCAGGTATTCCTTGCTTATGACTTATCAACTTCTAAATAACGTGAATAGTACCAAGTAACTTGCCTTGGCTGGTTACACCAAGGTACCTTTAGAAAAAAAAAATGAAAACTAGAATAGTAATTCTATATTAAAAAACAGTAAAAATGTCTAACCAATCGATTCAACGTCGCCTCGAATTCAACCAAATTCAGTTTTTGGCCAATTGTCAAAGACAAACTTGCCGGGTTTTCCTCCGCTTCCTCTTCATAGTCATCATTCCTCTCAAAAACATCAGCTTCAATGAGTTCGGTCATATTTTTATGATCAGAAGCTCTAAATTTCCAAAATTTCTCACCCAATTCCTTTTTTGATTTGAAACAACGTATCAAAATCCGATTTGTTGAAAAAGGTAGGTTGATTGGATCAAAATGGAGTGGTTTCGGTGGAGCTAGCGGAGATAGAAGAAGAGAAGAAGGCATTTTCTGCGATAACAGAAGGCTGAGAAAGTGAAAAGCTTGGAATGTTGGAGAACGGGAGGAGCATTTTAGGTCGCAAAATTAACTGGCTTGAATAATAATGGTCTTGTGGCGGTGGATAAAAAAAACACACTGAAAACCATTTTGTTACACTTTTCACCTACTGGCGCGCACATCAAACGCATGGGAAATTAGGAAATCAAAGTGAAAAGGGAGAAGAACGCATTTAAGGCAGAAAAAACCAACAATTTTTAATAAAAATTGAATATAAGGGACCAAGTCTGAAGTCCCCTAAATCAAAGTTGTTTTAAACGGGTCCATATTTCTATAGCAATACATTTTACGTTGCTGTTTTTTTTTCATGTTACTGCATTAAAAAAATAAAAAAAATGTTGCTGTTTTTTTTTTCATGTTACTGCATTAAAAAAATAAAAAAAATGTAGGAGTCGTAAATACAGGAAAATGATCACAAAGACACAATTAAAATCACATATCCTGTTTCTTCTTCGTCGTAAATGCTGTTTTTTCTTCATGGTTTGATATTCAAACATCTCTCTCGTTTGATCATCTTCAGAATTGTTCGAGCTCCCCAATTTATTCGATTTGCCTAATTTTGTCGTCTCAATCGGCTTTGCCGATTCATGAAGATGCCGCGGATTTTGATTCGGTAGGCAGTAAAGATGATTTCGTGATTTTTGATTTCGTGAATTCGTCGTAGAAAATCGAACGACAGAGATGAACGACGGAAATTACCTTTTTGGATGGTGAATTTAGTAGCAGTTTTTAGGTATCAGTTTGTCATTTTTTGTTATCAGTTTTCTTGTAATAACAATGTTATGTTTTTGTGTTAATAATTTTGGTGCTATATTAGTTTTGTACTTGTACTGTTGCATTAACTTTACAACTCAATCGAAATTTTGTCATTTTAATCAATCAAATTGTGATGTAAACATTTTTTGTATTAGTTTTTCTTTAAAATATCATAGCAGTTTTTAGGTATCAGTTTTATATTTTTTTAGGTATCAATATTATATTTTCTAGTTGAATTTACATTATAGCAGTTTTTAGGTATCAGTTCATTTTTTTTTTTTTTTAGGTATCAGTTTTATATTTTCTAGTTGAATTTACATCATAGCGGTTTCTAGGTATCAGTTTTATATTTTTTTTAGGTATCAGTTTTATATTTTCTAGTTGAATTTATATTATTATGTTAGTATCAGGTTTGATAGTGTATGAAATACTTGCAGATACTGCATGCTGCTGGAATTTACTTGAATTTAAGACTGGATTGTGTACAAGTAAAAGTAAATGCATGAATGCATGCCTGGAATTGGGAGCAGTGTTGTATGTACTTAGATTGTGTAGGAAAACAATGTATCCTAGTATATCAGTTATGTATCATTGTAGGTATCATATGATACATATGGGTATTATTGTGTATTATTGAGAATAATCTCATTTTTGTGATAATTGAATTGAATTGATTGGTATTATTTTTTTAATCAGTAGGTATTATTGAGAATAAATATTATTTTTGTGAGATTTGAATTGAGTAGGTGGGTGTTATTTTTTTATTAATGGGTATCAGTTGGAATTAATGTTGTGTATCACAAAAAAGTCAATTACCAAAGCAAACAACTCAAATCTACCTGCTTCTCATAGTTCTCATACACTAAACCATAAAACTGATACCTAATAAAATATAAAACTGATACCTAAAAACTGCTATAATATTTTAATGAAAAACTAATACAGAAAATGTTTACATCACAATATGATTGATTAAAATGAAATAAGTTCAATTGAATTACAAAGCTAGTGCAACAGTACAACAACAAAATTAATACAACAACAAAAAGTAACTAAAAAAACATAGTACAGTGGATACAGTAAAAATTATACCTAAAAAATATAAAAATGATACCTAAAAACTACTGTAATGTTTTAAATAAAAAGCCACACAAAAATTACTTACATCACAATTTGATTGATTAAAGCAAAACAAGATGGATTGTAATACTGTACAACTGCGCAATAAATTCAAAATCAAAAGCATAACAAACGAATATAAGACAGTGTTAAATAAACAAAATGGTACCTAAAAAAATATAAAACTGATACCCAACTGCTGAATAGCCGATCATTAAAATTGGAGAACCAACAAAAACCGTGAATCACCTTGAGAAATAAAAAAACCTAATCAGTAAAACTGAACATTAAATTATAACGATTATAGCAACAACAACAAAACCAGTCGAGGTTGATTTTTGAGATTGATTTGGTGCTGAATTTTGCTGTTTGCTTGATTTTCGATGACTGACTGTACGAGGCGCCGCGAATTTGATTTCATTCGATCGCCATATAAGATGATTTCGTTAATTTTGATTTGCTGATTTCGTTGTATGAAATCGAAAGAGAGGAATGAGCGACGGAAATTTCTCGGGTTATGTCCTTTTGGATAAATTTTTAAGCGCGTGTCCTTGTGAATAAATTATTAAGGCCGATTGTCCTTCTGATTAAAATACCCTTGTAAATATTAAGAGAATATTATTGTAAAAAATACAAAAATGTCTATAATTTTTATGAATAAATGCAGGTATTTTTGCAATTATTCACATAGTACATTGCAGGTAATGAAAATGGAGAAAAACGAGTGCATCAATGTTTGTACTTACTGTAAATAAGTGAAAACATATCTCCAACTATTTTATATGAGATTGTTAAAGGGACTTCACTTTTGCTTAAGGCGGGTACCATTTTTCAATTTATTGTAAAATTGTTAAGGGGATAAAAATAAATTAGCCCAACCTATTAATAAAATTTTCAATATTAACCCTATAATTCTCATTAATGTAATCTTAAAACTTAAACTCTAATTAATGATTATTATTTAATGGTGGATAAAAATAAAAAAATGGATATAGTTAAAGTAATGGAAACACACGAAAGTTGTGTGGGCAGTCAAAAGACATCGGATCAGGTAATTAAACTAAACCTAACATCGTATTGGAATTGGATGGTTAAAACAGAAACCAAATTTGCATTTTCTTTGTTGTTGTTTAATTTTGTGTTCAGCAACAATGTTAAGGTTACAACAGTACACGAGATAGGTAGAGAAGGTGTGACACCCCAAGTTCGTTAATGACACTCATAAGACAATGCATTAAGTTTCATGAAGCGCAATAGATAATCATTATAGAGAATTTACAAGACAAATAAAATAAGCAATGGAAACTTTTAACTTCATTGTTAAAAATAATGCATAGTTTCAAGATTGCATCAAAACCAGTTACAACTAAGTAAATGTCTCAAATCTCTCAAAAACATCTCATAAAATAAAATATCATAGTACATAAAATCATATCCCTCGCCATAAGCCACACCAAAGTAGAAAGCAAGTCAAAACGAAACATCTTAAGAAATCCAAGTCCAAGCTGTAAGAGAAGTCCAGGTCATTGTTGAGTGCTTCCACTTTGAGGACCTACGGGGAAGGAAGAAAGAGGCGAAAGAAAAAAGGTCGGACATAGAGTCTAGCGAGTTCTAGTAAATTTTAAACGTGCATAAAATAGAAATGCCAAGACAGGTAAATAATACTATATGAGAAAGGTACAATGTCATATAAGGTACCAGATAAACTAAAAAGAACATCATGATAGAAAGGAATAACAGAAATAAACTGATCGAGTAATGCTTCACGTTTATATCCTAAAACAGGTATGTCTGCACCAATACTAGTATAACATGATTAGGTATTCAACCTAATTACATACAGCAGGATTAACAGCAGAATAAAACAGTAGAATTAGGCGTACCCTAATTATATAACCAGATTAGGTGTTAACCTAATTATACAACAACAGGATTAGGTGTACCCTAATTACTACCCATGTGATCGTCTCCCTTCTACGTAAATGCCATGTGTCATCCCCGGTAGTAGGGTGTATCACTCCATAACCCAGCAACTATATAACACATATCTATTTACTTGTATTACAACATCTTATCTTCCTTACTAGACCCATGCACGCTCATGACTCCGCCGGAACGCTCTCGTACCCACCCCATGTGAACCTCTTGCTATCCAGTTCAGTAAAACATCCAGGTCCCACCTAGTGCGAGTCCGCCTCTAACAAGAACCAATAGGGATATTGACTGATATGGGTTCCAAACAACAAATTGACAGAAGCCAAACCCCCTAAGCATGTTCCCCCAAAACTAGGATTTAAGAGTCCCCAAAACCCTATACAACAACTCAACGGGGGACCTCTTAACTTATTAATACTCATATTTAACCTAGTAGTTTTAGGTTTACTAATAAGCGTGGTTGTAGAGTTACATGTCGTTTTGTGTGTAAAACGCTTCACCAAAACACATGTCCAGATGTATACAATTCCCACATCATTTCAGTTTGTTAACCTACATCTGGTACTTACCATATTATTGACATGTCATTTACTTAATGTCTGTTTTAAGTCAAATCTAACATGTCCAATTCATATGTATATTATTCATCAACTATGTTCCCAAATTACAACATATATAAGTTTATGCATATTTTCCATTTACAACAAGTATATACACATTATCCATTTTTATCAATTTACGGTAAGTCCAAACGTGTGTGTATTATCCCTTTCTCAAATTATAGTTAAACAGTCCCTATTCAATAATATGCCTAAATTCCTCTTTTTATATCATTCATTATTGCCTCAATTATACGCACATTCTAATCGGATATAGCATACGATTCCAAAGGCCTAGGCTTGGAGTAAAATAAAAAGGGGAAACAGAGGAAGGAGAATAAAACTAATTCACATAGGCACATAGGCAAGATGAGAAATAAACATAAAACAAAGGAAATGGGAAAAGGAAGATAGTTACATATAACTTGTTAATTATCCAACAACAAAGGCATATGTTTTACTTATCATAACGGCATAGGTGATTAACAGTGGAAAACATGTATAACATTTATCTTACAATCACTATATATCCTAAACCAATTTTATTTAACTGTCATGTTATAGTCTAAGAAATCAAATCTGAAAATGACATGAACTCATAGTGGGTCTTGGTGAAGAAGGTAATAAATCTCTTATATAAATATAAATATGCCTAGAAAAGTCTAATACAAGTTGTATGTATGCAAGTTCTGAATGTTGTCTCTGTAGATCTGGATCTCAGCAGCATTCCCCCATTAAATGTTTATATTTTTCAGAATAATTTCATAGAGGCAGAAGACATGAAGAAATGGTGCAAGCTGGAATGGGAGAAGCCGCCACCTCAACCTTTTGATTCTAGGGTTTTAATCTTAACCGTACACACAACACTAAGTCAACAATGAATACAATCCGCAAAACAGTCCAGATTCGCAGAATGAAACTGCCCAAATCGGCAGTGGGTCGATGTAACAACCCGGAAAATCTGGGCCAGTTTGAAATTTTTATTTTAGCGAATTTAGCGAATTTTGATTATTTAAAATGAATTATTTTAAATAAAAACGACGAGAAATTTATTTTGAATATAATTCGACGTATATATTATACGCGTCGTCGTTAGAATATAAATATTTATATATAATTATAAATAGAATTGAAAATAGCGCGGTAGTTCGATAATTCGATTTCAAACTTCAATTGAATGTACCGGGTGCAAAATAATCCGGATTTTAGTGAAACCAAAAATAATGGGATCTAATAGTGAATATCTTTCCAACGAATCCGAAAAATCAAAAGTTCGTAGCGGGAATCAAAAGATATGTCCAGTTGAAAATTCTGAATAGTCGCTATGGAATTCAGGCCCTTAAAAATGGACATTTTGCAAACGACCTCGGATTTAGACGAAACCAGTTTTGTTGGGTCCGTGATGTAAAGTTATTGCTAGGTTTCAAATTTCCTAATTTTTCGAATCAATATGTGAGCGTGGCAAAGGAAAACGCGTTTGACCAGTTTCAGTTGAATTTAATCGACTGGAAATTGGCCATTTTTCTAACGGTCTCAGAATTCGACGAAACTAGTTTTGTTAGGACCGTATCGTCAATACGAAGCTAGAAAATATTTTTCTGGAATTTTTCTAGTTAGTATGTGGCCCCGGTAATTTGAAATGTACGTTTAAAATTCAAGATAGTGATTTAAATGTAAATTAAAAGGAAACTGATCGAAACGGTCGATTCAGCTTGCGGTACATATCCCATTGTGTTCGGAATGGGGGTGAAACGCTATGGGCGACAGGCGGTGGGCCTCGTTTCGAGGTCATATGGGAAAGTCAACTTTTAGAAATTAAATAATATAAAAAAATAAAATAAAAAAATAAAATAAAAAAAATATTCCCTCCTCCCCTTTAACCCTCCTGGCCCCCCCCCCCCCCCCCCCCCCCCGTTCAAAAAAATGAATTCAGAAGAAAAGAAAAAAAAAAACAACAAACGCCGCTTTCAAATCGGAGCCGCCCCGCGACCCACCGCCATCGCCCAACCTCCAACCGCACCCAGAGCCCCTCCGCCCCTCTCCTCCTTCTTCTCCGCCTCGAGCTGCTGCTCCTCCTCCCCTTCTTGAAAACCCCGATAGCCCCAAGCCCTAGACCCCGATTTACGACCCCCGCCTCGAACCCCGACCCACCAGCGGCCAACGCAACACTCCGACCACCCTGAATCTCGCCGGAGCCGCCCGCGACCCACCGCCTCGACGTCCTCCGACGCTCACCAGAGCCCAAACCCCCCCTCCTCCAAACTACTGTAAGTGTTGTTTTATTTATTTATTTATTAATTTATTTTTAATGTTTAAAACAGTTTTTTTTTTTAATGTTTAAAACAGTTTTTTTTTTTTTAATGTTGAAAACAGATTTTTAAAAATGATTATAGACAGATTTTTAAAATGATTATAAACAGATTTTTAAAATGCAAAAAGTTAGATTTTTAAAATGCAAAAAGTTAGATTTTTAAAATGCAAAAAGTTAGATTTTTAAAATGTAAAAAGTTAGATCTTTAAAAT
This sequence comes from Allium sativum, assembly GCA_030737875.1. Taxonomy (NCBI): domain Eukaryota; kingdom Viridiplantae; phylum Streptophyta; class Magnoliopsida; order Asparagales; family Amaryllidaceae; genus Allium; species Allium sativum. Next base: position 921,407,060 of record CM060910.1, read on the forward strand.
GTGAAAAGACGCTATCTTTGAAATAAAAATGGAATTTTTATATATTGAACTTCGATAGGAAAAATGGAATTTTTATATATTGAACTTCGATAGGAAAAATGGAATTTTTTTATATTGAACTTCGATAGGAAAAATGGAATTTTTTTATATTGAACTTCGATAGGAAAATGGAATTTTTATATATTGAACTTCGATAGGAAAATGGAATTTTTATATATTGAACATCGAAGTAAAAATTCGATTTTTATATATTGAATAGCGAAGTAAAAATGTGATTTTTACATATGTAGTAGCTACGGGCAACGAAGGCGACGAAGATGCAATAGCGACGAAGAATTATGCAAAAGAAGAGTCAAGATGATTGGATAACTATCTGTGAGAACTTCTCACTCAAATTCTACTTTTCTAGTTATATATATATATACTAGGATGCAGACGGTGCTTATTAGAAGCACCCGACACCCGTCCACAGACCATGGACTTGTTTGTTTGACTGTTTGGTGATTGATTGCGATATTGGTTTGAATGTGATTTGTGGTGTGAAAAATCGAATCGATAAATTGGTTAGGATTAGACGTGCGCCGTTATAAGGCGGAGGAGTAAGGCTAGGTTAGACCCTTACTCCAAGTTTTGTGGTTTGCAAAATGGAATTGATTTGATTGATGTGTGAATGGCGTGGGCCTTCACTAGACCGGGGATAAGGCTAGGCCTCGTCCCGTTTCTAGTATCGTGCCGTTATGCCGCCGAAATTTTCTAAAATATGTTAGAAAAATAAAAATATCATTTTATTGAATAAATGAATTGAATAGAAATTCATAGATTGAAATAAAATGTTTTATCGTTAAAAATATAAATTTTAACGTGAATAGGAAAATAGTGAAGTGAACAAGATAAAATATTCATTTACAAACCGGACGGTTTGTTTTATGTACACCTATTTGAATGACATTGATTGGGACGATAAATTTCACACATCGCCCAACAGCACAAATAAAATAGGTGTTTGATTGTTTGAAACCCCACACGGGTGTTGGGATGAAATTTGAAGTTCACTCATCCTGATTGATTAAATATGTCGATCGATTGATTGACAAGCTGCTATAAGCGTTAAATGTCTATATTTGATGCTTATACAGTGTAGTGCACTTTGGTTGATGGTTGATTATTCATCATTGTTGATATATACATGTGTTGTAGAAAATCCATATAATTAACATTATATGGTAATTGATTGGGCCTCATTCCAGTTTCGAAAAAAAAAAGAAATATTTGAAAAAGAAATATTTGAAATAGAAATATTTGAAATAGAAATATTTGAAATAGAAATATTTGAAATAGAAATATTTGAAATAGAATATTTGAAAATAGAAATATGTGAAGCCGTGAGGATTAGATTGACGCCATTTTGACGTGAACGATATTTATATCGATTTTATTCATTTTAAAATGAATATTGAAAAGTGATTTCGAAATCGAATATTTTGAAATGAATTGAATTGAAAACGATTTCGAGATGAATTGAATTGAAAACGAATTCGAATTGAATTGAAAGCGAAGGAAATAAATTCAAATTGAATTGAAATTTGAATTGAATAGAAATGGATTTTAAAACGAATTTATAAAGAAGAATTCAATTTTGATTTGAATTGAAATGGAAGTTGAAAATGTTTTTTGAACCGAATTCAAAACTATTTATATAATTCGTTTTAAATAAAAATCGACGAAGTATATATTATATATATTATATATATAATATAATGGCCTGAATAGAACGCGCCGCGCCGCGGCAGTTCGTGAATTTCGACCATTTATTTCAAACGGACATTGCGGGAGATCCGACCGTCGGATTCTCCTAAAACCGGAACCGTTGGGTTCGTATCGAAAAGAGCTTTCTAATGAATGTTAGAAATTTGAAATCTAACGGTTGGATTTGGAGATACGTCCAAATCAAATTCGAAAAAGGTCGCTGTAAGTGCAGTTCGATGGCCGTTAATGGAAATCGACTGTACGGGCCTTGATAAAATTATTAAAAATAGTAATAATTTGTGTAAAATCATAAGAAATGATTTGTGAAAGTTTGGGATGAAAAACTCCATATTTGAAAAGATAAAAATAGATTTTTATCGAAATGAACTAGTTTTGAACTAGAATTATAATTCTATTTATTTTTAAATAAATAAATTGAATTTGAAATGGTTTTGAAAATAATCAAAATTTCCAATGATTGCATTGGAGTGGATTTGAATCGAAATTGTCTTCGGAATATTTCGATGTTGGAATTCGTGATATTACAGGTGTTGTTATGGAAATTTGAAAGATATATATTTGTATCGTTATTTCCAATACGACATTTGTTAGTCGTAGAATTCGATATTGAATATAAGCCGATATATTTTCTATTCAGAGCCTTGTATTGAATATCGAATGTGATTTGGGTTTGTCGTGAATGGTGTCTTCACTAACACTGTTCTTGAACCCAGTTGAGAAAAGATTAAATCTTTTTATTTAGATTTAATGAAGTGTACCAATTAAATGATATTTAATTGGAATTGAATTGATATTGATTTTTGGGTTTATCGTGAACAGTGTTTTAAATAACACTTGTTCTTTAACCCGATAATTAATGAATGTGATTTGGGTTTGTCGTGAATGGTGTCTTCACTAACACTGTTCTTGAACCCAGCTGAGAAAAGATTAAATCTTTTGATTTAGATTTAATGAAGTGTACCAATTAAATGATATTTAATTGGAATTGAATGGATATTGATTTTTGGGTTTATCGTGAACAGTGTTTTAAATAACACTTGTTCTTTAACCCGATAATTAATGGGATGTGACTTTGGGTTTATCGTGAACCGTGTTTTAAATGACACTGATTCTTTAACCCAGTCACAGATTAAAACTAAGTGGAGTTTTAATGAATCTTTAATTAGATTGAAAAGATCGAGAATGGAGTATCACCAATTTTGCTCCAGGCGATAGTTAAATCTTTAATTAGATTTGAACGTGAAATTTAGAAACTAACTGTCGGTTAGCTAAGTAGAATGGTTTTCTGGATATTGATCTGATGTTGGTTTCGGCCTTCGGGGTTAATATTTGGGAAATTATTCTCTTGATTAATTTACGGTTAGTGACTGATAAATTGGAATGAGGCGTATGTTGTGTTTGTGTAACACTTATTTAAAATATACGCGAGTTATTCGGAAAGACCGGGTTTATCCCATTCTGAATAACTGATGCGACGATAAGTCGAAGATTAAGACGATGGTTGAAGACCGGAGGTCTTCACGTCGTTTGGGGGATAACTGATGATCTTGATTGGGCTGTACACTCAAGAAGATGGAAACAGTTGGTGATCGTCCAGACGTACTTGGAGATCGATGGATATGCGGGGTACTAGGTGCTCCCGGTTTCGTTCAGACCCAGAACGGACTTGTAAATGGACTGTGTGTCTGACATCGGATTTCATTCTGTGTGACTGATATCGGTTGCATAGGATGGTTTGCCTGTGTGGCATGCTAAGATGCAAATGATCAAGGCTTCTGTTGAAAAGCAAAGTCTTGTGGTTGGTGATCAAAGCACGGCCTTTGTGGCGTAGCTTTGTGTAACGTTTACTTCGCGAGTTTCACACCCGGTATGAACCAAAAACGGGAGACGGACCTCAGGGAGGACTTGCGTTTCTTTCTAGCTAGAAGTGGCGTCAGTGGTTTTACACGCCCTGACGAGTTTGACTTATGTGGTTGTTGCTGTTGCGAGGCGCCTCGGATATATCGGTCGTTCTCGAACCGATGGAGTCATTTGTTGGCTCATTGACACCCCAAAGGGTGGGGAAACGTAGTGTTCAGGCATTTTAATCCACATCGGTGGACCGGCCCTGACGATCCAAAGGCTTGACTGAGTACTTGCCTGAGGGGCGGGCTAGAGCGTCTCGAATCGGTTGAGGACTATCTTTTGCCTCGGTTCATAGACAGAAATCCAATTTCCAAATACGTAACTTTGCGGTTTTATTTGTAAACCTATATATGGCGACATAGTGGCATGGGACGCTCATGTCGCCTATGATTGATACTTATGATTTGAAGTTGTTTTATACACTATGCACTTATAATAGTATCAAATGATTTGTTTTAAACGTATCAAGCATTCTTTAGCTGTTATAAGGGAAAACCCTATCCCCCGGCTTGCGATTGCATTGTGTGATAGGACCTGGGTCTTATAACAGCTTCATTTTTCTTTATTTAGCATTGCGCTGTTTGTTTTATGCACTGGTATTCTTGGGAGGAAACCCGTTCCGTGTTATACGGCGTGGTTCCTTGATTTACCTGATTTAAAATAAAGATTAATAACTGTTTTAGTTCTCACACCAGTCACATGACTGACCTGGAGTTTATTGTTTTAACCTAAACTCTGGGTGCCCTTATTTTGACACGGGCAGCTAGTAGTTTTGGTTTTGCAGATTTATATTCACAGGATCCTGGTTTACAGCTGGAACGATATCCGGAAAGCTTTGTATCCGTATATCTTCTTCTAGTTGTGTATTGTATTATTTTCCGCTGCTATGTATTTAAATGTAATTTAAATCTCTGATATTTCTGTGTAATATTCATTTTTACTCTGTATATTCTTGTAATCTGATGCATTGTTGTAATATACAATGAAGTGTTCTTTGATATGCGTTCTGTTGTGGTTTGTTCTCGAACTATCCGACGCTTTCCTTTACGGGGAAGTTGCGGGTCTTCACAGTCGACCCACTAACCCATGGGGTTGACCCAGCCGACCATAGGTTGACCCAGGTCGAGTGTGGGTCGTTCCACAACGGTCCTCGTTCCCGCGTCTTTTTCCGCCTTGTTTCATTTGAAAATTCTGGAATTATTTTGATATCATATTTATATATGAGCTCCTTGTATGTATACAAATTTCTAATGTACATAACTTCTTCATACGCTATCCGTTTTACGTAAACTTAGGGTCTATCTAAACCATAATTCCGAGATGAACGTAGGAGTGATGCCGGTTTTACTTAATTCTGAATATTTAATTAAGTTATTCCCAAATTATTACCTTTCAAGTATGGTATAGTGTATTAAATTTTGGGTATTACATTCTCCCCTACTTAAAGGATTTCATCCCGAAAATCTCTAAGTTAAGAAGAATGTTACTTTCTTAACATCCACCTAAAACCATCCACATATCCATCATCCATAGGCATCCATTGTCCTTAAAAACAATTCTAATGCTTGTATGAATTTATGCAAAGGTGTTGTGTGTGTGTCCTTACGCTAATGCAAAAATCAGGCGGTCGACTGATTCAGTTAACCTCCTTAATGCAACATATGTTTGTGCCATGACTCCAAAATGTATGCAAATTATCCTAGTATAACATATAAACTCTATATGTGTGCACAATCATCCATCCAAATACAATCTCCGTATGATGATTCACCCATCTCCATTCATAGAAAATTTAAAATGCACACACATTCATCTGCATTATGTAAGTGATTGAACCGATCTAGTGCCTAAAGTGTGTATATGAATCCACAAGAAGCTACTAGCAAACAATTGCATCCACTTGCAACAATCAATCATAACATATTTCAAACACATGTTTCCATCCATTGGATTCTACCTAAGGATCGAAAAGTTTGAACGATAGGATAAATATACTTGAATGGTAGAAGAAAATGCACAGTAAAAGCTTGGAAAAAAGTCAAGAATGTACTTTCAAAAAGAAAAGGATAAGAAGCACAAATCTTATCTTCAGGTTCCAACGTTGCATCTTCGCGGTCTACTCCCCATTGCACTTTTACCAGTCTGATTTCCTTATTACATAGCTTCTTGATATCTGATCCAAGGGTATGAGTAGGAACTCGTCTTACTGATGCTTCCTTCTCAACTTCTACATCCGCAAGTGTGCTTGGTTCTACTATCTATTGGAGAATGGAGTTTTGATGGCAACAACCTTATTTTAATATTTATTTATTATAAAATATATACTAACACTTTTGTCTAGAATATATATATACACATATGAATGATTTATATACAAGAATTATTACTGGAGACTATGCAGTTTAAAGATATTAGAGATTCAGAATTCAGAGATGATTCAAGACTCGTGAGTATTCAAGATTTCAAGAGTTCAAGACAAATATAGTTATAGAGTCTAGATTATGTAAGACTCTGATAGCACTCCAGGTTCAAATTCAAATTCTATTTTTTCAATTTTTAATTTCAAATTATGTTTTCAAATTCTATCTTCAATCTCTATCTTCTCTATTTTACTTTCTATTTTAGTTTGATTTTAAACTTAAGTTTTATAAGTTTATACTTTAAAAGTTTTATATATTTATACTTTATATTTATATAGTTTTAACTCTATAATTTTATAAATATGTTTGTATAGTTTATATTTACGTTTTTATATGATTTCATACTTTATAATATTTATTCATAACACTATATTTAAATTCAAGAATTTCCAGAATTATATATATATATATATATATATATATCAAAACACTTGAAAAATGCTCAAAAATCGATTTTGTACTAAGGGTATGTCGACAAACAAATAACCCCATGTCGACATATAACTGCCGTTTTCTCAAAATTAAAAGGAAGTGTCTTTTCACTATTTGTGACAGTTTTGAAGCGTTGCGACCTTTCACACACAATAAAAAGTGGTTGATTTCGAATTTTTAACTACTTCTTCTTCTCCACTTTCACTCCCTTTCATTACACCATTATTTCTTATCATTTTTATGATTTCTACCCCTATACTCTGCCGAATTCAACTCTGTTTTCATTAATATTCTTCTCTCTACACTTTCTACTCATTACTCTCTGAATTAGGTGCTACTGAAATGTTTTTCCAAATCCTAACAAGACAGCCAACCCTTTATGCATTGTCCATGTCTGGAAATCCATGACCGAATCATCATGCTAGGTCCTGATGAAATGGTTCGATCCTTCAGGTATAGTCCATACCTGGAAATACAATTCGAGTATAGTACGTACTCAGATTGTGAATGAATTATCTTGCCAAGTCATGACAAGACCATTTAATCCTTCAGGCATAATCCAGACTTGGAAATCCAAGTCGATTATAATCCATACTCGAGTTATGATCGAATTATTTTGCCAAGTCCAAAAAAGATAGTCTGACCCTTCAGGCATGGTCCATACTTGGAAAGCCAATCAAACATGGTTTGTACTTGGGCCACGATTAAGCGATCTTGTCACATCCTGATAAGACTAAGTCCCTCAAACATAATCCATGTTTGAAAATCCATTTTATTAAAACCCACAACCGTTACAAAACTAAATACGATACAACGTTTATTGTTGAATGCAAAGCATTCCTAGGAATTGAATCTTAACCCCGTACGTAAGTCAGCTTAGTCGTTTCTTATAACAAATCACAAGGTGGATGGGTCATTCTCTGCAAAGAGCATGCCTAGGGATGTCTCCGGTTCTAGTACATGGTTGGTAGACGTAACCATTAAAAAACTAAAAAAGCAAAAAGAAAATATCTAGGAAATCCGAGGACCAGGGGAATCCGGATCAGTTGATGATCATGAGTTTGATCCCGGCTGGCTCCCACTCCGGGGAGCAGTGAGAGGTTGTACCCGATCTGGGGCTGCAATCTTAATGTACCGGTTCTCCATGCCTGACACGCTTCTCAATTATGTAATGCAAATGTCTGCAGTCGTTGGTAGCGTGACCATCAACCTCATGGAATATGTAGTGCTTTCCAAACACTCGTTCCTTCTGCGTGGGCTCCCTCCTGGGAGACTTTTGGAATGGCATAACACCATGCATATCCAGATAGATGTCCTCTTGCATGGAATTGAGCACGGTATACTCGAAGAATTCAGGCTGCCTCTATGGCCGAACATTCCAATTATTTATTGTTGGGCCTTTCCCTTGTCATTATCTTTATTCTTTCAAGATTCAAACGGTCCTCCACCCTTAGTTATATAAATTTCGAGAATTTCCTTCTCGATTTTAGCATCCTCCTCACACAGAACCTATCTGCCTCAAAGTAGAACTCGCTAAGATCCCTCGGCGGATCCCGTTGCAAAGAAATTTTAAAATCCGACTTATCCAAGATGTCAAAAACATCTATCATTAACACCATGGACGATTCTGGTCGGTCCACCGATGCCACCGATGCATTGAATCTCTCTAAAAAGAATCGCAGAGTCTCCTGTTCTCTGCTTGATTGTAGTAAGAGTCATCACATTTTTTGGTCTTGCGATGTGGACCCTAAACTGATCGATAAATCGGACGACTAACACGTTCCAACTGTTGGTCAATTCATATTCCAGTTTCCTGAAGCACATAACAGCTACATTGGTGAGTGAGAGAGAGAAGCATTTAGTCATGACGTTATTCGAATATGAAAGTACTTTCATATGGTGCATATAGCGTATCAAGTGTATGGTAGGATCCTTCCTACCATAATATGCCTCGAAGATAGGCAATTTAAAGTTAGGCGGGTTACGAGAATTCCTGACATCCTACGTGAAAGGGCCGCGGTTAACATTGTCCACATCAGCTTGATGTGCCTGCCTTTGGTAAAATGTCGAATCACATCTGCGATCTGATTTCTATCTCCAAACAATTATTGTCATTTGTCCAAACTAGCGTTGGTTCCCTAAGCGTGCAGTATAGAAGTAGCTTGACGCCTGTTCGCGGCATTAGAATTCGACTCGACCATGCCACCTGCTTCCGGTTCGACATAGTCGAACCAGGTCGATTCGGTATAGTCGAACCGAACTCATGTTATTCCTGTTGATATTGCACCACTCCTATCTATAGTTATATCCAGACGAACTTGACCAACATTTCCGATGTTTCCACTTGTGACATCTAAGTTAAAGTGTCGCAATGCAAATCATTGTTTCGCGGGAGGTTGCCCCCAGTTCGATCCAGCTCGACATGCAAACTTGGTCGAACGGGAGCTTCTGCCGATTCGAGTTGTGGCATGTCTTCTGTTTGAGCCACAACTATGCTACTGGGTCCAGCTCCAGCGGGTGAGTTCTGACCTCCTGGCCTTTCGAATTCATCAATCCTTGTGAAGAAATTGTTCGTCATCTCTTCCTGCTTGTAGAGGAGCTCATATGTCACTCCATACGTGATTTCATCGTTCAAGACTTCATTCATTTCCTTTTTGGTTAAGTAGATGGAGGGATCGCCTTGAGAGGAAGCTTCCTGACTTCCTTCATGCCTAGTGTCTACATCTTCGGCACGAGAGAATGTTCCATCCTTCTTCCTTTACACCATTTTCAAATCCTAAAGTGAGTAATTTCCTTTAAGCTAGAAATCCGAGTTGTGTGCCTCCCTATCCAATGCGTCAAAATATTGGCGTAAAAATTGGTTCTTCTACGTCCAGCACTCGAAATCACAATAATCACACATTCACAACAATTCACAATCAAAGAAATGCCCAAAAAAAAGACACAAAGTGGTTTGGTAATCAGGCCTACATCTATTTAGTGTAATTAATCTTTATTTATTTTGCTGATTACAATACAGTTAGTTTTAATGAAAGAAAGTAGAGAAAAGTGTTGTAAACGAGCAGTGGCAGAGTTTATGCGTTGGTACATAGTAGTTAAGGCGCTAATATGCAAAAAGGCGCAAAGCTTGAGCCCTGAGCTTTTTTGAGCCTAGGGCTTTTATACAAGTAGGAGCCTTTTTGCTAAAAAAAAACTACACTACAAAATGCTACTAAATGATAAATTTAATGATTAAAAACAAAGATTAGTAGGTACGAAGTCACAAATGCAATTTCGGAACTAAAAACACAAATTCAATAAATTTAATTATTTAAAACATAACTCTTTAAACTTTAAAATTAAAACATAACTTAATAAAATTTAAAACATATCTAAATTTTAATTTAAAATTTAAAACATAAATCAGTAAATTAACTAACAAGTTTAGATTAAAGTTTAAATCTTTGAAGTAATTAATTTAAATGAAAAACGGTTAAAAAACTGTTGCATATATTTGATACACACACACATACACACACACACATATACACACACACACACCCCTAACAATGACAGCAGCGACAACGGATGTAGCAACATTTTTTTTGTGTTGAATGCATTAAAACGAAAGGGAGAACCTTAAAAATCGAACAAAACTATTTGAATTTGATAACTAAGAGTTGGACCAGGTTCAGAGAAAGTGGACATGATATAAAATCAATTATTTCTTGAGGTGCGTTTATTTGAGCCTCACTGAGAAAAAGCGCCAAAGGCACACTTTATTTGCGCCTCGGTTAGCCCGGCGTCTCGAAGGGGGGCGAGGCGCAAAGCCTGAGCCTTAGGCATGCCTTAACAACTATGCGATGGTATGTCCAAGTGAATGTGTTCAATTCTTGTAAAAGTCCAAAAACCACATACTTATAAGCAGTCACTATCCCTGTTCGAATTGCCACGTGCCAACCGATCTGGCTCGATAAAAAGGAGTGGAGCGATTCCCCAGATCACAGGAAACATCTTCTTCGACTCGACATGGAACACGTGGAGTCCGATCCGAAATTGTAGGACAGTAGGAAGAACAAGTCTTTAGAAAATATCTCTAGTATTTGGTTCGATTTAGCCTGATTGACTTGGTCAAACTGGGTTAATCAATCTAGAGATGCCACTCCTTGGTGGTGGTAACGTGGCCTCATCGAGCTAAGCTTCACCTATCCGAGATGACCGAGCCGATGGATGTCGAACCCAAATGAGCTGTTTTTGGTTGAATGCCGAACCGACGTTACCCGATTATATGCAGAGTTGCAGACCGATTTGAAGTGAAACATTGAAGGGCTTAGCCGAACCAACCCTACCAGGCCGAAAATCAAGTGCACAAAACCCATGAATTCGATTGTTTTGATACTTCAACCAAGTATGCCCGGGCTCTCCCGAGCCTTTGTCCAAGTCTTGAATACTTCGATTGCTGGAAATCAGTAACGTGGCTGCCTTATAAAAAGGCGGGTCAGTGATATCTTTATGGTAAGATTAATCGATTAAAATATTTTTGAAATCATTTTTGTTCTTGCAATTTCAAGGGTCGTTTTTTATTTTTAAATTAATTTAGTGAAGATGGAAACTTAAAACGAACTAGACGTTGACATGATATTATTTGATCTTCGTCCATGATCTAGCTAGTTAGTTGTCCTTGGATCTAATATTTTTTTCTAAAATGTGTCCCTGAAACTAAAAACCTCTAATTTTTACTACATGTAAGAATCCCAAACACGCTTTGAATTGTAAAACGTCTTAGATTTGACCCTTTAAACTTACATAATATCAGTATTAAAAAATCATGATTATTCAGCTTATTCATGTCATGGAGAATTAAAATCATAATCATACAACTTAAATAGTGATTTACACCATATTCTAAGTGTAACATGCATCATTTTATCTTTGTAAGCAACGAATTTTTGTCGCTATGGAACCACAAATACATCTACTTTACCAAATTGAAAAGGAACGAAAATTAAAACTAAAAATTAATTGATTAAACACAGATGATGAACAATAAAAACAGAGACGCAATGGAAACAGAGCCAAGATCAAGATTTTATTGAGGTTGGAACAAGTCACTCTTTGTCCTCAGCTTAATAATTTATCATACTATCATATTGTCTTTTGAAAATGAGAAGAGATTAGCCCATTAATTAATAATATTTTCTTTATCAGCTCCATTAAAGTAGACAAAAACATGATATCCATCGTCGAAAATGCAATACGAATTGGCCCAAAATCAAGTAGAAGGGATATTTCTCGACAAGTGCTCCTAGCCAAATTCAACATCAGCAGTAAATATAATTCAATACCTTTTTATATTAACATACAAAGAGAACAAAATTATTATATCTAAACAATGGTCATTTGCAATCTTTCCTACTGAAATGGGTTGCAAAATTGATGAAATTTTGACGTATTTTCTTGCTAATTTTGTATTCTACAAATTTATCATTTTTTTCCGATTCCTTCACATGTCTACAATATTTTTTACATTTTCATTCTAATTTCTTAGCATTTGAAGATCAAAAGCCTAAGTTCAACTAGGGAATCAAAATCCACCTTGGAACAGAGACAGGTTTCTTTTGAGCAATAATTATAATCAACCTGAAACAACTATAATTTCAAAAATCCAATTGGAATATTGAAAAAAAAACCAATATGTCAACTAGAACAACCAGCGCATCTGGTGTATACCATAGTACCCTCCCACGGTACTGACCAGGGTTTGATTCCCTGGATGCGCAATTACTGTAGCATGTTTTATAACTAGACGACAAAGTTTTTTGCGTAATACTATGTATAATGTTAATTATGGTGCACGAAAGTGCAAAACCTTCCACAAGCATACTGCAACAAATGGTATTATACCTTTTATAAATATAGCAAGTATACTAGAAAATATTATTTTACCATTAATCAATAACTGAAACAATACCAATATACCATACACCAAAAACTGAAACAGTACCAAAATTATTTGTGCTATGATATCTTCATATGTTTATTTTGTTTTTTGACAGTTCTTGGGTTTATTTAAATATCAAACAATATGACACTCTAACCTAAATCCTATATAAAATTATCCATGCATAAATGCATTTAAAAATAAAATCAACATATGGAAATTATATAATTTACTAGTATGAACTTGTGTATTGCATGTAATGTACTTTATACTGATTTATATTACCTAAATCGAAAACATTCAAATTCCTAAATATATTAAAAATAGATGGCAATCATATGGTTTGTTACAAATTCTCCATTGTAAGCAACGTACTAATTAAAACTCTTACAGTAAAGAAGATATATTTTGAATGCACACATAAATATTGATCCCCTAACAGATCATATAAACGAAGAACATATTGCTTCGTCTTTTGTGTCCTTTACCAACACCTTAAACGATATCCAAAGATCTCTTCCACAGTAAAATTGAAATGTGATACTAATATTAAACACATACATTGAAAATACACGGATAATGCAAACAATAAAATTATACAAAAATATCAGAACTTCTAATGATAGAACACATTTTCAACCACTTATGATTTCCTGAAAAGTTTTATAAATTATTCAAAGATATCTAAACTATTAATGATAAGACAATTGATGAAAAGCATACATTTTCAACCACTTACGTTTTCGTAAAATGTTTTCGCAAAAGCGAGAGTCAATAATCATATTCTCTAGCATCTTTCTAGCAATGTACTCTGAAACAGCAATGCAAAATCATTTGAGATCTTTGACTCTCATCGTCTAGGAAAGATAGCATGTAATATACATTACCTACATGAATAATTATTAAAAAAAATCCGATCCAAAGCAGTTAGAAGGGTGGATTTGTACTAATACTATATCCAGTAATGATCGCAACATTGATAACGAGCAGTGATGTAATCTGGCTGACCATGTTATATATATTACCTACATGAATAGCTATTGAAAAAATTCGATGAACTATTTCAAAAGCACTAAGCAGATTGTGGATGGGATAATTTACCATTTTTTTTCCGATTCCTTCACATGCCTACAACATTTATTACATTTTCATTCTAATATCTTAGCATTTGAAGATCAAAAGCCTAAGTTCAACTAGGGAATCAAAATCCACCTTGGAACAGAGACAGGTTTCTTTTGAGCAATAATTATAATCAACCTGAAACAGCTATAATTTCAAAAATCCAATTGGAATATTGAAAAATAAAAAAAACCAATATGTCAACTAGAACCAACAGCGCATCTGGTGTAGTGGTATCATAGTACCCTCCCACGGTACTGACCAGGGTTCGATTCCCTGGATGTGCAATTACTGTAGCATGTTTTATAACTAGACGACAAAGTTTTGTGCATAATACTATGTATAATGTTAATTATGGTGCACGAAAGTGCAAAACCTTCCACAAGCATACTACAACAAATGGTATTATACCTTTTATAAATATAGCAAGTATACTAGAAAATATTATTTTACCATTAATCAATAACTGAAACAATACCAATATACCATACACCAAAAACTGAAACAGTACCAATATAATTTGTGCTATGATATCTTCATATGTTTATTTTGTTTTTTGACAGTTCTTGGGTTTATTTAAATATCAAACAATATGACACTCTAACCTAAATACTATATAAAATTATCCATGCATAAATGCATTTAAAAATAAAATCAACATATGGAAATTATATAATTTACTAGTATGAACTTGTGTATTGCATGCAATGTACTTTATACTGATTTATATTACCTAAATCGAAAACATTCAAATTCCTAAATATATTAAAAATAGATGGCAATCATATGGTTTGTTACAAATTCTCCATTGTAAGCAACGTACTAATTAAAACTCTTACAGTAAAGAAGATATATTTTGAATGCACACATAAATATTGATCCCCTAGCAGATCATATAAACGAAGAACATATTGCTTCGTCTTTTGTGTCCTTTACCAACACCTTAAACGATATCCAAAGATCTCTTCCACAATAAAATTGAAATGTGATGCTAATATTAAACACATACATTGAAAATACACGGATAATGCAAACAATCAAATTATACAAAAATATCAGAACTTCTAATGATAGAACACATTTTCAACCCCTTATGATTTCCTGAAAAGTTTTATAAATTATTTAAAGATACCTAAACTCCTAATGATAAGACAATTGATGAAAAGCATACATTTTCAACCACTTACGATTTCTTAAAATGTTTTCGCAAAAGCGGGAGTCAATAATCATATTCTCTAACATCTTTCTAGCAATGTACTCTGAAACAACAATGCAAAATCATTTGAGAACTTTGACTCTCATCGTCTAGGAAAGATAACATGTAATATACATTACCTACATGAATAATTATTAAAAAATCCGATCCAAAGCATTTAAAGAATGGATTTGATACTAATACTATATCCAGTAATGATCGCAACATTGATAACGAGCAGTGATGTAATCTGGCTGACCATGTAATATATATTACCAACATGAATAGCTATTGAAAAAATTCGATGAACTATTTCAAAAGCACTAAGCAGATGGTGGATGGGATAATTTACCATTTTTTTTCTGATTCCTTCACATACCTACAACATTTTTTACATTTTCATTCTAATTTCTTAGCATTTGAAGATCAAAAGCCTATGTTCAACTAGGGAATCAAAATCCACCTTGGAACAGAGACAGGTTTCTTTTGAGCAATAATTATAATCAACCTGAAATAGCTATAATTTCAAAAATCCAATTGGAATATTGAAAAATAAAAATAAACCAATATGTCAACTAGAACCGACAGCACATCTGTTGTAGTGGTATCATAGTACCCTCCCACGGTACTGACCAGGGTTCGATTCCCTGGATGCGCAATTACTGTAGCATGTTTTATAACTAGACGACAAAGTTTTGTGCATAATACTATGTATAATGTTAATTATGGTGCACGAATGTGCAAAACCTTCAACAAGCATACTGCAACAAATGGTGTTATACCTTTTATAAATATAGCAAGTATACTAGAAAATATTATTTTACCATTAATCAATAACTGAAACAATACCAATATACCATACACCAAAAACTGAAACAGTACCAATATAATTTGTGCTATGATATCTTCATATGCTTATTTTGTTTTTTGACAGTTCTTGGGTTTATTTAAATATCAAACAATATGACACTCTAACCTAAATCCTATATAAAATTATCCATGCATTAATGCATTTAAAAATAAAATCAACATATGGAAATTATATAATTTACTAGTATGAACTTGTGTATTGCATGCAATGTACTTTATACTGATTTATATTACCTAAATCGAAAACATTCAAATTCCTAAATATATTAAAAATAGATGGCAATCGTATGGTTTGTTACAAATTCTCCATTGTAAGCAACGTACTAATTAAAACTCTTACAGTAAAAAAGATATATTTTGAATGCACACATAAATATTGATCCCCTAGTAGATCATATAAACGAAGAACATATTGCTTCGTCTTTTTTGTCCTTTACCAACACCTTAAACGATATCCAAAGATCTCTTCCATAGTAAAATTGAAATGTGATCCTAATATTAAACACATACATTGAAAATACACGGATAATGCAAACAATAAAATTATACAAAAATATCAGAACTTCTAATCATAGAACACATTTTCAACCACTTATGATTTCCTGAAAAGTTTTATAAATTATTCAAAGATATCTAAACTCCTAATGATAAGACAATTGACGAAAAGCATACATTTTCAACCACTTACGATTTCGTAAAATGTTTTTGCAAAAGTGGGAGTCAATAATCATATTCTCTAGCATCTTTCTAGCAATGTACTCTGAAACAGCAATGCAAAATCATTTGAGATCTTTGACTCTCATCGGCTAGGAAAGATAGCATGTAATATACATTACCTACATGAATAATTATTAAAAAATCTGATCCAAAGCATTTAGAAGGGTGGATTTGATACTAATACTATATCCAGTAATGATCGCAACATTGATAACGAGCAGTGACGTAATCTGGCTGACCATGTAATATATATTACCTACATGAATAGCTATTGAAAAAATTCGATGAACTATTTCAAAAGCACTAAGCAAATTGTGGATGGGATAATTTACCATTTTTTTCCGATTCCTTCACATGCCTACAACATTTTTTACATTTTCATTCTAATTTCTTAGCATTTGAAGATCAAAAGCCTAAGTTCAACTAGGGAATCAAAATCCACCTTGGAACAGAGACAGGTTTCTTTTGAGCAATAATTATAATCAACCTGAAACAGCTATAATTTCAAAAATCCAATTGAAATATTGAAAAATAAAAAAAACCAATATGTCAACTAGAACCAACAGCGCATCTGGTGTAGTGGTATCATAGTACCCTCCCATGGTACTGACCAGGGTTCGATTCCCTGGATGCGCAATTACTGTAGCTTGTTTTATAACTAGACAACAAAGTTTTGTGCATAATACTATGTATAATGTTAATTATGGTGCACGAAAGTGCAAATCCTTCCACAAGCATACTGCAACAAATGGTATTATACCTTTTATAAATATAACAAGTATACTAGAAAATATTATTTTACCATTAATCAATAACTGAAACAATACCAATATACCATACACCAAAAACTGAAATAGTACCAATATAATTTGTGCTATGATATCTTCATATGTTTATTTTGTTTTTTGACAGTTCTTGGGCTTATTTAAATATCAAACAATATGACACTCTAACCTTAATCCTATATAAAATTATCCATGCATAAATGCAATTAAAAATAAAATCAACATATGGAAATTATATAACTTACTAGTATGAACTTGTGTATTGCATGCAATGTACTTTATACTGATATATATTACCTAAATCGAAAACATTCAAATTCCTAAATATATTAAAAATAGATGGCAATCATATGGTTTGTTACAAATTCTCCATTGTAAGCAACGTACTAATTAAAACTCTTACAGTAAAGAAGATATATTTTGAATGCACACATAAATATTGATCCCCTAGTAGATCATATAAACGAAGAACATATTGCTTCGTCTTTTGTGTCCATTACCAACACCTTAAACGATATCCAAAGATCTCCTCCACAGTAAAATTGAAATGTGATACTAATATTATACACATACATTGAAAATACACGGATAATGCAAACAATAAAATTATACAAAAATATTAGAACTTCTAATGATAGAACACATTTTCAACCACTTATGATTTCCTGAAAAGTTTTATAAATTATTCAAAGATATCTAAACTCCTAATGATAAGACAATTGATGAAAAGCATACATTTTCAACCACTTACGATTTCATAAAATGTTTTTGCAAAAGCGGGAGTCAATAAACATATCTCTAGCATCTTTCTAGCAATGTACTCTGAAACAACAATGCAAAATCATTTGAGATCTTTGACTCTCATCGTCTAGGAAAGATAGCATGTACTATACATTACCTACATGAATAATTATTAAAAAAATCCGATCCAAAGCATTTAGAAGGGTGGATTTGGTACTAATATTATATCCAGTAATGATCGCAACATTGATAACGAGCAGTGATGTAATCTGGCTGACCATGTAATATATATTACCTACATGAATAGCTATTGAAAAAATTCGATGAACTATTTCAAAAGCACTAAGCAGATTGTGGATGGGATAATTTACCATTTTTTTCCGATTCCTTTACATGCCTTCAACATTTATTACATTTTCATTCTAATTTCTTAGCATTTGAAGATCAAAAGCCTAAGTTCAACTAGGGAATCAAAATCCACCTTGGAACAGAGACAGGTTTCTTTTGAGCAATAATTATAATCAACCTGAAACAGCTATAATTTCAAAAATCCAATTGGAATATTGAAAAATAAAAAAAAAACCAATATGTCAGCTAGAACCAACAGCGCATCTAGTGTAGTGGTATCATAGTACCCTCCCACGGTACTGACCAGGGTTCGATTCCCTGGATGCGCAATTACTGTAGCATGTTTTATAACTAGACGACAAAGTTTTGTGCATAATACTATGTATAATGTTAATTATGGTGCACGAAAGTGCAAAACCTTCCACAAGCATACTGCAACAAATGGTATTATACCTTTTATAAATATAGCAAGTATACTAGAAAATATTATTTTACCATTAATCAATAATTGAAACAATACCAATGTACCATACAACAAAAACTGAAACAGTACCAATATAATTTGTGCTATGATACCTTCATATGTTTATTTTGTTTTTTGACAGTTCTTCGGTTTATTTAAATATCAAACAATATGACACTCTAACATAAATCCTATATAAAATTATCCATGCATAAATGCATTTAAAAATAAAATCAACATATGGAAATTATATAATTTACTAGTATGAACTTGTGTATTGCATGCAATGTACTTTATACTGATTTATATTACCTAAATCGAAAACATTCAAATTCCGAAATATATTAAAAATAGATGGCAATCATATGGTTTGTTACAAATTCTCCATTGTAAGCAACGTACTAATTAAAACTCTTACAGTAAAGAAGATATATTTTGAATGCACACATAAATATTGATCCCCTAGCAGATCATATAAACGAAGAACATATTGCTTCGTCTTTTGTGTCCTTTACCAACACCTTAAACGATATCCAAAGATCTCTTCCACAGTAAAATTGAAATGTGATACTAATATTAAACACATACATTGAAAATACACGGATAATGCAAACAATAAAATTATACAAAAATATCAGAACTTCTAATGATAGAACACATTTTCAACCACTTATGATTTCTTGAAAAGTTTTATAAATTATTCAAAGATATCTAAACTCTTAATGATAAGACAATTGATGAAAAGCATACATTTTCAACCACTTACGTTTTCGTAAAATGTTTTCGCAAAAGCGGGAGTCAATAATCATATTCTCTAGCATCTTTCTAGCAATGTACTCTGAAACAGCAATGCAAAATCATTTGAGAACTTTGACTCTCATCGTCTAGGAAAGATAGCATGTAATATACATTACCTACATGAATAATTATTAAAACAATTCCGATCCAAAGCATTTAGAAGGGTGGATTTGATACTAATACTATATCCAGTAATGATCGCAACATTGATAACGACCAGTGATGTAATCTAGCTGACCATGTTATATATATTACCTACATGAATAGCTACTGAAAAAATTCGATGAACTATTTCAAAAGCACTAAGCAGAACGTGGATGGGATAATTTACCATTTTTTTCCGATTCCTTCACATGCCTACAACATTTATTACATTTTCATTCTAATTTCTTAGCATTTGAAGATCAAAAGCCTAAGTTCAACTAGGGAATCAAAATCCACCTTGGAACAGAGACAGGTTTCTTTTGAGCAATAATTATAATCAACCTGAAAAAGCTATAGTTTCAAAAATCCAATTGGAAGATTGAAAAATAAAAAAAACCAATATGTCAACTAGAACCAACAGCGCATCTGGTGTAGTGGTATCATAGTACCCTCCCACGGTACTGACCAGGGTTCGATTCCCTGGATGCGCAATTACTGTAGCATGTTTCATAACTAGACGACAAAGTTTTGTGCATAATACTATGTATAATGTTAATTATGGTGCACGAAAGTGCAAAACCTTCCACAAGCATACTGCAACAAATGGTATTATACCTTTCATAAATATAGCAAGTATACTAGAAAATATTATTTTACCATTAATCAATAACTGAAACAATACCAATGTACCATACAACAAAAACTGAAATAGTACCAATATAATTTGTGCTATGATACCTTCATATGTTTATTTTGTTTTTTGATAGTTCTTCGGTTTATTTAAATATCAAACAATATGACACTCTAACCTAAATCCTATATAAAATTATCCATGCATAAATGCATTTAAAAATAAAATCAACATATGGAAATTATATAATTTACTAGTATGAACTTGTGTATTGCATGCAATGTACTTTATACTGATTTATATTACCTAAATCGAAAACATTCAAATTCCGAAATATATTAAAAATAGATGGCAATCATATGCTTTGTTACAAATTCTCCATTGTAAGCAACGTACTAATTAAAACTCTTACAGTAAAGAAGATATATTTTGAATGCACACATAAATATTGATCCCCTAGCAGATCATATAAACGAAGAACATATTGCTTCGTCTTTTGTGTCCTTTACCAACACCTTAAACGATATCCAAAGATCTCTTCCACAGTAAAATTGAAATGTGATGCTAATATTAAACACATACATTGAAAATACACGGATAATGCAAACAATAAAATTATACAAAAATATCAGAACTTCTAATGATAGAACACATTTTCAACCACTTATGATTTCCTGAAAAGTTTTATAAATTATTCAAAGATATCTAAACTCCTAATGATAAGACAATTGATGAAAAGCATACATTTTCAACCACTTACGTTTTCGTAAAATGTTTTCGCAAAAGCGGGAGTCAATAATCATATTCTTTAACATCTTTCTAGCAATGTACTCTGAAACAGCAATGCAAAATCATTTGAGAACTTTGACTCTCATCGTCTAGGAAAGATAGCATGTAATATACATTACCTACATGAATAATTATTAAAAAATCCGATCCAAAGCATTTAAAGAGTGGATTTGACACTAATACTATATCCAGTAATGATCGCAACATTGATAACGAGCAGTGATGTAATCTGGCTGACCATGTAATATATATTACCTACATGAATAGCTATTGAAAAAATTCGATGAACTATTTCAAAAGCACTAAGCAGATGGTGGATGGGATAATTTACCATTTTTTTTCTGATTCCTTCACATGCCTACAACATTTTTTACATTTTCATTCTAATTTCTTAGCATTTGAAGATCAAAAGCCTAAGTTCAACTAGGGAATCAAAATCCACCTTGGAACAGAGACAGGTTTCTTTTGAGCAATAATTATAATCAACCTGAAACAGCTATAATTTCAAAAATCCAATTGGAATATTGAAAAAAAAAAAAAACCAATATGTCAACTAGAACCAACATCGCATCTGGTGTAGTGGTATCATAGTACCCTCCCACGATACTGACCAGGGTTCGATTCCCTGGATGCGCAATTACTGTAGCATGTTTTATAACTAGACGACAAAGTTTTGTGCATAATACTATGTATAATGTTAATTATGGTGCACGAATGTGCAAAACCTTCAACAAGCATACTGCAACAAATGGTGTTATACCTTTTATAAATATAGCAAGTATACTAGAAAATATTATTTTACCATTAATCAATAACTGAAACAATACCAATATACCATACACCAAAAACTGAAACAGTACCAATATAATTTGTGCTATGATATCTTCATATGTTTATTTTGTTTTTTGACAGTTCTTGGGTTTATTTAAATATCAAACAATATGACACTCTAACCTAAATCCTATATAAAATTATCCATGCATTAATGCATTTAAAAATAAAATCAACTTATGGAAATTATATAATTTACTAGTATGAACTTGTGTATTGCATGCAATGTACTTTATACTGATTTATATTACCTAAATCGAAAACATTCAAATTCCTAAATATATTAAAAATAGATGGCAATCGTATGGTTTGTTACAAATTCTCCATTGTAAGCAACGTACTAATTAAAACTCTTACAGTAAAGAAGATATATTTTGAATGCACACATAAATATTGATCCCCTAGTAGATCATATAAACGAAGAACATATTGCTTCGTCTTTTTTGTCCTTTACCAACACCTTAAACGATATCCAAAGATCTCTTCCATAGTAAAATTGAAATGTGGTACTAATATTAAACACATACATTGAAAATACACGGATAATTCAAACAATAAAATTATACAAAAATATCAGAACTTCTAATCATAGAACACATTTTCAACCACTTATGATTTCATGAAAAGTTTTATAAATTATTCAAAGATATCTAAACTCCTAATGATAAGACAATTGATGAAAAGCATACATTTTCAACCACTTACGATTTCGTAAAATGTTTTTGCAAAAGTGGGAGTCAATAATCATATTCTCTAGCATCTTTCTAGCAATGTACTCCGAAACAGCAATGCAAAATCATTTGAGATCTTTGACTCTCATCGTCTAGGAAAGATAGCATGTAATATACATTACCTACATGAATAATTATTAAAAAAATCTGATCCAAAGCATTTAGAAGGGTGGATTTGATACTAATACTATATCCAGTAATGATCGCAACATTGATAACGAGCAGTGACGTAATCTGGCTGACCATGTAATATATATTACCTACATGAATAGCTATTGAAAAAATTCAATGAACTATTTCAAAAGCACTAAGCAGATTGTGGATGGGATAATTTACCATTTTTTTCCGATTCCTTCACATGCCTACAACATTTTTTACATTTTCATTCTAATTTCTTAGCATTTGAAGATCAAAAGCCTAAGTTCAACTAGGGAATCAAAATCCACCTTGGAACAGAGACAGGTTTCTTTTGAGCAATAATTATAATCAACCTGAAACAGCTATAATTTCAAAAATCCAATTGAAATATTGAAAAATAAAAAAAACCAATATGTCAACTAGAACCAACAGCGCATCTGGTGTAGTGGTATCATAGTACCCTCCCACGGTACTGACCAGGGTTCGATTCCCTGGATGCGCAATTACTGTAGCATGTTTTATAACTAGACAACAAAGTTTTGTGCGTAATACTATGTATAATGTTAATTATGGTGCACGAAAGTGCAAATCCTTCCACAGCATACTGCAACAAATGGTATTATACCTTTTATAAATATAACAAGTATACTAGAAAATATTATTTTACCATTAATCAATAACTGAAACAATACCAATATACCATACACCAAAAACTGAAACAGTACCAATATAATTTGTGCTATGATATCTTCATATGTTTATTTTATTTTTTGACAGTTCTTGGGCTTATTTAAATATCAAACCATATGACACTCTAACCTAAATCCTATATAAAATTATCCATGCATAAATGCAATTAAAAATAAAATCAACATATGGAAATTATATAACTTACTAGTATGAACTTGTGTATTGCATGCAACGTACTTTATACTGATTTATATTACCTAAATCGAAAACATTCAAATTCCTAAATATATTAAAAATAGATGGCAATCATATGGTTTGTTACAAATTCTCCATTGTAAGCAACGTACTAATTAAAACTCTTACAGTAAAGAAGATATATTTTGAATGCACGCATAAATATTGATCCCCTAGCAGATCATATAAATGAAGAACATATTGCTTCGTCTTTTGTGTCCTTTACCAACACCTTAAACGATATCCAAAGATCTCTTCCACAGTAAAATTGAAATGTTACTAATATTATACACATACATTGAAAATACACGGATAATGCAAACAATAAAATTATACAAAAATATTAGAACTTCTAATGATAGAACACATTTTCAACCACTTATGATTTCCTGAAAAGTTTTATAGATTATTCAAGGATATCTAAACTCCTAATGATAAAACAATTGATGAAAAGCATACATTTTCAACCATTTACGATTTCGTAAAATGTTTTCGCAAAAGCGGGAGTCAATAATCATATTCTCTAGCATCTTTCTAGCAATGTACTCTGAAACAGCAATGCAAAATCATTTGAGAACTTTGACTCTCATCGTCTAGGAAAGATAGCATGTAATATACATTACCTACATGAATAATTATTAAAAAAATTCCGATCCAAAGCATTTAGAAGGGTGGATATGGTACTAATACTATATCCAGTAATGATCGCAACATTGATAACGACCAGTGATGTAATCTGGCTGACCATGTTATATATATTACCTACATGAATAGCTATTGAAAAAATTCGATGAACTATTTCAAAAGCACTAAGCAGATCGTGGATGGGATAATTTACCATTTTTTTCCGATTCCTTCACATGCCTACAACATTTATTACATTTTCATTCTAATTTCTTAGCATTTGAAGATCAAAAGCCTAAGTTCAACTAGGGAATCAAAATCCACCTTGGAACAGAGACAGGTTTCTTTTGAGCAATAATTATAATCAACCTGAAAAAGCTATAGTTTCAAAAATCCAATTGGAATATTGAAAAATAAAAAAAACCAATATGTCAACTAGAACCAACAGCGCATCTGGTGTAGTGGTATCATAGTACCCTCCCACGGTACTGACCAGGGTTCGATTCCCTGGATGCGCAATTATTGTACCATGTTTTATAACTAGACGACAAAGATTTGTGCATAATACTATGTATAATGTTAATTATGGTGCACGAAAGTGCAAAACCTTCCACAAGCATACTGCAACAAATGGTATTATACCTTTTATAAATATAGCAAGTATACTAGAAAATATTATTTTACCATTAATCAATAACTGAAACAATACCAATGTACCATACAACAAAAACTGAAATAGTACCAATATAATTTGTGCTATGATACCTTCATTTGTTTATTTTGTTTTTTGATAGTTCTTCGGTTTATTTAAATATCAAACAATATGACACTCTAACCTAAATCCTATATAAAATTATCCATGCATAAATGCATTTAAAAATAAAATCTACATATGGAAATTATATAATTTACTAGTATGAACTTGTGTATTGCGTGCAATGTACTTTATACTGATTTATATTACCTAAATCGAAAACATTCAAATTCCTAAATATATTAAAAATAGATGGCAATCATATGGTTTGTTACAAATTCTCCATTGTAAGCAACGTACTAATTAAAACTCTTACAGTAAAGAAAATATATTTTGAATGCACACATAAATATTGATCCCCTAGCAGATCATATAAACGAAGAACATATTGCTTCGTCTTTTGTGTCCTTTACCAACACCTTAAACGATATCCAAAGATCTCTTCCACAGTAAAATTGAAATGTGATGCTAATATTAAACACATACATTGAAAATACACGGATAATGCAAACAATAAAATTATACAAAAATATCAGAACTTCTAATGATAGAACACATTTTCAACCACTTATGATTTCCTGAAAAGTTTTATAAATTATTCAAAGATATCTAAACTCCTAATGATAAGACAATTGATGAAAAGCATACATTTTCAACCACTTACGTTTTCGTAAAATGTTTTCGCAAAAGCGGGAGTCAATAATCATATTCTCTAACATCTTTCTAGCAATGTACTCTGAAACAGCAATGCAAAATCATTTGAGAACTTTGACTCTCATCGTCTAGGAAAGATAGCATGTAATATACATTACCTACATGAATAATTATTAAAAAATCAGATCCAAAGCATTTAAAGAGTGGATTTGACACTAATACTATATCCAGTAATGATCGCAACATTGATAACGAGCAGTGATGTAATCTGGCTGACCATGTAATATATATTACCTACATGAATAGCTATTGAAAAAATTCGATGAACTATTTCAAAAGCACTAAGCAGATGGTGGATGGGATAATTTACCATTTTTTTTCTGATTCCTTCACATGCCTACAACATTTTTTACATTTTCATTCTAATTTCTTAGCATTCGAAGATCAAAAGCCTAAGTTCAACTAGGGAATCAAAATCCACCTTGGAACAGAGACAGGTTTCTTTTGAGCAATAATTATAATCAACCCGAAACAACTATAATTTCAAAAATCCAATTGGAATATTGAAAAAAAAAAACCAATATGTCAACTAGAACCAACATCGCATCTGGTGTAGTGGTATCATAGTACCCTCCCACGGTACTGACCAGGGTTCGATTCCCTGGATGCGCAATTATTGTAGCATGTTTTATAACTAGACGACAAAGTTTTGTGCATAATACTATGTATAATGTTAATTATGGTGCACGAATGTGCAAAACCTTCAACAAGCATACTGCAACAAATGGTGTTATACCTTTTATAAATATAGCAAGTATACTAGAAAATATTATTTTACCATTAATCAATAACTGAAACAATACTATACCAAACACCAAAAACTGAAACAGTACCAATATAATTTGTGCTATGATATCTTCATATGTTTATTTTGTTTTTTGACAGTTCTTGGGTTTATTTAAATATCAAACAATATGACACTCTAACCTAAATCCTATATAAAATTATTCATGCATTAATGCATTTAAAAATAAAATCAACATATGGAAATTATATAATTTACTAGTATGAACTTGTGTATTGCATGCAATGTACTTTATACTGATTTATATTACCTAAATCGAAAACATTCAAATTCCTAAATATATTAAAAATAGATGGCAATCGTATGGTTTGTTACAAATTCTCCATTGTAAGCAACGTACTAATTAAAACTCTTACAGTAAAGAAGATATATTTTGAATGCACACATAAATATTGATCCCCTAGTAGATCATATAAACGAAGAACATATTGCTTCGTCTTTTTTGTCCTTTACTAACACCTTAAACGATATCCAAAGATCTCTTCCATAGTAAAATTGAAATGTGGTACTAATATTAAACACATACATTGAAAATACACTGATAATGCAAACAATAAAATTATACAAAAATATCAGAACTTCTAATCATAGAACACATTTTCAACCACTTATGATTTCATGAAAAGTTTTATAAACTATTCAAAGATATCTAAACTCCTAATGATAAGACAATTGATGAAAAGCATACATTTTCAACCACTTACGATTTCGTAAAATGTTTTTGCAAAAGTGGGAGTCAATAATCATATTCTCTAGCATCTTTCTAGCAATGTACTCCGAAACAGCAATGCAAAATCATTTGAGATCTTTGACTCTCATCGTCTAGGAAAGATAGCATGTAATATACATTACCTACATGAATAATTATTAAAAAAATCTGATCCAAAGCATTTAGAAGGGTGGATTTGATACTAATACTATATCCAGTAATGATCGCAACATTGATAACGAGCAGTGACGTAATCTGGCTGACCATGTAATATATATTACCTACATGAATAGCTATTGAAAAAATTCAATGAACTATTTCAAAAGCACTAAGCAGATTGTGGATGGGATAATTTACCATTTTTTTCCGATTCCTTCACATGCCTACAACATTTTTTACATTTTCATTCTAATTTCTTAGCATTTGAAGATCAAAAGCCTAAGTTCAACTAGGGAATCAAAATCCACCATGGAACAGAGACAGGTTTCTTTTGAGCAATAATTATAATCAACCTGAAACAGCTATAATTTCAAAAATCCAATTGAAATATTGAAAAATAAAAAAAACCAATATGTCAACTAGAACCAACAGCGCATCTGGTGTAGTGGTATCATAGTACCCTCCCACGGTACTGACCAGGGTTCGATTCCCTGGATGCGCAATTACTGTAGCATGTTTTATAACTAGACAACAAAGTTTTGTGCATAATACTATGTATAATGTTAATTATGGTGCACGAAAGTGCAAATCCTTCCACAGCATACTGCAACAAATGGTATTATACCTTTTATAAATATAACAAGTATACTAGAAAATATTATTTTACCATTAATCAATAACTGAAACAATACCAATATACCATACACCAAAAACTGAAACAGTACCAATATAATTTGTGCTATGATATCTTCATATGTTTATTTTATTTTTTGACAGTTCTTGGGCTTATTTAAATATCAAACCATATGACACTCTAACCTAAATCCTATATAAAATTATCCATGCATAAATGCAATTAAAAATAAAATCAACATATGGAAATTATATAACTTACTGGTATGAACTTGTGTATTGCATGCAATGTACTTTATACTGATTTATATTACCTAAATCGAAAACATTCAAAATCCTAAATATATTAAAAATAGATGGCAATCATATGGTTTGTTACAAATTCTCCATTGTAAGCAACGTACTAATTAAAACTCTTACAGTAAAGAAGATATATTTTGAATGCACGCATAAATATTGATCCCCTAGCAGATCATATAAATGAAGAACATATTGCTTCGTCTTTTGTGTCCTTTACCAACACCTTAAACGATATCCAAAGATCTCTTCCACAGTAAAATTGAAATGTTACTAATATTATACACATACATTGAAAATACACGGATAATGCAAACAATAAAATTATACAAAAATATTAGAACTTCTAATGATAGAACACATTTTCAACCACTTATGATTTCCTGAAAAGTTTTATAGATTATTCAAAGATATCTAAACTCCTAATGATAAGACAATTGATGAAAAGCATACATTTTCAACCATTTACGATTTCGTAAAATGTTTTTGCAAAAGCGGGAGTCAATAATCATATCTCTAGCATCTTTCTAGCAATGTACTCTAAAACAACAATGCAAAATCATTTGAGATCTTTGACTCTCATCGTCTAGGAAAGATAGCATGTACTATACATTACCTACATGAATAATTATTAAAAAAATCCGATCCAAAGCATTTAGAAGGGTGGATTTGGTACTAATATTATATCCAGTAATGATCGCAACATTGATAACGAGCAGTGATGTAATCTGGCTGACCATGTAATATATATTACCTACATGAATAGCTATTGAAAAAATTCGATGAACTATTTCAAAAGCACTAAGCAGATTGTGGATGGGATAATTTACCCTTTTTTTCCGATTCCTTTACATTCCTACAACATTTATTACATTTTCATTCTAATTTCTTTGCATTTGAAGATCAAAAGCCTAAGTTCAACTAGGGAATCAAAATCCACCTTGGAACAGAGACAGGTTTCTTTTGAGCAATAATTATAATCAACCTGAAACAACTATAATTTCAAAAGTCCAATTGGAATATTGAAAATAATAATAATAATATGTCAACTAGAACCAACAGCGCATCTGGTGTAGTGGTATCATAGTACCCTCCCACGGTACTGACCAGGGTTCGATTCCCTGGATGCGCAATTACTGTAGCATGTTTTATAACTAGACGACAAAGTTTTGTGCATAATACTATGTATAATGTTAATTATGGTGCACGAAAGTGCAAATCCTTCCACAAGCATACTGCAACAAATGGTATTATACCTTTTATAAATATAGCAAGTATACTAGAAAATATTATTTTACCATTAATCAATAACTGAAACAATACCAATGTACCATACAACAAAAACTGAAACAGTACCAATATAATTTGTGCTATGATGCCTTCATATGTTTATTTTGTTTTTTGACAGTTCTTCGGTTTATTTAAATATCAAACAATATGACACTCTAACCTAAATCCTATATAAAATTATCCATGCATAAATGCATTTAAAAATAAAATCAACATATGGAAATTATATAATTTACTAGTATGAACTTGTGTATTGCATGCAATGTACTTTATACTGATTTATATTACCTAAATCGAAAACATTCAAATTCCTAAATATATTAAAAATAGATGGCAATCATATGGTTTGTTACAAATTCTCCATTGTAAGCAACATACTAATTAAAACTCTTACAGTAAAGAAGATATATTTTGAATGCACACATAAATATTGATCCCCTAGCAGATCATATAAACGAAGAACATATTGCTTCGTCTTTTGTGTCCTTTACCAACACCTTAAACGATATCCAAAGATCTCTTCCACAGTAAAATTGAAATGTGATGCTAATATTAAACACATACATTGAAAATACACGGATAATGCAAACAATAAAATTATACAAAAATATCAGAACTTCTAATGATAGAACACATTTTCAACCACTTATGATTTCCTGAAAAGTTTTATAAATTATTCAAAGATATCTAAACTCCTAATGTTAAGACAATTGATGAAAAACATACATTTTCGACCACTTACGTTTTCGTAAAATGTTTTCGCAAAAGCGGGAGTCAATAATCATATTCTCTAACATCTTTCTAGCAATGTACTCTGAAACAGCAATGCAAAATCATTTGAGAACTTTGACTCTCATCGTCTAGGAAAGATAGCATGTAATATACATTACCTACATGAATAATTATTAAAAAATCCGATCCAAAGCATTTAAAGAGTGGATTTGACACTAATACTATATCCAGTAATGATCGCAACATTGATAACGAGCAGTGATGTAATCTGGCTGACCATGTAATATATATTACCTACATGAATAGCTATTGAAAAAATTCGATGAACTATTTCAAAAGCACTAAGCAGATGGTGGATGGGATAATTTACCATTTTTTTTCTGATTCCTTCACATGCCTACAACATTTTTTACATTTTCATTCTAATTTCTTAGCATTTGAAGATCAAAAGCCTAAGTTCAACTAGGGAATCAAAATCCACCATGGAACAGAGACAGGTTTCTTTTGAGCAATAATTATAATCAACCTGAAACAGCTATAATTTCAAAAATCCAATTGGAATATTGAAAAATAAAAAAAACCAATATGTCAACTAGAACCAACATCGCATCTGGTGTAGTGGTATCATAGTACCCTCCCACGGTACTGACCAGGGTTCGATTCCCTGGATGCGCAATTACTGTAGCATGTTTTATAACTAGACGACAAAGTTTTGTGCAAAATACTATGTATAATGTTAATTATGGTGCACGAATGTGCAAAACCTTCAACAAGCATACTGCAACAAATGGTGTTATACCTTTTATAAATATAGCAAGTATACTAGAAAATATTATTTTACCATTAATCAATAACTGAAACAATACCAATATACCATACACCAAAAACTGAAACAGTACCAATATAATTTGTGCTATGATTTCTTCATATGTTTATTTTGTTTTTTGACAGTTCTTGGGTTTATTTAAATATCAAACAATATGACACTCTAACCTAAATCCTATATAAAATTATCCATGCATTAATGCATTTAAAAATAAAATCAACATATGGAAATTATATAATTTACTAGTATGAACTTGTGTATTGCATGCAATGTACTTTATACTGATTTATATTACCTAAATCGATAACATTCAAATTCCTAAATATATTAAAAATAGATGGCAATCGTATGGTTTGTTACAAATTCTCCATTGTAAGCAACATACTAATTAAAACTCTTACAGTAAAGAAGATATATTTTGAATGCACACATAAATATTGATCCCCTAGTAGATCATATAAACGAAGAACATATTGCTTCGTCTTTTTTGTCCTTTACCAACACCTTAAACGATATCCAAAGATCTCTTCCATAGTAAAATTGAAATGTGATACTAATATTAAACACATACATTGAAAATACACAGATAATGCACACAATAAAATTATACAAAAATATCAGAACTTCTAATCATAGAATACATTTTCAACCACTTATGATTTCATGAAAAGTTTTGTAAATTATTCAAAGATATCTAAACTCCTAATGATAAGACAATTGATGAAAAGCATACATTTTCAACCACTTACGATTTCGTAAAATGTTTTTGCAAAAGTGGGAGTCAATAATCATATTCTCTAGCATCTTTCTAGCAATGTACTCTGAAACAGCAATGCAAAATCATTTGAGATCTTTGACTCTCATCGTCTAGGAAAGATAGCATGTAATATACATTACCTACATGAATAATTATTAAAAAAAATCTGATCCAAAGCATTTAGAAGGGTGGATTTGATACTAATACTATATCCAGTAATGATCGCAACATTGATAACGAGTAGTGACGTAATCTGGCTGACCATGTAATATATATTACCTACATGAATAGCTATTGAAAAAATTCGATGAACTATTTCAAAAGCACTAAGCAGATGGTGGATGGGATAATTTACCATTTTTTTCCGATTCCTTCACATGCCTACAACATTTT
Source organism: Allium sativum (assembly GCA_030737875.1). Classification (NCBI taxonomy): domain Eukaryota; kingdom Viridiplantae; phylum Streptophyta; class Magnoliopsida; order Asparagales; family Amaryllidaceae; genus Allium; species Allium sativum. Next base: position 921,439,421 of record CM060910.1, read on the forward strand.
TTACATTTTCATTCTAATTTCTTAGCATTTGAAGATCAAAAGCCTAAGTTCAACTAGGGAATCAAAATCCACCTTGGAACAGAGACAGGTTTCTTTTGAGCAATAATTATAATCAACCTGAAACAGCTATAATTTCAAAAATCCAATTGAAATATTGAAAAATAAAAAAAACCAATATGTCAACTAGAACCAACAGCGCATCTGGTGTAGTGGTATCATAGTACCCTCCCACGATACTGACCAGGGTTCGATTCCCTGGATGCGCAATTACTGTAGCATGTTTTATAACTAGACAACAAAGTTTTGTGCATAATACTATGTATAATGTTAATTTTGGTGCACGAAAGTGCAAATCCTTCCACATGCATACTGCAACAAATGGTATTATACCTTTTATAAATATAACAAGTATACTAGAAAATATTATTTTACCATTAATCAATAACTGAAACAATACCAATATACCATTCACCAAAAACTGAAACAGTACCAATATAATTTGTGCTATGATATCTTCATATGTTTATTTTGTTTTTTGACAGTTCTTGGGCTTATTTAAATATCAAACAATATGACACTCTAACCTAAATCCTATATAAAATATTCCATGCATAAATGCAATTAAAAATAAAATCAACATATGGAAATTATATAACTTATTAGTATGAACTTGTGTATTGCATGCAATGTACTTTATACTGATTTATATTACCTAAATCGAAAACATTCAAATTCCTAAATATATTAAAAATAGATGGCAATCATATGGTTTGTTACAAATTCTCCATTGTAAGCAACGTACTAATTAAAACTCTTACAGTAAAGAAGATATATTTTGAATGCACACATAAATATTGATCCCCTAGCAGATCATATAAACGAAGAACATATTGCTTCGTCTTTTGTGTCCTTTACCAACACCTTAAACGATATCCAAAGATCTCTTCCATAGTAAAATTGAAATGTGATACTAATATTATACACATACATTGAAAATACACGGATAATGCAAACAATAAAATTATACAAAAATATTAGAACTTCTAATGATAGAACACATTTTCAACCACTTATGATTTCCTGAAAAGTTTTATAAATTATTCAAAGATATCTAAACTCCTAATGATAAGACAATTGATGAAAAGCATACATTTTCAACCACTTACGATTTCGTAAAATGTTTTTGCAAAAGAGGGAGTCAATAATCATATCTCTAGCATCTTTCTAGCAATGTACTCTGAAACAACAATGCAAAATCATTTGAGATCTTTGACTCTCATCGTCTAGGAAAGATAGCATGTACTATACATTACCTACATGAATAATTATTAAAAAAATCCGTTCCAAAGCATTTAGAAGGGTGGATTTGGTACTAATATTATATCCAGTAATGATCGCAACATTGATAACGAGCAGTGATGTAATCTGGCTGACCATGTAATATATATTACCTACATGAATAGCTATTGAAAAAATTCGATGAACTATTTCAAAAGCACTAAGCAGATTGTGGATGGGATAATTTACCATTTTTTCCGATTCCTTTACATGCCTACAACATTTATTACATTTTCATTCTAATTTCTTAGCATTTGAAGATCAAAAGCCTAAGTTCAACTAGGGAATCAAAATCCACCTTGGAACAGAAACAGGTTTCTTTTGAGCAATAATTATAATCAACCTGAAACAGCTATAATTTCAAAAATCCAATTGGAATATTGAAAAAAAAAACAATATGTCAACTAGAACCAACAGCGCATCTGGTGTAGTGGTATCATAGTACCCTCCTGTTGGCTCGCTTTTTGACCAAGCCACCCAGGATCATTCATAAGAAGAAAGCATGAAACCACATTTTCTAAGAATATGAAGAAATGGATCTCATCATCGACTCGCCCGATGACGGATCGCACGCTATCGACTCGCCCACCATCGGATCGCGTCTCAACGGATCGCCCCTATTTCATCAGCGAAACGACATCTCTATGCGATCCGATCCATGCATATGTTGTTGCCCAGTATTGATCGATCCGATCCCCTGATGCGTGGCGAACCCTCTGACCCGTTCAAGCTTGAGCTAGTCTTCAGCGATCCGAGACGCATGGATCTGGCGACACGTGTCCCTAACCGTCATTTGGACCAATTCTCCCCATCTGCACTATCCGATTTTCAAGCAGATCGCGACACCTGTCCACAACGGCTAATTTGACTATTTCCGCAACGGTGGTGATGCGATCCGATGTTCTCGGGATTCGTGCCACGTGTAACCACGACCCGCCTGACAAAATCAGCTATAAATAGCCCGGAGCTTGGCATTTTTTGGGATCTTTTTGGCAATATTGAGTACTGAATCCGCCATTGTTGTCAAAATACTAAAATATTGAGAGAAATCCTTGATTGTATTAGCTTTCAAAGTATAATCAATAATATATAAAGTGGACGTAGGCTCGTTAACGCCGAACCACTATAAATTCTATGTGTTATTTCCTTTTTTCTCATTCTTCAGTTGAAACTCTATAAGCTTCAGAACAATTTGGGTGTTAGGTCCAAATTTTGATCTAACATTTTGGTGCTTTCATTGAGAAGACAATCCTAAAGTTTCACTATTCGGTTCCTTGAAGATTCCAGCGATTCGGATCTCATGGCTGGAAAAAGATCTATGGAAGCACGAGCTTCACAGACCAACGAAACAATTGAAGAAAGTGTGCACGAGCTGGGCAATGAAGAAACTCTGGATCGTAGGGTGCAGGGGGCGAATCGAACCGACGAAGACACCACGCTCCGAGTCGACGAAAACGAAACGATCCGGACTGCTGAAGGGGTTGTTACTCGATCCCGAGGGAACGCCTCGCACCCTCCACACACTGCGACCACGAATCGACCTCAAGGGGGCGCTGCGAGCCGCCACCCACGAAGCGCAGCGATCCGAATTGATGATCAGACTACAACTCGACCTGGAAAGGAGCCTATGGCTCGCTCCTACCGACCTGGCCCCTCTGCTCGACCCGGCTCAAGCTCTTTGCGCATAAGAGAAGGTGATGACGATCAATATGATCCTGCTGCACCCGTTACTGAGGGGGATCTCTCTCGCTTTTCTGAAATGTGGGAGAGGTTGTTTGATGAATTGGCTGCCCAAAGGCAGGAAAGTTCCTTCCTGCGACAAAATTTGACTGCTATGGATAGAAGACTTGATGAGCTTGCAAGGCAAAGAACATCACCGGTTCGTCCACTCACTCCAGGATATTTTTCTTCGTCTGAGGAATCGCCGAGACCTCCGCGACGACCGTATGAGAGAGCCGAAAACATAGAGCAGCTTCGGTTCGGAACCCTGCCATCACAGGAAGAAGAAGCGCTGGGGGCGGGGCCCTCAAACCGTAACATGAACGATCAAGCCGCAGCTCCCAGGGCTCGAGATGTGGGCAGTCCCGTACGTAACAGACTACCTCAGCCCCATCGTTGCACACATACTCATGATAACAGGGGGCAACGAAGCCCTATCCGAGCCCCGGATTTCGTGACTGCTCCCGGAAGAGAGATTAGAGAACCCCGCCGAGCCAGAGGCACTGACCCTGAACCTCCTTTGACCAGCGCAAATGTTGCAGCCATGATCCACCAGATCCTGGCAGATAGCCGTGGTCAACGGAATGAAGATTGGGGGATCGACCGCAGTCACACCCCTTTCACTGATGATATTTTGGATGCGACTTTTCCAAGGCGTTTCAACATGCCACAAATGAACCGATATGCGGGTAGGTCTAATCCTGTCCAGCATCTGATGAGATACTCTTGGTCAATGACCGCTGCCGCAACCTCTGACGCTGTTAAGTGCAAAGCGTTTCCCATATTCCTGGAGGATGTGGCTTTGTTATGGTTTACTCGCTTGCCGGCGAGATCGATTTCTAGCTTCAGGGAGTTGAGTGAGAAGTTCGTAGAACAATTCCGTATCTACGCACAGAAGACAAAAAGTGTGATCGATTTGTTCCTTGTCAAGCAGCAACCAGGCGAGAGTTTAAGGGTGTACCTGGATCGTTTCAATTTGGCCGCTACTGAGGTTAAAGATCCCCATGAACCGACCGTTGTCGCAGCACTGATTGACGGAGTAGATAAGGACACTGAATTTGGGAGGTACCTGGCAGGCAAACCGCCCCACACTAGAGAGTTATTCTACGAGAAAGCCAACGTACATTTACGCCGGGAAGAGGTATATGCTAACCGAAAGGCTAAAACAACTGATAAGGAGGAAATCCAGAGCAATGTCGCCATCAAACAGACGGGAGACAGCTCGGGGAAAGTTGAAGTTAATGTTGGGAATCAGAATCAGGGTGGTCGTCAGCCAGGTAACAACAATAATAATGGTAACGGCAACAACCGGAAGAGGAACCGAGGGAACGACTCCCAGAGAAGGACTCGTCCCAGGGCCTTTGAAAGTTATACACCAATAAATGATACTCTGGAAAATATCTTCATGGATGCGTATGAAGTCCTCTAAAATAAGAGGCCACCTCCCAGAGAGTCGACAGAGAAAGAGCGTGAAACAGGGAAGTTTTGTCTCTTTCATCAGATTCACGGCCATTCGACAAATGAATGCCGTCACCTAAGAGATGTAGTCGAAAGGCTGCTTCGAGAAGGAAAGTTAGATGAATACAGAGTGACGCCCAGAGACAGGGGGCAAGCAATACAGGCCCCAAATCAGAACCAGAATCAACTTGCTGCTAGGCCGACTGCCCAGCAAAAGGGAAAGAACATTGTTATCAATACCGTAATCGGAGGACTTTATCTCGCCGGGCATAGTTCCAAGGCATTGGATCAATACGTCAATGCAGCCAAATAACACCTCGAAGTAGGGGAGTGTAGCAACCCCGAGGACAGTATCCCGTTGAAGCAACAAAAGATGATGACCGACGATGTTGTCTTCCGAGAACGAGAAAGCATCGGAGTTCATGCTCCGACAGAAGATCCATTTGTAATTACAGTACCTATTGGTCCAGCCACTGTCCATAAGGTTTTAGTGGACAACGGGAGTTCTGTCAACATTCTTTTCAAAAGGACATTTGACCAGATGAACCTCGAAATAAAAGACTTGAAGCCCTACCAAGGATGGATCCGTGGATTCAACGGAGCATCTACCGCTCCAATGGGTTACGTAGAGTTACCAGTTACACTTGGGGAAGGAGAACGCCAGAGAGTGAGAATCCTTCCCTTCGTGGTTTTGGATGTTGAATCGCCTTACAATGCCTTTTTGGGCCGACCGGCCCTCGCAAAGTTTAGAGCCTGTATAGCCCCCTGGTGCTTGTTATTGAAATTCCCCACAGAAGCTGGCATTGGTATCGTCAGAGGGGATCAAGTTGCTGCGCGAGCATGTTATGTTGCCGAACTAAAGTTACTTCGCAATGGAGGGGATATTGAAACTAAAGGCCCCTCTCCCCCTTCGGGGGCGGAGACCTTATAGCAACCAAAGAGGATATTCGTTGGAGAGTCGCCCAGAGAGATGCCCGAGGATATAGATCCCAGAGAGGATCAAGAACCCGGGGGCAGAATGGCGACCCCCAACGAGACAACTATGGATGTACCAATCGATGACAGTGACCCGGAGAAGGTCCTTAAGATTGGATCCCAGTTAAATCCGAATCTCGCTAAAGAATTGACGGATTTCTTAAAAAACATTTTGGATGTATTTGCTTGGACCCACGCGGACATGTGTGGGATATCTCCATCAATCATGAGCCATTCCTTAAGCATTGACCCTAAACATCCTCCAGTAAAGCAAAAAAGGCGAATGTTGGGCCCAGAGAGGTCCGCTGCCTTGAAAGAAGAAGTTGGAAAGCTAAAGAGTAATGGATTTATCAGAGACTCGACCTACCCAGACTGGATTTCGAATCCAGTCCTGGTAAAGAAGGCCAACGGGAAGTGGCGAACGTGTATCGACTTCTCGGATTTGAACAAAGCCTGTCCAAAAGATAGTTTCCCGTTGCCCCGGATTGACCAGTTGGTAGACTCGACGGCAGGTCATGAGCTTATCTCATTTATGGATGCTTATTCAGGATATAACCAGATTCCGATGCATGTTCCAGATCAAGAGCACACTAGTTTTATCACGGATCTGGGATTATATTGTTATGTGGTGATGCCCTTTGGCTTGAAGAATGCGGGCGCTACATATCAACGTTTGGTCAACAGAATGTTTTATAACCAGATCGGGAAAACAATGGAAGTATACGTCGACGATATGTTGGTTAAGTCCAAGCAATCTTCTCAACACACTACTGACTTGGCAGAGATGTTCGGCATTCTTCGAAAGTACGGAATGAAACTCAACCCAACCAAATGTTCGTTCGGTGTTGCCTCTGGAAAATTCTTGGGATTCATCGTCAGTTCCCGTGGTATTGAGATTAATCCAGACCAGATCGCGACAATCAGAAACATTCAGGAACCTAGGCAGATTAGGGATGTGCAAAGCCTTGCCGGAAAAGTGGCCGCACTTAGCAGATTTATCTCCAGGGCTACAGATAAGTGCGTCCCATTCTTCAAATTAATAAAGTGAGGAAAACGCCACTTCAAATGGACACCCGACTGCGTAGAAGCGTTTCAGAATTTACTCAGGCACCTGGAGAAACCTCCGATATTATCTAAGCCAATAGATCACGAGGACTTATTCGTGTATTTGGCGGTGTCATCCCATGCGATCAGCTCAGCATTGGTAAGGGAAGAGGATAAGGTCCAAAGACCTGTGTATTATGTGAGCAAAAAATTGACAGCAGCAGAGCGTAATTATCCACGGATAGAAAAGTTGGCGAATAGTTTGCTGATCGCCTCTAGAAAGCTTCGACATTATTTTCAGGCGCATCCTATCACCATATACACCGATCATCCACTCAAGCAAGTCCTACAGAGACCAGAGGCATCTGGAAGATTACTTAAATGGAATATTGAGTTGAGTCAATTTGATTTGAACTTTCAGCCCAAACGATCGATTCGAGGGAAAGTGATAGCCGATTTCATAGCGGAGTTTACCGTACCAGAGGAAGATATAGCCAATGAAGAGGACAATCCCTCAAAATTACTTTTCGATCCCAATGCCTGGGGATTGTATACTGATGGCGCTAGGAATTATGAAAGATCCGGCGTTGGGATAGTGCTTGAAGCCCCCGAGAAACGATTGATAACCTATGCAATCCGAATGGAGTTTCATGCCACTAACAACGATTCCGAATATGAAGCTCTGATAGCCGGATTAAAGATTGCAAAGGAACTAGAAGTCACAAAGCTGAACATCTTCTGCGACTCCAAGTTAGTTGTGAACCAAGTTACTGGATAATTCCAAGCTAAAAGTGCAAGATTGATTTTATACTTAAAGAAAGTGAAAGAATTGTTGAACGATTTTGATCACTACAACATATCTCATATTCCGCGGTCAGAGAATCAGCAGGCAGACAAGTTGGCAAAGATAGCTAGTTCCGACGATCCTGAAGTGACTGGGCTAGCCCCCGTTGAAGTACTTCGGTCCCCTAGCATAGATCAAATGGAAATCGACCTAGTACTAGAGAAGGAACCAGAAAGGGAGTCCTGGATGACCCCTCTAAAGAATTTCCTGATGAATGGAACGCTTCCGACCAAGTAAAGCGAGAGGCGTAAAGTAATTCGTAAAGCCGCCCGATACGTTCTGCAAGGCGGAGTTCTCTACAGACAAGGGTTTTCAATGCCCCTCCTTCGGTGTGTAGCCCACGATGACATCAAACGTGTGCTGTAAGAAGTCCAGGAAGGCGAATGTGGCGACCACACTGGAGGGCAAACTTTGGCAAAAAAGGTGTCGCGGCATGGTTATTTCTGGCCTACCATAAATAAGGATGCAGCAAGATACGCACGACGGTGTGATGCGTGCCAGAGATTTTCAAAGATACCTAGAGCACCTCCTAATCAGTTAAAAACGATGATGAGTCCATGGCCTTTCGCTATGTGGGGAATTGATATCATTGGAAGTCTCCCCATAGCAAGGGGCAGAGCAAAGTTCGCTATTGTGGCCGTAGATTATTTCACTAAGTGGGTCGAGGCTGAACCACTAACTACAATCACAACCAAACGAGTGATCAACTTTATCGTGCATCTGTCGATTTGGGATTCCAAAGATTGTAATAACAGATAACGGAACTCAGTTCGATAGCGCTGAATTCAGAAACTTCTGCCAAAAATACCACATCGAGAATCGATACACCTCTGTGGCGCACCCGCAATCGAACGGACAAGTCGAAGCGGCAAATAAAGTAATTAAGTCCATTCTGAAAAGAAGAATGAAGCAGGCTAGAGCCATGCGGGCTGATGAATTGCCCTTGGCACTATGGGCCTACAGGACAACATATAAATCGGCAACAGGACATACCCCGTTCTCCCTTGCTTTTGGAACGGAAGCAGTCATCCCGGTTGAGATAAAGGTACCTTCTCACCGGGTGACTTATTATGATCCAATGACCAATAATGAATTGCTCCTTGAGTCCCTGGATATGATCGAAGAAAAGAGGGATGAAGCAGACCTACGTGCCTTGACATGCAAACAACAGGTCGCCCGATATTACAACAAAAAGGTTCGAGCCCGAACCTGGGAACCCGAAGACTTGGTTCTGAAACGTGTCTTCCCACCCCCAACTCATATGGGAGCGAAGTGGGAAGGACCGTACTCCATTCTGAGCAAGCTTGATAATGGAACCTTCAAGCAGGCAACCGTAGATGGAAAGGAAATCCCCAGAGTGTGGAATGCCCAACATTTACGGCCATATTTAACATGAAAGTTTCAAATTTATTCTTTTTCTTTGTTAAAAAAACCATGTACAAGGCATGACTTGCCTAGAATAGTCTGATTCCTTAAAGCAAAAGATTATAAAGTGGACGTAGGTCATGATTCGACTGAACCACTATAAAATATTGTGTGTCATTTACCTTTATTGCATCTTTATTTATCTGCCTATTTATTTTTATGGAAATCAAAAGAATAATGCAGGTACCCGAAGTCTGTTGCCAACCGTTCCTCCCGTAGACTGTTTGGGGGAACTCAAAGCCTTGGCAAGAGCTCCAACTGCTTGTCCGACTGGTTTCAATCCTCGGAGCTTGGGTTAAAATATACACCTAGGACGAGTTTGATGAACATACATGATTGCAGACTGCTTGATCCGTGACTCTAACTCTCCAGAATAGAGAGAGTATAAAGGACGCGAAGATGACGTCCACGAAACATGGCGGTGTACCATGATCGGAGCCGCCTGAGCAAAAGTTTAACCTCGGCGACCGCTAGGAGAATATAAAAGCGTCTATGATTGAGCGCTGAGAAAGAGTTCCTTCCCCGCTGAAGGATCGGGGAGCGAATGGATCGTTGAGCTCGAACTCTAACTCTCCAGAGAGAGAGAGAGAGTATAAAAGCGTCTCCGATTGAGCGCTGAGAAAGAGCTCCTTCCCCGCTGAAGGATCGGGGAGCGAATGGATCGCTGAGCTCGAACTCTAACTCTAAAGAGAGAGAGAGAGTATAAAAGCGTCTCCGACTGAGCGCTGAGAAAGAACTTATTCCCTGCTAAAGGATCGGGGACCGACTGAACTACTGAATTCAAACTCTAACCTTGGCAACCGTCAAGAGAGTACAAAGAAGTCTATGATTAAGCACTGCGAAAGGTGCCAAAAATCCGGTACCATTCGAACAGTCATCCAATGAAATCTTCTAAGTCCCCCATATTCAGAAATAGGGGGCAACCTGCCGACAAAACTAACCAATCCTTAGTAAACCCTAGTCAGGTGCCATGATAACAACTGACTGGGGGCACATATACTCATACACATTTACTGAACTTTAATACAGCAACGCAGCACAAATATTTTTCTTTCTGTTGCTCGACTGATTTGTAATTAGATGGCCTATGACTAAACATGAAAAATTTATTTGAATACAGGTACATAAGGATGCAAAAAGAGATAAACTTTCATTTATATACTGTGAACCAACAAAGTGAAAAACAGCCTAGAAAAGAAAGTGAGGGCCAGTCTCACAATTACACTTCCTGGCCAGTGGAAAACCTAAAGACAAAATATCAACAAACATCTTATTTATGCTTTGGCCTCTTCTCTTGCTTCTGCCTCTCCAGCCTCGCCTTGTCGGCATCAGATGAATCCCCTTTCTTCCTCTTCCTTTTGTCTATGAGGGGAACATCCGATTCCTCTGAAGATTCCTCTTCCACCTCTTTTCTCTTACTTCTACCAGAGAGGGAAGCCGGGAAGTCATCGGGGTTTGCAAAGTGAAGCTGTCGGCTGATGGATTTGGGCTGGATCTTCACAATCATCCCAGTTTTGGGATCGAATTCTACAAGAGGGACTACGTCCAAAGCCTCATCTCCCACCTTCTTCGAAGCCAACTCTTTCTCCTATCTGGCTTTTCGGCTGGCCAAGGTTTCCTCGTCATCATCATCGGCCTTTTTGGCACCGATAATGTCTTCTTCATCATCTACATGGCGTCCATCCATGTCTTTCAGGGCTTCGATGGTCTCAGCATCTTTGGGTACAAGAGTGCTAGGTGCCGGGATGCTTCTTTCTGCCGTTGTGACCTCGGCCTGCTTTGATACATCAATACCAACACCTGGCAAGACAGCCTCCTTCTCCACTTCCTTTTCTTTTTCAGCGCCCTTGTCGACGGGCTCGCCACCTGTATCAGAAGGAACACACATTACTAATTCAATTGGTTGTTCTACCAGACGACGATAATTCACAATTGCTTTGACAAATTGTGGGGAAGAGAGAGAAATACCTTCAGCAGATGCTCCTTCTTAAGTAGTTGCAGAGGCTCCAACGACCATGGGAGTTCGACCCAAAGGGATTAATGGATCATCGGGATGGTATTCCTCAACCCTGGAGGTCTTGGGTTCCACAGCCGAACTCGAGCCCTCATCAGCTTTGCCTTTACCCTTAGCCAGGGCCCTCTCCTTTTCCATCTCCGCCAGAATCAGGCGACGATCCTCTACCAGGTCCTCAGGCTCATTGTCTCTTAAGATGCTCTTCATCAATTCATCCTCATCGATTTCTTCGACCCCCAATCTATGTTTTTCACCCTCCACAATGGCATCCCACAAATTGGCCAAAGTAACATGGTAATCCGGGATCCACGAGATGTTGCGAGTTTTGAGAACCTGGCCAAGGAAATCGAAAATCATCTCTTCAAACCCCTCGATCTCCTTCTCTCTTGCGAGGAGCTTGTTGTTAGAAGCAGTGGCCAATTCGATGGCACTTTCAACATTCTTTTCAGCAAGGGCTGCCCGTCTCTCCGCGTCCGCGACCTGGTCATTCAAAATCACCTTTTCTGCTTTAGCCAAAGCCAAACTTTCTTTTAAACTCGCTTTTTCTACCTCCCAAGCAGCCCTCTCAGCTTCAAAATGGCCTTGTACTGTTTTCAACTCGATGTTGGTCATTTTGAGATCTTCAACCTCCTTCTTTAAGGCCATTTTCTCTTGGCTATTGGAGTCCAGTTCCGAATGGAAGCGCTGCTTAGCATTCTCTAATTCAATCTTATAATTTTCAACGTCCCTCCATGCTAAAGCAAGCTGGGATTGAGCATCTTCCAGGTCCTTCTCCATCTTGGTCCTGGCCCTTTCGTTGTTCTCGAGTTTCGCCTTGGATCTGTGTGCTTCTATTTCAAGCGATCGGATGACTTCAGAAAGGTTACCGACATGTTTTTTCATCATCTCATATTGCCTGGCAACATGGCGGATATGCCCGACAACTTCGCTATCCCAGTTCTTGGGGACCAGTTCCAAGGCTAGAACAAATGTCATCCGGTCAAAGAATATGTCTGGGAATTGTTCCCGCAGCTTTTCCAGCCTGCCTTGAATCTCGGGACCGTGCATATAATCCCGTGACCCTGGAGTAGCCAACTCTGGCTGGCTGGAGGGGACGATGTCACTCCTCTCCTTTTCAGATTCTTTGGATGCATCCTTGCCCTTATCTTTAGATTCGTAATGCCTTTTTGACGACCGGCTGTGGGAAGGTGCGCTCTTTGGAGGAGTTAACTCTTTAGGAAGTTTCTTTCCCCCTGTAGGAACTGCCGGAAAGCTGGAAGGCTTGGTAGAGGTCGATTTAGGTGGAGACCGAGGTTGCGAGGAAGTCGGCCTGTGAGAAGGACCACGAGAGCGCTCAGTATCCGGACGAAGGCTGGGTGTGCCCTCACGAAGAGAACGATACGAGTAAGATTTCCTGCGAGACATCGTTCCTGCAAAAAAGAAAAAAGCATATTAAAACTTTGAATACCCACGACATAAGAGTGCAGGGTCAGATAGTGTTGTGATGTGTGCATCCCATATAATTCCCTCTAACAGACCCGGGCCTGAAGACAGGCTCATCTGACCAGTTTCTCGTCCTCTAGTTGGAGCGATGGTCTCTTCAGAAGCAGGGAAGAAAGGCCCCTCTCCAAAGTCCTTCTCCGTATATACATCATCGGGTAGAGGGATTTTATTCAGCTCATCAAATAATTGCTCTTCTGTCAAATCACCGGGAGCAACGGTTTCAATTGGAGCAGAAATAGGAATTTCCTTGGACACGTCACCGCGGGCCTCGTCTCCTCTGTATATGTTCAGGTCTTCATCGTCTTGGATGACTATCGGAGAAGGACTCTTGCGAAATTTAGTTGTTTCTATCGCTTGTGAAGTTCCCTCTCCCTCTGTTGGGGGCACGTACTTATAAGGTTTGCCGCCAGTGCCAAGTCCAAATCTTCTATCCAGAAGACGATGCTTATGAAGATTGTCATCAGTAATGCATTTTTTGATCCTTAGAAAGTCGGATCTGCTTTGTAAAAGAATGGATAATCGATTGTTGTATAGTGGACCCTCCGTTTTCGGGAAGACATGATCTGTTTGAAACAAAGAAAAAGGGGGGAGAATGTTAACGCCTAAACTTCTTGAACAAGATATTCGATTAGAAGCTTAAAAGTTTACTTGATTTGAGCCATCTTCGTGAGCATCCGGCCTGTTTCCTTATATAAAACCAATCAAACTTAGGATCCCCTATATTGCTATATCCATCGTACAGAACCTTCCTATTCGCCACCGATTCAAAGAAAGAGAAATTTGGAGTTGCCGAAGAACGGTGCTTGAAAAGAAAGAAGAATGTCAAATCTTTGAATTTAAGTTCGGCATGTAAGATCTCCGCGTATGCAATGTATAGGGTATATAGTGATGCGTAGGCATTCGGATGGAGTTGCATCGGAGCAATTCCCAGTCGTCTTAAAGTTTCGATGGCAATCGGAGGGAACGGAGGGATAGCTCCTACCAAACACATGGTTCGGCTAATCGCCATATATCCTTCCGGAGCTAGGTGGGGTCTATCTTCGCTTCCCGGTGTCAAGACATCATCCCAAGGAATCCCGTGCCTCAAGCAGATTCTTTTAAGCTTTATATCGTCGAGCTTAGATGCTAAAGAATTGGAAAATTTATCTATCCCGAGCGCCCCAGGAATCTCGTCGGGGGCTCGCCCATCTATCTCAGAATCGTCGCTAGACGAAGTACTTTCGGATGGATCTGATTCCGTGGCCTCGTACTCAGATCCAGAATCTTCACCTCCTGGATTAGTGGGAGGAATTTCAGGGTTGTATTGCTCAGGAACCTCGGATTCTGCTTCTGTTGCGGATCTTGAAGAAGAGTGATCGTTCGACATTACTGCTAGGACGAGAAAACATGAACAATGAGATTAATACTACCCGATCCCCGTGTGTGCAAGTGCCGGTGTGTGTACTTGTGTGTGCATTGAAAATAAAGCATGAAAACAATCGAGATCATCAAAATATTAGTCGTCATATGCAGCCGAATTATGTAGTCATTTAGTCCAGAAAGTTCAACATCAGGGCCCTAGCCTAACTGTTCAGAATTTTATGGTGACAAGGCGTCGATTAAAGTTTGAAATTTCTTCGCATCGTCAACTATGAGTCGGATCGCAAGGCAGGGGGATCGCCCCCTTACGGATCGCAAGGCAGAGGGATCGCCCCCCATCGAATCGCAGGGCAAAGGGATCGCTCCTTCACGAATCGTTGCAACCCCCACGATACGCGCCTTTGCTGCCACCACGATCTTCCGTCTCGCCACTCGCCTTCATCTTCTCCTCTCCTTGCCCACGATCCGAACCGGCCTCCCCTCTTCTTCTTCCTCCTTCGTTTTCCACCTCTCCTTACCATCCTCGAACTCCGAGCTCTACGCCCGTCAGCCATGACAACTTGATGATTCCTTCAGAAAATCGCAAATTTCCATCGTTTCTCCCTCAAATTAGTCGAAAAAGTTCTAGAAAGAGCAGCGTTCACGAATAAGAATGCTTTTTGTGGAGTTACCTTTCTAAAAATTGAGGGAATGCTCGGATTTTTGAAGGTTTGAAAAACTTGGGTTCGTTCTTCGATAGTGCAGGCGAAACGATACGGCAGAAAGAAAGAAGAAGGAAAGTGAAGAGGGGAGGGTCGGCTTATATAGACAAAGAGGGTGACCGTTTGTCTCCCCTTCTTTGTCCTATTCGATCCACGAAAGACCGGCGGGCCGCGAACCAAAAGCCCACCACGACTCGAGGAGGAGCCCGTTTCGTTCCGAGGCCCAAGTGCACACCCAAGAACGGAACGAATGTCTCGCTAACGGACCGCGACTCGAGCCCGCGATACGAATCGATAAATTCAGGAATGAGGATTCTGAAAAATCCCAGAAAGAGAATCGTTCTCTGATCCCCGACTCGTTGAGAAAAGACGATTCTATAGCTTCGAAGCATGTTCCATCATCGATAAAACATACTTCGAGGGGGCAAAATGTTGGCTCGCTTTTTGACCAAGCCACCCAGGATCATTCATAAGAAGAAAGCATGAAACCACATTTTCTAAGAATATGAAGAAATGGATCTCATCATCGACTCGCCCGATGACGGATCGCACGCTATCGACTCGCCCACCATCGGATCGCGTCTCGACGGATCGCCCCTATTTCATCAGCGAAACGACATCTCTATGCGATCCGATCCATGCATATGTTGTTGCCCAGTATTGATCGATCTGATCCCCTGATGCATGGTGAACCCTCTGACCCGTTCAAGCGTGAGCTAGTCTTCAGCGATCCGAGACGCACGGATCTGGCGACACGTGTCCCTAACCGTCATTTGGACCAATTATCCCCATCTGCACGATCCGATTTTCAAGCAGATCGCGACACCTGTCCACAACGGCTAATTTGACTATTTCCACAACGGCGGCGATGCGATCCGATGTTCTCGGGATTCGTGCCACGTGTAACCACGACCCGCCTGACAAAATCAGCTATAAATAGCCCGGAGCTTGGCATTTTTTGGGATCTTTTTGGCAATATTGAGTACTGAATCCGCCATTGTTGTCAAAATACTAAAATATTGAGAGAAATCCTTGATTGTATTAGCTTTCAAAGTATAATCAATAATATATAAAGTGGACGTAGGCTCGTTAACGCCGAACCACTATAAATTCTGTGTGTTATTTCCTTTTTTCTCATTCTTCAGTTGAAACTCTATAAGCTTCAGAACAATTTGGGTGTTAGGTCCAAATTTTGATCTAACACCTCCCACGGTACTGACCAGGGTTCGATTCCCTGGATGCGCAATTACTGTAGCATGTTTTATAACTAGACGACAAAGTTTTGTGCATAATACTATGTATAATGTTAATTATGGTGCACGAAAGTGCAAAAACCTTCCACAAGCATACTGCAACAAATGGTATTATACCTTTTATAAATATAGCAAGTATACTAGAAAATATTATTTTACCATTAATCAATAACTGAAACAATACCAATGTACCATACAACAAAAACTGAAACAGTACCAATATAATTTGTGCTATGATACCTTCATATGTTTATTTTGTTTTTTGACAGTTCTTCGGTTTATTTAAATATCAAACAATATGACACTCTAACCTAAATCCTATATAAAATTATCCATGCATAAATGCATTTAAATATAAAATCAACATATGGAAATTATATAATTTACTAGTATGAACTTGTGTATTGCATGCAATGTACTTTATACTGATTTATATTACCTAAATCGAAAACATTCAAATTCCTAAATATATTAAAAATAGATGGCAATCATATGGTTTGTTACAAATTCTCCATTGTAAGCAACGTACTAATTAAAACTCTTACAGTAAAGAAGATATATTTTGAATGCACACATAAATATTGATCCCCTAGTATATCATATAAACGAAGAACATATTGCTTCGTCTTTTGTGTCCTTTACCAACACCTTAAACGATACCCAAAGATCTCTTCCACAGTAAAATTGAAATGTGATACTAATATTAAACACATACATTGAAAATACACGGATAATGCAAACAATAAAATTATACAAAAATATCAGAACTTCTAATGATAGAACACATTTTCAACCACTTATGATTTCCTGAAAAGTTTTATAAATTAATCAAAGATATCTAAACTCTTAATGATAAGACAGTTGATGAAAAGCATACATTTTCAACCACTTACGTTTTCGTAAAATGTTTTCGCAAAAGCGGGAGTCAATAATCATATTCTCTAGCATCTTTCTAGCAATGTACTCTGAAACAGCAATGCAAAATCATTTGAGATCTTTGACTCTCATCGTCTAGGAAAGATAGCATGTAATATACATTACCTACACGAATAATTATTTAAAAAAATCCGATCCAAAGCATTTAGAAGGGTGGATTTGGTACTAATACTATATCTAGTAATGATCGCAACATTGATAACGAGCAGTGATGTAATCTGGCTGACTATGTTATATATATTACCTACATGAATAGCTATTGAAAAAATTCGATGAACTATTTCAAAAGCACTAAGCAGATCGTGGATGGGAAAATTTACCATTTTTTTCCGATTCCTTCACATGCCTACAACATTTATTACATTTTCATTCTAATTTCTTAGCATTTGAAGATCAAAAGCCTAAGTTCAACTAGGGAATCAAAATCCACCTTGGAACAGAGACAGGTTTCTTTTGAGCAATAATTATAATCAACCTGAAACAGCTATAATTTCAAAAATCCAATTGGAATATTGAAAAATAAAAAAAACCAATATGTCAACTAGAACCAACAGCGCATCTGGTGTAGTGGTATCATAGTACCCTCCCACGGTACTGACCAGGGTTCGATTCCCTGGATGCGCAATTACTGTAGCATGTTTTATAACTAGACGACAAAGTTTTGTGCATAATACTACGTATAATGTTAATTATGGTGCACGGAAGTGCAAAACCTTCCACAAGTATACTGCAACAAATGGTATTATACCTTTTATAAATATAGCAAGTATACTAGAAAATGTTATTTTACCATTAATCAATAACTGAAACAATACCAATGTACCATACAACAAAAACTGAAACAGTACCAATATAATTTGTGCTATGATACCTTCATATGTTTATTTTGTTTTTTGACAGTTCTTCGGTTTATTTAAATATCAAACAATATGACACTCTAACCTAAATCCTATATAAAATTATCCATGCATAAATGCATTTAAAAATAAAATCAACATATGGAAATTATATAATTTACTAGTATGAACTTGTGTATTGCATGCAATGTACTTTATACTGATTTATATTACCTAAATCGTAAACATTCAAATTCCTAAATATATTAAAAATAGATGGCAATCATATGGTTTGTTACAAATTCTCCATTGTAAGCAACGTACTAATTAAAACTCTTACAGTAAAGAAGATATATTTTGAATGCACACATAAATATTGATCCCCTAGCAGATCATATAAACGAAGAACATATTGCTTCGTCTTTTGTGTCCTTTACCAACACCTTAAACGATATCCAAAGATCTCTTCCACAGTAAAATTGAAATGTGATGCTAATATTAAACACATACATTGAAAATACACGGATAATGCAAACAATCAAATTATACAAAAATATCAGAACTTCTAATGATAGAACACATTTTCAACCACTTATGATTTCCTGAAAAGTTTTATAAATTATTTAAAGATATCTAAACTCCTAATGATAAGACAATTGATGAACATCATACATTTTCAACCACTTACGATTTCTTAAAATGTTTTTGCAAAAGCGGGAGTCAATAATCATATTCTCTAACATCTTTCTAGCAATGTACTCTGAAACAGCAATGCAAAATCATTTGAGAACTTTGACTCTCATCGTCTAGGAAAGATAGCATGTAATATACATTACCTACATGAATAATTATTAAAAAATCCGATCCAAAGCATTTAAAGAGTGGATTTGATACTAATACTATATCCAGTAATGATCGTAACATTGATAACGAGCAGTGATGTAATCTGGCTGACCATGTAATATATATTACCTACATGAATAGCTATTGAAAAAATTCGATGAACTATTTCAAAAGCACTAAGCAGATGGTGGATGGGATAATTTACCATTTTTTTTTCTGATTCCTTCACATGCCAACAACATTTTTTACATTTTCATTCTAATTTCTTAGCATTTGAAGATCAAAAGCCTAAGTTCAACTAGGGAATCAAAATCCACCTTGGAACAGAGACAGGTTTCTTTTGAGCAATAATTATAATCAACCTGAAACAGCTATAATTTCAAAAATCCAATTGGAATATTGAAAAAAAAAAAAAAACCAATATGTCAGCTAGAACCAACAGCGCATCTGGTGTAGTGGTATCATAGTACCCTCCCACGGTACTGACCAGGGTTCGATTCCCTGGTTGCGCAATTACTGTAGCATGTTTTATAACTAGACGACAAAGTTTTGTGCATAATACTATGTATAATGTTAATTATAGTGCACGAATGTGCAAAACCTTCAACAAGCATACTGCAACAAATGGTGTTATACCTTTTATCAATATAGCAAGTATACTAGAAATTATTATTTTACCATTAATCAATAACTAAAACAATACCAATATACCATACACCAAAAACTGAAACAGTACCAATATAATTTGTGCTATGATATCTTCATATGTTTATTTTGTTTTTTGACAGTTCTTGGGTTTATTTAAATATCAAACAATATGGCACTCTAACCTAAATCCTATATAAAATTATCCATGCATTAATGCATTTAAAAATAAAATCAACATATGGAAATTATATAATTTACTAGTATGAACTTGTGTATTGCATGCAATGTACTTTATACTGATTTATATTACCTAAATCGAAAACATTCAAATTCCTAAATATATTAAAAATAGATGGCAATCGTATGGTTTGTTACAAATTCTCCATTGTAAGCAACGTACTAATTAAAACACTTACAGTAAAGAAGATATATTTTGAATGCACACATAAATATTGATCCCCTAATAGATCATATAAACGAAGAACATATTGCTTCGTCTTTTTTGTCCTTTACCAACACCTTAAACGATATCCAAAGATCTCTTCCATAGTAAAATTGAAATGTGATACTAATATTAAACACATACATTGAAAATACACGGATAATGCAAACAATAAAATTATACAAAAATATCAGAACTTCTAATCATAGAACACATTTTCAACCACTTATGATTTCCTGAAAAGTTTTATAAATTATTCAAAGATATCTAAACTCCTAATGATAAGACAATTGATGAAAAGCATACATTTTCAACCACTTACGATTTCGTAAAATGTTTTTGCAAAAGTGGGAGTCAATAATCATATTCTCTAGCATCTTTCTAGCAATGTACTCTGAAACAGCAATGCAAAATCATTTGAGATCTTTGACTCTCATCGTCTAGGAAAGATAGCATGTAATATACATTACCTACATGAATAATTATAAAAAAAAAACTGATCCAAAGCATTTATAAGGGTGGATTTGATACTAATACTATATCCAGTAATGATCGCAACATTGATAACGAGCAGTGACGTAATCTGGCTGACCATGTAATATATATTACCTACATGAATAGCTATTGAAAAAATTCGATGAACTATTTCAAAAGCACTAAGCAGATTGTGGATGGGATAATTTACCATTTTTTTCCGATTCCTTCACATGCCTACAACATTTTTTACATTTTCATTCTAATTTCTTAGCATTTGAAGATCAAAAGCCTAAGTTCAACTAGGGAATCAAAATCCACCTTGGTACAGAGACAGGTTTCTTTTGAGCAATAATTATAATCAACCTGAAACAGCTATAATTTCAAAAATCCAATTGAAATATTGAAAAAAAAAAAAAACAATATGTCAACTAGAACCAACAGCGCATCTGGTGTAGTGGTATCATAGTACCCTCCCACGGTACTGACCAGGGTTTGATTCCCTGGATGCGCAATTACTGTAGCATGTTTTATAACTAGACAACAAAGTTTTGTGCATAATACTATGTATAATGTTAATTATGGTGCACGAAAGTGCAAATCCTTCCACAAGCATACTGCAACAAATGGTATTATACGTTTTATAAATATAACAAGTATACTAGAAAATATTATTTTACCATTAATCAATAACTGAAACAATACCAATATACCATACACCAAAAACTGAAACAGTACCAATATAATTTGTGCTATGATATCTTCATATGTTTATTTTGTTTTTTGACAGTTCTTGGGCTTTTTTAAATATCAATCAATATGACACTCTAACCTAAATCCTATATAAAATTATCCATGCATAAATGCAATTAAAAATAAAATCAACATATGGAAATTATATAACTTACTAGTATGAACTTGTGTATTGCATGCAATGTACTTTATATTGATTATATTACCTAAATCGAAAACATTCAAATTCCTAAATATATTAAAAATAGATGGCAATCATATGGTTTGTTACAAATTCTCCATTGTAAGCAACGTACTAATTAAAACTCTTACAGTAAAGAAGATATATTTTGAATGCACACATAAATATTGATCCCCTAGCAGATCATATAAACGAAGAACATATTGCTTCGTCTTTTGTGTCCTTTACCAACACCTTAAACGATATCCAAAGTTCTCTTCCACAGTAAAATTGAAATGTGATACTAATATTATACAAATACATTGAAAATACATGGATAATGCAAACAATAAAATTATACAAAAATATTAGAACTTCTAATGATAGAACACATTTTCAACCACTTATGATTTCCTGAAAAGTTTTATAAATTATTCAAAGATATCTAAACTCCTAATGATAAGACAATTGATGAAAAGCATACATTTTCAACCACTTACGATTTCGTAAAATGTTTTTGCAAAAGCGGGAGTCAATAATCATATCTCTAGCATCTTTCTAGCAATGTACTCTGAAACAACAATGCAAAATCATTTGAGATCTTTGACTCTCATCGTCTAGGAAAGATAGCATGTACTATACAATACCTACATGAATAATTATTAAAAAAATCCGATCCAAAGCATTTAGAAGGGTGAATTTGGTACTAATATTATATCCAGCAATGATCGCAACATTGATAACGAGCGGTGATGTAATCTGGCTGACCATGTAATATATATTACCTACATGAATAGCTATTGAAAAAATTCGATGAACTATTTCAAAAGCACTAAGCAGATTGTGGATGGGATAATTTACCATTTTTTTCCGATTCCTTTACATGCCTACAATATTTATTACATTTACATTCTAATTTCTTAGCATTTGAAAATCAAAAGCCTAAGTTGAACTAGGGAATCAAAATCCACCTTGGAACAGAGACAGGTTTCTTTTGAGCAATAATTATAATCAACCTGAAACAGCTATAATTTCAAAAATCCAATTGGAATATTGAAAAAAAAAACAATATGTCAACTAGAACCAACAACGCATCTGGTGTAGTGGTATCATAGTACCCTCCCACGGTACTGACCAGGGTTGGATTCCCTGGATGCGCAATTACTGTAGCATGTTTTATAACTAGACGACAAAGTTTTGTGCATAATACTATGTATAATGTTAATTATGGTGCACGAAAGTGCAAAACCTTCCACAAGCATACTGCAACAAATGGTATTATACCTTTTATAAATATAGCAAGTATACTAGAAAATATTATTTTACCATTAATCAATAACTGAAACAATACCAATGTACCATACAACAAAAACTGAAACAGTACCAATATAATTTGTGCTATGATACCTTCATATGTTTATTTTGTTTTTTGACAGTTCTTCGGTTTATTTAAATATCAAACAATATGACACTCTAACCTAAATCCTATATAAAATTATCCATGCATAAATGCATTTAAAAATAAAATCAACATATGGAAATTATATAATTTACTAGTATGAACTTGTGTATTGCATGCAATGTACTTTATACTGATTTATATTACCTAAATCGAAAACATTCAAATTCCTAAATATATTAAAAATAGATGGCAATCATATGGTTTGTTACAAATTCTCCATTGTAAGCAAAATACTAATTAAAACTCTTACAGTAAAGAAGATATATTTTGAATGCACACATAAATATTGATCCCCTAGCAGATCATATAAACGAAGAACATATTGCTTCGTCTTTTGTGTCCTTTACCAACACCTTAAACGATATCCAAAGATCTCTTCCACAGTAAAATTGAAATGTGATGCTAATATTAAACACATACATTGAAAATACACGGATAATGCAAACAATAAAATTATACAAAAATATCAGAACTTCTAATGATAGAACACATTTTCAACCACTTATGATTTCCTGAAAAGTTTTATAAATTATTCAAAGATATCTAAACTCCTAATGATAAGACAATTGATGAAAAGCATACATTTTCAACCACTTACGATTTCGTAAAATGTTTTTGCAAAAGTGGGAGTCAATAATCATATTCTCTAGCATCTTTCTAGCAATGTACTCTGAAACAGCAATGCAAAATCATTTGAGATCTTTGACTCTCATCGTCTAGGAAAGATAGCATGTAATATACATTACCTACATGAATAATTATAAAAAAAAAACTGATCCAAAGCATTTATAAGGGTGGATTTGATACTAATACTATATCCAGTAATGATCGCAACATTGATAACGAGCAGTGACGTAATCTGGCTGACCATGTAATATATATTACCTACATGAATAGCTATTGAAAAAATTCGATGAACTATTTCAAAAGCACTAAGCAGATTGTGGACGGGATAATTTACCATTTTTTTCCGATTCCTTCACATGCCTACAACATTTTTTACATTTTCATTCTAATTTCTTAGCATTTGAAGATCAAAAGCCTAAGTTCAACTAGGGAATCAAAATCCACCTTGGAACAGAGACAGGTTTCTTTTGAGCAATAATTATAATCAACCTGAAACAGCTATAATTTCAAAAATCCAATTGAAATATTGAAAAAAAAAAAAACAATATGTCAACTAGAACCAACAGCGCATCTGGTGTAGTGGTATCATAGTACCCTCCCACGGTACTGACCAGGGTTCGATTCCCTGGATGCGCAATTACTGTAGCATGTTTTATAACTAGACAACAAAGTTTTGTGCATAATACTATGTATAATGTTAATTATGGTGCACGAAAGTGCAAATCCTTCCACAAGCATACTGCAACAAATGGTATTATACCTTTTATAAATATAGCAAGTATACTAGAAAATATTATTTTACCATTAATCAATAACTGAAACAATACCAATGTACCATACAACAAAAACTGAAACAGTACCAATATAATTTGTGCTATGATACCTTCATATGTTTATTTTGTTTTTTGACAGTTCTTCGGTTTATTTAAATATCAAACAATATGACACTCTAACCTAAATCCTATATAAAATTATCCATGCATAAATGCATTTAAAAATAAAATCAACATATGGAAATTATATAATTTACTAGTATGAACTTGTGTATTGCATGCAATGTACTTTATACTGATTTATATTACCTAAATCGAAAACATTCAAATTCCTAAATATATTAAAAATAGATGGCAATCATATGGTTTGTTACAAATTCTCCATTGTAAGCAAAATACTAATTAAAACTCTTACAGTAAAGAAGATATATTTTGAATGCACACATAAATATTGATCCCCTAGCAGATCATATAAACGAAGAACATATTGCTTCGTCTTTTGTGTCCTTTACCAACACCTTAAACGATATCCAAAGATCTCTTCCACGGTAAAATTGAAATGTGATGCTAATATTAAACACATACATTGAAAATACACGGATAATGCAAACAATAAAATTATATAAAAATATCAGAACTTCTAATGATAGAACACATTTTCAACCACTTATGATTTCCTGAAAAGTTTTATAAATTATTCAAAGATATCTAAACTCCTAATGATAAGACAATTGATGAAAAGCATACATTTTCAACCACTTACGATTTCGTAAAATGTTTTTGCAAAAGTGGGAGTCAATAATCATATTCTCTAGCATCTTTCTAGCAATGTACTCTGAAACAGCAATGCAAAATCATTTGAGATCTTTGACTCTCATCGTCTAGGAAAGATAGCATGTAATATACATTACCTACATGAATAATTATAAAAAAAAAACTGATCCAAAGCATTTATAAGGGTGGATTTGATACTAATACTATATCCAGTAATGATCGCAACATTGATAACGAGCAGTGACGTAATCTGGCTGACCATGTAATATATATTACCTACATGAATAGCTATTGAAAAAATTCGATGAACTATTTCAAAAGCACTAAGCAGATTGTGGACGGGATAATTTACCATTTTTTTCCGATTCCTTCACATGCCTACAACATTTTTTACATTTTCATTCTAATTTCTTAGCATTTGAAGATCAAAAGCCTAAGTTCAACTAGGGAATCAAAATCCACCTTGGAACAGAGACAGGTTTCTTTTGAGCAATAATTATAATCAACCTGAAACAGCTATAATTTCAAAAATCCAATTGGAATATTGAAAAAAAAAAACAATATGTCAACTAGAACCAACAGCGCATCTGGTGTAGTGGTATCATAGTACCCTCCCACGGTACTGACCAGGGTTCGATTCCCTGGATGCGCAATTACTGTAGCATGTTTTATAACTAGACAACAAAGTTTTGTGCATAATACTATGTATAATGTTAATTATGGTGCACGAAAGTGCAAAACCTTCCACAAGCATACTGCAACAAATGGTATTATACCTTTTATAAATATAGCAAGTATACTAGAAAATATTATTTTACCATTAATCAATAACTGAAACAATACCAATGTACCATACAACAAAAACTGAAACAGTACCAATATAATTTGTGCTATGATACCTTCATATGTTTATTTTGTTTTTTGACAGTTCTTCGGTTTATTTAAATATCAAACAATATGACACTCTAACCTAAATCCTATATAAAATTATCCATGCATAAATGTATTTAAAAATAAAATCAACATATGGAAATTATATAATTTACTAGTATGAACTTGTGTATTGCATGCAATGTACTTTATACTGATTTATATTACCTAAATCGAAAACATTCAAATTCCTAAATATATTAAAAATAGATGGCAATCATATGGTTTGTTACAAATTCTCCATTGTAAGCAACGTACTAATTAAAACTCTTACAGTAAAGAAGATATATTTTGAATGCACACATAAATATTGATCCCCTAGCAGATCATATAAACGAAGAACATATTGCTTCGTCTTTTGTGTCCTTTACCAACACCTTAAACGATATCCAAATATCTCTTCCACAGTAAAATTGAAATGTGATACTAATATTAAATACATACATTGAAAATACACGGATAATGCAAACAATAAAATTATACAAAAATATCAGAACTTCTAATGATAGAACACATTTTCAACCACTTATGATTTCCTGAAAAGTTTTATATATTATTCAAAGATATCTAAACTCCTAATGATAAGACAATTGATGAAAAGCATACATTTTCAACCACTTACGTTTTCGTAAAATGTTTTCGCAAAAGCGGGAGTCAATAATCATATTCTCTAGCATCTTTCTAGCAATGTACTCTGGAACAGCAATGCAAAATCATTTGAGATCTTTGATTCTCATCGTCTAGGAAAGATAGCATGTAATATAAATTACCTACATGAATAATTATTAAAAAAAATCCGATCCAAAGCATTTAGAAGGGTGGATTGGGTACTAATACTATATCAGTAATGATCGCAACAATGATAACGAGCAGTGATGTAATCTGGCTTACCATGTTATATATATTACCTACATGAATAGCTATTGAAAAAATTCGATGAACTATTTCAAAAGCACTAAGCAGATCTTGGATGGGATAATTTGCCATTTTTTTCCGATTCCTTCACATGCCTACAACATTTATTACATTTTCATTCTAATATCTTAGCATTTGAAGATCAAAAGCCTAAGTTCAACTAGGGAATCAAAATCCACCTTCGAACAGAGACAGGTTTCTTTTGAGCAATAATTATAATCAACCTGAAACAGCTATAATTTCAAAAATCCAATTGGAATATTGAAAAATAAAAAAAACCAATATGTCAACTAGAACCAATAGCGCATCTGGTGTAGTTGTATCATAGTACCCTCCCACGGTACTGACCAGGGTTCGATTCCCTGGATGCGCAATTACTGTAGCATGTTTTTTAACTAGACGACAAAGTTTTGTGCATAATACTATGTATAATGTTAATTATGGTGCACGAAAATGCAAAACCATCCACAAGCATACTGCAACAAATGGTATTATACCTTTTATAAATATAGAAAGTATACTAGAAAATATTATTTTACCATTAATCAATAACTGAAACAATACAAATATACCATACACCAAAAACTGAAACAGTACCAATATAATTTGTGTTATGATATCTTCATATGTTTATTTTGTTTTTTGACAGTTCTTGAGTTTATTTAAATATCAAACAATATGACACTCTAACCTAAATCCTATATAAAATTATCCATGCATAAATGCATTTAAAAATAAAATCAACATATGGAAATTATATAATTTACTAGTATGAACTTGTGTATTGCATGCAATGTACTTTATACTGATTTATATTACCTAAATCGAAAACATTCAAAATCCTAAATATATTAAAAATAGATGGCAATCATATGGTTTGTTACAAATTCTCCATTGTAAGCAACGTACTAATTAAAACTCTTACAGTAAAGAAGATATATTTTGAATGCACACATAAATATTGATCCCCTAGCCGATCATATAAACGAAGAACATATTGCTTCGTCTTTTGTGTCCTTTACCAACACCTTAAACGATATCCAAAGATCTCTTCCATAGTAAAATTGAAATGTGATACTAATATTAAACACATATATTGAAAATACACGGATAATGCAAACAATAAATTTATTCAAAAATATCAGAACTTCTAATGATAGAACACATTTTCAACCACTTATGATTTCCTGAAAAGTTTTATAAATTATTCAAAGATATCTAAACTCCTAATGATAAGACAATTGATGAAAAGCATACATTTTCAACCACTTACGATTTCGTAAAATGTTTTTGCAAAAGCGGGAGTCAATAATCATATTTTCTAGCATCTTTCTAGCAATGTACTCTGAAACAACAATGCAAAATCATTTGAGATCTTTGACTCTCATCGTCTAGGAAAGATAGCATGTAATATACATTACCTACATGAATAATTATTAAAAAAATCCGATCCGAAGCATTTAGAAGGGTGGATTTGATACTAATACTATATCCAGTAATGATCGCAACATTGATAACGAGCAGTGATGTAATCTGGCTGACCATGTAATATATATTACCTACATGAATAACTATTGAAAAAATTCGATGAACTATTTCAAAAGCACTAAGCAGATTATGGATGGGATAATTTACCATTTTTTTCCAATTCCTTCACATGCCTACAACATTTATTACATTTCCATTCTAATTTCATAGCATTATAAGATCAAAAGCCTAAGTTCAACTAGGGAACCAAAATCCACTTTGGAATAGAAAATCAAACAGATTTCTTTTGAGTAATAATTATAATCAACCTGAAACAGCTATAATTTCAAAATTCCACCAGGAATATTGAAAAATATAAAAACCAATATGTCAACTAGAATTAACAGCGCATCTGGTGTAGTGGTATCATAGTACCCTCCCACGGTAGTGACTAGGGTTCGATTCCCTGGATGCGCAATTGCTGTAGTTTTTTTTAAAACTAGACGCCAAAGTTTTGTGCAGAATACTGTGTATAATTTTAATTATGGTGCACGAAAGTGCAAAACCTTCCACAATCATACTGCAATAGATGGTATTATAACTTTTATAAATATTGCAAGTGTATTAGAAAATATTATTCTACCATTAATAAAAAACTGAAACAATACAAATATGCCATACACAAAAACAGAAAAAGTACCAATTTAATTTGTGCTATGGTGTCTTCATATGTTTATTTTGTTTTTTTAAGAGTTCTTGGGTTCATTTAAATATCAAACAATGTGACACTCCAACCTAAATCCTACGTCAAATTATCCATGCGTAAATGCATTTAAAAATGAAATCAACATATGTAAATTATATAGTTTACTAGTATGAACTCGTGTATTGCATGCAACGTACTTTATACTGATTTATATTACCTAAATCGAAAACAGTCAAAATCCTAAATATATTAAAAATAGATAGCAATCATATGCTTTGTTATAGACTATCGATTGTAAGCAACAAACTAATTAAAACTCTTCCAGTAAAGAAGATATATTTTGAATGCACACATAAATATTGATCCAGCAGATCATATAAACAGAGAACATATTGCTTCATCTTCTATGTCCTTTACCAACACCTTAAACGATATCCAAAGATCTCTTCCACGGTAAAATTGAAAAGCGATACTAATATTAAACACATACAATGAAAATACATGGGGAATACAAAAAATAAAATTATACAAAAATATCAGAACTTCTAACGATAAAACACATTTTCAACCACTTATAATTTCCTGAATTTTTTTATAAATCATTCAAAGATATCTATACTCTTAATGATAGGACAATTGATGAAAAACATATGTTTTCAACCACTTACGATTTCGTAAAATGTGTTTGCAAAAGCGGGAGTCAATAATCATAGTATCTAGCATCTTTCTAGCAATAACTCTGAAACAACAATGCAAAATCATTTGAGATCTTTGACTCACATAGTATAGGAAAGATAGCATGTAATATACATTACCTATATGAATAGTTATTAAAAAATCCGATCCAAATCATTTAGAAGGGTGGATTTGATACTAATACTATATTCAGTAACGATCGCAACATTGATAACGAGAAGTGATGTAATCTGGCTGACCATGTAATATAAATTACCTACATGAGTAGCTTTTAAAAAATTCGACGAACTATTTCGAAAGCACTTAGTAGAGGGTGGATTGGATAATTTATCATTTTTTCTGATTCCTTCACATGCCTGCAACATTTTTTACATTTTCGTTTTAATTTCTTAGCATTTGAAGATCAAAAGCCTAAATTCAACTAGGGAACCAAAATCCACTTTGGAACAGAAAATCAGACAAGTTTTTTTGAGCAACAATTATAATCAACCTGAAACAACTATAATTTCAAAATTCCACCTGGAATATTGAAAAATAAAAAGAAACCAATATGTAAACCAGAACCAACAGCGCATTTGTTGTAGTGGTATCATAGTACCCTCCCACGGCACTGACCAAGGTTCGATTCCCTGGATGCGCAATTACTATAGCATGCTTTCTAAATAGACACCAAAGTTTTTGCATAATACTATGTATAATGTTAATTATGGTGCACGAAATTGCAAAATCTTCCACAAACATACTGCAACAGATAGTATTATAACTTTTATAATTATAGCAAGTATACTAGAAAATATTGTTTTACCATTAATTAATAACTGAAACAATACCAATATACCATACACCAAAAACTGAAATAGTACCAATATAGTTTGTGTTATGATATCTTCATATATTTTGTTTTGATTTTTAACAATTCTTGGGTTTATTTAAATATCAAACAATATGACACTCCAACCTAAATCCTATATCAAATTATCCATGCATAAATGCATTTAAAAATGAAATCAACATATGGAAATTATATAATTTACTAGCATGAACTCGTGTATTGCATGCAATGTACTTTATACTGATTTATATTACCTAAATCGAAAACATTCAAAATCCTAAATATATTAAAAATAGATGGCAATCATATGCTTTGTTACAAGCTCTCCATTGTAAGCAACATACTAATTAAAACTCTTACAGTAAAGAAGATATATTTTGAACGCACACATAAATATTGATCCCTTAGCAGATCATATAAACAAAGAACGTATTGCTTCATCTTTTGTGTCCTTTACCAACCCCTTAAACGATATCCAAAGATCTCTTCCACAGTAAAATTATAATGCGATATAATATTAACCACATACAATGAAAATACACAGATAATTCAAACAATAAAATTATATAAAAATATCAGAACTTCTAATGATAGAACAATTTTCAACCATTTATGATTTCCTGAAAAGTTTTATAAATCATTCAAAGATATCTAAACTCCTATTGATAAGACAATTGATGAAAAGCATACATTTTAAACCACTTATGATTTCATAAAATGTTTTTGCAAGAGCGGGAGTCAATAATCATATTCTCTAGCATCTTTCTAGCAATGTACTTTGAAACAACAATGCAAAATCATTTGAGATCTTTACTCTCATCGTCTAGGAAAGATAGCTTGTAATATACATTACCTACATGAATAGTTATTAAAAAATCTGATCCAAAGCATTTAGAAGGGTGGATTCGATACTAATACTATATCCAGTAATGATCGCAACATTGATAACCAGCAGTGATGTAATCTGGCTGACCACGTAATATATATTACCAACATGAATATCTATTGAAAAAATCCGACGAACTATTTCAAAAGCCCCAAGCAGAGGGTGGATTGGATAATTTTTCATTTTTTTCCGATTCCTTCACATGCCTACAATATTTTTTACATTTTAATTCTAATTTCTTAGCATTTACAGATCAAAAGCCTAAGTTCAACTAGGGAACCAAAATCCACTTTGGAATAGAAAATCAGACAGGTTTCTTTTGAGTAATAATTATAATCAACGTGAAACAGCTATATTTTCAAAATTCCCCCTGGAATATTGAAAAATATAAAAACCAATATGTCAACCAGAACCAACAGCACATCTGGTGTAGTGGTATCATAGCACCCTCCCACGGTACTGACTAGGGTTTGATTCCCTGGATGCGTAATTACTGTAGCATGTTTTATAACTAGACGCCAAATTTTTGTGCATAATACTTTGTATAATGTTAATTATGGTGCACAAAAGTGCAAAACCTTCCACAAACATACTGCAACAGATGGTATTATACCTTTTATAAATATTGCAAGTATATTAGAAAATATTATTTTACCATTAATCGAAAAATGAAAAAATACCAATACACCATACACTAAAAACTAAAACAGTATAAATATAATTTATGCTATGATATTTTCATATGTTTATTTTGTTTTTTAACAGTTCTTGGGTTTATTTAAATATCAAACAATATGACACTCCTACCTAAATCCTACATCAAATTATCCATGCATAAATGCATTTAAAAATTAAATCGACATATGGAAATTATCTAATTTACTAGTATGAACTCGTGTATTGCATGCAATGTACTTTATACTGATATATATTACTTAAATCGAAAACATTCAAAATCCTAAATATACTAAAAATAGATAGCAATCATATGCTTTGTTACATACGCTTGATTGTAAGTAACATACTAATTAAAACTCTTCCAGTAAAGAAGATATATTTTGAATGCACACATAAATATTGATCCAGCAGATCATATAAACAGAGAACATATTGCTTCGTCTTTTGTGTCCTATACCAACACCTTAAACGATATCCAAAAATCTCTTCCACGGTAAAATTGAAAAGCGATACTAATATTAAACACATACAATGAAAATACATGGGGAATACAAACAATAAAATTATACAAAAATATCATAACTTCTAATGATAAAACACATTTTCAACCACTTATAATTTCCTTAATTTTTTTTTCTAAATCATTCAAAGATATCTAAATTCTTAATGATAGGACAATTGATGAAAAACATACGTTTTCAACCACTTACGATTTCGTAAAATGTTTTTGCAAAAGCGGGAGTCAATAATCATAGTATCTAGCATCTTTCTAGCAATGTACTCTGAAATAGCAATACAAAATCATTTGAGTTCTTTGACTCTCGTCGTCTAGGAAAGATAGCATGTAATATACATTACCTACATGAATATTTATAAAAAAATCCGATCCAAAGCATTTAGAAAGGTGGATTCGATACTAATACTATATCCAGTAACTATCGCAACATTGATAACAAGTAGTGATGTAACCTGGCTGACCATGTAATATATATTACCTACATAAGTAGCTACTAAAAAAATTCGACGAACTATTTCGAAAGCTCTAAGCAGAGGGTGGATTGGATAATTTATCATTATTTTCCGATTCCTTCACATGCCTACAAATTTTTTTACATTTTCGTTCTAATTTCTTAGCAATTGAAGATCAAAAGCCTAAATTCAACTATGGAACCAAAATCCACTTTGGACCAGAAAATCTAACAGGTTTCTTTTGAGCAATAATCATAATCAACCTGAAACAGCTGTAATTTCAAAATTCCACCTGGAATATAAAATAAACTAAAACCAATATGTCAACCGGAACAGACAGCGCATCTGGTGTAGTGGTATCATAGTACCCTCCCACGGTACTAAGCAGGGTTCGATTCACTGGATACGCATTTACTGTAGCATGTTTTATAACTAGACACCAAAGTTTTGTACATAATACTATGTATAATGTTAATTATGGTACACGAAAGTGCAAAACCTTCCACAATCATACTACAACAGATGATATTGTACCTTTTATAAATATTGCAAGTATATTAGAAAATATTATTTTACCATTAATCAAAAACAGAAACAATACCAATATACCATACACCAAAAATAGAAACAGTACCAATATAATTTGTGCTATGATATCTTCATATGTTTATTTTGTTTTTTAACAGTGCTTGGTTTATTTAAATATCAAACAATATGACACTCCAACCTAAATCCTACATCAAATTATCCATGGAGAAATGCATTTAAAAATGAAATCAACATATGTAAATTATATAATTTACTAGTATGAACTCGTGTATTGCATGCAATGTACTTTATATTGATTTATATTACCTAAATCGAAAACATTCAAAATCCTAAATATATTAAAAATTGATAGCAATCATATGCTTTGTTACAGACTCTCGATTGTAAGCAACATACTAATTAAAACTCTTCCAGTAAAGAAGATATATTTTGAATGCACACATAAATATTGATCCTCCAGATCATATAAACAGAGAACATATTGCTTCATCTTTTGTGTCCTTTACCAACACCTTAAACGATATCCAAAGATCTCTTCCACGGTAAAATTGAAAAGTGATACTAATATTAAACACATACAATGAAAATAAACAGGGAATAAAATTATACAAAAATATCAGAACTTCTAATGATAAAACACATTTTCAACCACTTATAATTTCCTGAAAAGTTTTATAAATCATTCAAAGATATCTAAGCTCTTAATGATAGGACAATTAATGAAAAACATAAGTTTTCAAACACTTCCAATTTCGTAAAATGTTTTTCAAAAGCGGGAGTCAATAATTATAGTATCTAGCATCTTTCTAGCAATGTACTCTGAATCAACATTGCAAAATCATTTGAGATCTTTGATTCTCATCGTCTAGGAAAGATAGCATGTAATATACATTACCTACATGAATAGTTATTAGAAAATTCGATCCAAAGCATTTAGAAGGGTGGATTCGATACTAACACTATATCTAATAACGATCGCAACATTGATAGCGAGCAGTTACGTAATCTGGCTGAACATGTAATATATATTACCTACATGAGTAGCTATTGAAAAAATTTGACGAACTATTTCGAAAGCACTAAGTAGAGGGTGGATTAGATAATTAGCATTTTTTTCCGATTCCTTCACATGCCTACAACATTTTTTACATTTTCATTCTAATTTCTTAGCATTTGAAGATCAAAAGCCTAAGTTAAACTAGGGAACCAAAATCCATTTTGGAACAGAAAATCAGACAGGTTTCTTCTGAGAAATAATTATAATCAATCTGAAACAGCTATAATTTCAAAATTCCACTTGGAATATTGAAAAATAAAATAAACCAATATGTCAACCAGAACCAACAGCGCATCTGGTGTTGTGGTATTATAGTACCCTCCCACGGTACTAACCAGGGTTCGATTCTGTGAATGCGCAATTATTGTAGCATGTTTTATAACTAGACACCAAAGTTTTTTACATAATACTATGTATAACGTTAATAATGGTGCAAGAAAGTGCAAAACCTTCAACAATTGCAACAGAAGGTATTATACCTTTTATAAATATAGCAAGTATATTAGAAAATATTATTTTACCATTAATCAAAAACAGAAACAATACCAATATACCATACACCAAAAATAGAAACAGTACCAATATAATTTGTGCTATGATATCTTCATATGTTTATTTTGTTTTTTAACAGTGCTTGGGTTTATTTAAATATCAAACAATATGACACTCCAATCTAAATCCTACATCAAATTATCCATGGAGAAATGCATTTAAAAATGAAATCAACATATGTAAATTATATAATTTACTAGTATGAACTCGTGTATTGCATGCAATGTACTTTATATTGATTTATATTACCTAAATCGAAAACATTAAAAATCCTAAATATATTAAAAATTGATAGCAATCATATGCTTTGTTACAGACTCTCGATTGTAAGCAACATACTAATTAAAACTCTTCCAGTAAAGAAGATATATTTTGAATGCACACATAAATATTGATCCCCTAGCAGATCATATAAACGAAGAACATATTGCTTCATCTTTTGTGTCTTTTACCAACACCTTAAACGATATCCAAAGATCTCTTCCACAGTAAAATTGAAATGTGATACTAATATTAAACACATACAATGAAAATACACGGATAATGCAAACAATAAAATTGTACAAAAATATCAGAACTTCTAATGATAGAACACATTTTCAACCACTTATGATTTCCTGAAAAGTTTTATAAATTATTCAAAGATATCTAAACTCCTAATAATAAGACAATTGATGAAAAGCATACATTTTCAACCACTTAAGATTTCGTAAATTGCTTTTGCAAAAGCGGGAGTCAATAATCATATTCTCTAGCATCTTTCTAGCAATGTACTCTGAAACACAATGCAAAATCATTTGAGATCTTTGACTCTCAACGTCTAGAAAAGATAGCATGAACTATACATTACCTACATGAATAATTATTAAAAATATACGATCCAAAGCACTTAGAAGGGTGGATTTGATACTAATACTATATCCAGTAATGATCGCAACATTGATAACGAGCAGTGATGCAATCTGGATGACGATGTAATATATATTACCTACATGAATAGCTATTGAAAAAATTCGATGAACTATTTCAGAAGCACTAAGCAGAGGGTGGATGGGATAGTTTATCATTTTTTTTCGATTCCTTCACATGCCTACAACATTTATTATATTTTCATTCTAATTTCTTAGCATTTCAAGATCAAAAGACTAAGTACGACTAGGGAACCAAAATCCACTTAGGAATAGAAATTCAGACAGATTTCTTTTGAGTAATGATTACAATCAACCTGAAACAACTATAATTTCAAAATTCCACCTGGAATATTGAAAAATGTAAAACCAATATGTCAACCAGAGTCAATAGTGCATCTGGTGTAGTGGTATCATAGTACCCTCCCATGGTAGTGACCAGGATTCGATTCTTTGGATGTGCAATTACTGTAGCATGTTTTATAACTAGACGCCAAAGTTTTGTGCATAATACTATGTATAATGTTAATTATGGTCCACAAAAGTGCAAAACCTTCCACAAATATACTGCAATAGATGGTATTATACCTTCTATAAATATTGCAAGTATATTAGAAAATATTATTTTACCATTAACCAAAAACTGAAACAATACCAATATACCGTACACCAAAAAATGAAATAGTACAAATATAATTTGTGTTATGATATATTAATATGTTTATTTTTTTTAACAGTTCTTGGGTTTATTTAAAAAAAAACAATATGACACTCCAACCTAAATCCTACATCAAATTATCCATGCATAAATGCATTTAAAAATGAAATAAACATATGGAAATTATATAATTTACTAGTATGAACTCGTGTATTGCATGCAATGTACTTTATAATGATTTATATTACCTAAGTCGAAAACATTCAAAATCCTAAATATACTAAAAATAGATAGCAATCACATGCTTTGTTACAGACTCTCGATTGTAAGCAACATACTAATTAAAACTCTTCAAGTAAAGAAGATATATTTTGAATGCACGCATAAATATTGATCGAGCAGATCATATAAACAGAGAACATATTGCTTCATCTTTTGTGTCCTTTACCAACACCTTAAATGATATCCAAAGATCTCTTCCATGGTAAAATTGAAAAGCGATACTAATATTAAACACATACAATGAAAATACATGGGGAATACAAACAATAAAATTATACAAAAATATCAAAACTTCTACTGATAAAACACATTTTCAACCACTTATAATTTCCTGAATTTTTTTATAAATCATTCAAAGATATCTAAACTCTTAATGATAGGACAATTGATGAAAAACATACATTTTCAACCACTTATGATTTCGTAAAATGTTTTTTACAAAAGCGGGAGTCAATAATCATAGTATCTAGCATCTTTCTAGCAATGTACTCTGAAATAGTAATGCAAAATCATTTGAGTTCTTTGACTCTCGTCATCTAGGAAAGATAGCATGTAATATACATTACCTACATGAATAGTTATTAAAAAATCCGATCCAAAGCATTTAGAAGGGTGGATTCGATATTAATACTATATCCTGTGACGGCCCGCCCTGCACCAATCGACATTTACTCCAAAAGTGCGCTGTACACATGTCCAGTTAGAACGGAACAGGTCGTCAGAAGGAAAAGGAAGAAGGAAATGAACATACAAAGAACCTGTAGAATGTCTCACAGCGCATAGTATAAAATATAATAACAACATACTTGACATAAAATAGGAGAGACAGTGCATAAGCTGAAAATCAGAACTAAACATCATAGCAGCGGAAATTCAGAATACAGCTTATTACAACTTCCAAACTGTCTCAAAGAAAAAGTAAGGAAAATGAGGTACACTACAAATGCCCAAGTAGCGACCACCAACGACACAGGGAGAATGTGTATATATATATATATATCATACGTGGAAGCCTCCTGCCCGCCTCCGAATCAGCTACTCGCGCATCACCAGCTAACCTGTCTCTAGTCTGCTCGTGTGAGCACCCAGAGTAATAAGAGGAGACATAAAACTCTGGGTCAGACATAAAGCCTGGTATGAGCGATAAGCATCTAAAGTGAACAATAACAGGTAGACTAAAACATACCTGAACCTGGACCTGCAACCAAAGAGTTAGCACTACATACTGTACAACACTCTAAGGTATCATATCAAACAGTGTAAGGATACGGAGGTGGGGGAGGTGTGCATGTCATAGTGATGGCAAACAATCAAACATAGCATCCATCCTCACATCTCTCACTCAGTGCGTAAAGCATACGATATTCACCACTTCGATTACCCAACATACCTTGCTACGGTCACTTTGCCCCATGAAGTCATAAATGGCTTCACTGCACTGATAACGTAGCCACAAATCCTTCGCTATGTCCACTTTGCCCTATGGAGTCACAAGAACCCCACTGCACTGGCTCATAGCCTTACCAATCCTTACTATGTCCACTTTGCCCCATGGAGTCACAAGAACCCCACTGCACTGGCTCATAGTCTTACTACGCATCACCTTGCCCCTCGGGTCATAATGACCCTACTGCACTAATAACGTAGCCTTGCTACCATCACTTTGCCTCTCTGGTCGTAATGACCCTACTGCACTGATAAGTAGCCCATCCTTCCTTTTTAGTGGTGAATCGAGGTTATGAACGTCGACAACTCCTTAGCACACGTCCCGCAACAAAGTCCAACCATGAAGTGAACTCATTGGTTCCCAACTGGTTCCGGGATCCTGGGCTCTAACTTCCATTTGGACTACCTTTGCATCTCGGGTTATTGGTCATCACCATCGAATCGGATCGGATCGGAAGCTCCTTCTTCACTGGATCGGTTCGGGTCGCCATCACCCCTGGCGGATCGGGTCGGGGTCTCCAGCTTGCCGTGGTTCAGATCGTCATTGCGGTCCCCTTTCTATTTGCTTCGGATCATGCTCCCCTCCTCGGTTCGGATTGGGATACCCCATACGAATCGGATCGCGCTCCTCCAGCTCGTGGTTCTCTCCTGGTTCGGATCGTCGTCTCGCTGTGCATCAGATCGTGGATGCTGCTTTCCTCTTGTTCGGATCGTGATATGAAGCACGAGTGGATCGGATCGGGTAGCAGTTCACGGTTGTTGCTCGTGGGCCTTGCGCAGATGGTTCGGTTCGGAGGGGATGACTCGACTCGTGGGGATGTCCCACGATCCCATAGGGCGATCCGATCGTCCCTCAATCCCCTATGCGATCCGAATCCCTGCACCTTGTCCAGCGAGCTGTTTACGCTCCTCGACGGCATTTTCGACCATTCCAACTATTCTAAACAGTCACAAAGCATTTCATACAGTCATAGCAACATGCATAATCACCCACAAACATCAAAACATCAATATGATAGGTAAAAATGGATCAAACATACCCAAAATCCCATATTTCCCCTTAAGCATGTTTAGGTGAAA
This sequence comes from Allium sativum, assembly GCA_030737875.1. NCBI lineage: Eukaryota > Viridiplantae > Streptophyta > Magnoliopsida > Asparagales > Amaryllidaceae > Allium > Allium sativum. Next base: position 921,478,372 of record CM060910.1, read on the forward strand.
CTAATGATAGGATTAGCAAATCTTAACCAAATTAACCCAAATTCATATCAGAGGTCTAAAACATCATTCCGAATTTTATAAACATTTTTCCAGAATTTTATCATGTTTAAATTCGCTAATTAACACTAATCACCCCTAATTAGCCATAATTAGTGCAAAACTATGCAAATCACTCACCTTAGCCACAAAATAAACTAAGATCTGAAATAATTCTCTGATTTGATGTGAATCTCAATGCCAAACAGCAGCTCCTTTGTTGCTTTGGTGAAGATCTTCCTCGATTAGGGGTTGCTAAGCCAAATCCTTGACCAAAAGATGATTTGGAGGTGATTTAGAGGTTGGAGGCCATTTTTAGGGATCCTTGGTGATAAGTGGAGGCTAGAAAACTGAAATGGAATGATTCTCCATCTCATTTCAGCCCTCCCATAACCCTAATCCCGAAATGGGTTATGGGCCTACTCACTAATCACCCGGTTTGGCCCGGTTAAGCAGTTTTTCACCCTCCAAACCTTGTTTCAGCCATATCTCCCAAACGGTAAGTCCGTTTGGCTAATGTGACCACTCTACGGAAAGGTAAACCATCAAACAATTCAAATGGAAGTGGTATCATGTCAAAATTCCTTTCCAATCAAAAGTTATGGCCAAAACAGTACCAACTAGGGGCAAAATGGTCATTTAAAAATCGACAAAAATCATGAACATGGGAAATGACTCTAATAGATGTTTCCCAAAGTTACATGACCATACAACTCCACATGGGAAAGAAATAAATATTCTACAATCCTATGATGTGTAGAATACGGGTCATTACACTCTCCCCCCCTTAAGAAATTTCGCCCTCGAAATTCCCTGATCCAAACACACACAAAGATCCCGCATGCCTATCAACCATAAAACAACCATCAAACATGCAAAACAAGCAAAACAAGTCTATCCTAGCATGCGGAATAACTAAATCGCAAAGTAAATCTTACCAGGCAAAGAGTTCTGGATATGCCTTCCTAATGCTCTCCTCTGTCTCCCAAGTACAATCATTCTCGTCCTCGCCCCACTGAACCTTGACTAGCTTCACCAACTTCCTTCGAAGTTGCTTCGTATCGTGCCCCACAATACGAATCGGCTTGCGGTTCACAACCGCCTCGGGTTCTACTTCGAAGTCCTCTAACTGATCAGGTGAAATAGTCACATCTGAGCCGTGAACGAACTTCCTTAGTTGGGAAACATGAAACACATTGCGAACTCCTGCCATTTTCTCTGGTAAGCCAACTCTATATGCCAAATTCCCGACTAGTTCAAGAACAGGGAATGGGCCAACAAATCTTGGTGCTAATTTTCCTCTCCTGCCAAATCTATCACGCTCTTTAACGGAGAGATCTTGACAAACACCAAGTCACCAACGGAGAATTTCAAGTCTCTTCTCCTCTTATCAGCATAACTCTTCTGCCTATCTTGGGCAGCTTTCATTCGTTGCTGAATGATCTTAATCTTATCGGAAGTTTCTCTCACCACATCTGGTCCAAGCACAAACTTCTCGCCAGTCTCTATCCAACATGATGGTGAGTTGCACGGTCTTCCGTACAAAGCTTCATATGGAGCCATACCGATACTGGATTGGTAGCTATTATTATATGCAAACTCTACTAGATGCAAATGGTCATCCCATGATCCACCAAAATCCAATATACAAGCTCTCAAGAGATCTTCCAATATACGATTCACCCTCTCCGTCTGACCGTCGGTCTGAGGATGATATGCGGTACTGAGATGTAATCTTGACCCTAAAGCCTCTTGTAAGCTCTTCCAAAACCCACTAGTGAACAATGGGTCTCGGTCACTCACAATGCTTTTGGGTACTCCATGAAATCTCACTACCCACTTCATATACAGTTCTGCCAACTTGGCTGCCGTTCTGGTCGATTTGACTGGTATAAATCTGGCACTCTTAGTCAATCGATCCACAATTACCCAAATGCTATCATATCCCGATCTAGTCCTTGGTAAACCATCGATGAAATCCATCGAGACTTGTTCCCGTTTCCACTCGGGAATTTCTAATGGTTGCAACAACCCACTAGGCTTCTTTTGCTCGGCTTTAACTAGCTGGCAATTCATGCATTTGGATATAAACTTCCCAACGTCTCTTTTCATCCCTTCCCAGTAGTAAGTCTGTCTCATGTCTCGATACATCTTATTACCACCGGGATGTATAGTCAGTTTTGAGTGATGACATTCTCTAAGCACTTCATCTCTCAAACCATTCACGTTGGGCACAACTAGTCTTCCAATCTTCCGAAGCCATCCATCTCGATCAAGCCCATACACATTCATCTCCTCATCGATACCCATCTCTAACTTGGAGATGATTTCTAATAGATTAGGATCGTCCCTCTGGCTAGAACCAATCCGCTCTATCAAAGTGGGTCTGATCGTCAAACTAGCTAGCATGACTGGATCCAATTCGCACCTTGGTCTGAAATCAAACCCCGCGATATACTCCAGTTGCTTCCATTCAAGAAACATTGCCCCTAAGCTGGCATGTCTCCTACTCAAGGCATCGGCTACAGCATTACCCTTCCCAGGTGTATGCGCGATATCAAAATCATACGAAGCCAAGAACTCTAACCATCTCTGCTGATGGAGATTCAGATCTTTCTGAGAGAAGAGATACTTTAACGATTTATGATCGGTAAACAGCTCAAATCTTTCTCCCAAGAGATAGTGTCTCCACATCTTCAGCGCAAATACAATCGCTGCTAATTCCAAATCATGGGTAGGATACTTCTTCTCATGCGGCTTTAGCTGTCGACTAGCATAAGCTACAACCCTACCTCCTTGCATCAATACTGCACCCAGTCCGGTACCACAAGCATCCGTGTATACCGTCATCTCTTCATTCCCTTTAGGAATGACTAACACTGGCGCACGCGTCAACTTCTCCTTTAGACTCTTGAAGGCATCCTCACACACTTCGTCCCAGACGAAGGACTGATTCTTCTTAGTCAACTGAGTCAACGGTGCTGCTATCTTGGAGAAGTCCTGGATAAACTTACGATAATATCCAGCTAATCCCAAGAAACTTCTTACATCTGTTGCATTCTTGGGTGTAGGCCAATCCTGTACCGTAGCCACCTTCGCGGGGTCCACGGCAATACCACTCTCTGAAACAACATGGCCCAAGAATCTCACTTCCCTTCTCCAGAAATGACACTTAGAGAATTTCGCTTTCAATTGGTGTTTCCTCAACACCTCCATCACTATCCTCAAGTGTCCCTTGTGTTCCTCCTCTGTCCTTGAGTAAACAAGGATATCATCCACGAACACAAGAACAAACTTATTCAACTGATCTCTGAATACTCGATTCATAAGATCCACAAAATAGGCTGGTGCATTGGTCAACCCAAATGGCATGACCAACCACTCATAAAATCCAGACGGCGTCCTAAATGCCGTTTTCGGAACACTCTCATCTGCTACTCGAAGCTGATGAAATCCTGTCGCGAGGTCCAACTGGGAGAACACTCTAGCTCCTTCCAGTTGATCAAACAAATCATCTATACGCGGTAGAGGATACTTATTCTTCCTCGTCACCTTATTCAACTCGCGATAGTCCACACACAAACGAAGGGAACCATCTGCCTTAGTGGCAAACACAACTAGTGCTCCCCACTCGGAGACACTCCTTCTAATAAATCCCTTCTTCAAAAGATTGCTGACTTGCACCCCGAGCTCTCGCTGCTCCCTTGGTGCCATACGACGAAGTGGCATCACTATAGGTCTGGCATCTTTCACTAAATCAATACGGAACTCAATCTCTCGGTGTGGTGGAAGCCCGATCACCTCCTCGAAGACGTCCGGATACTGGCCAACCACGGGCACATCTGACAACTCATCCTGCGGGATGTCGAGGGAATTTACAAAACTAGCCATAACCCCATCACTAGGTAGACAACCAAACACTACCCTCCGCCCATCATCCGCCCTCACTATCACCAAAAAGCCCTCACAGTCTACCACCACCCCGTATCTTTGGAGCCAATCAATTCCCAATATAATGCCATACCCAGTAAATCCCAAAACAAAGCAATCACATACAAACATACATCCATGACTCGATAAGACCAAATTCCTGCAAATCATACTAAGGCTAGTCGAACCACCAATCGGGTTCGTCACAATCAATGGTCTATCGACTATCTCGGGTTCCAGTCCCAACCTATCTACCAGGTCACTAGATATGAAGGAACGGGAAGCCCCAGTATCAAACAAAACTCGAACTGGTATATCATAAATAGAAAGCATACCTTGAATAACAACATTCTTTCCTTTCTCCGCCGCAGTTGGGGCATTCGACGAAGAAGGAACAGCATCAATAGCATATGCTTTCACAATCTGCTTCTCCTTAAGAGGTTGCAGACACTTATCTTTCTGATGTCCCACTTGACCATAGTTGTAGCACTTCCTTTTCGCTGGCTTGGCCCGACATTCCTTAGCATAATGGCCCTTCTTTCCACAGCTGAAGCACTCAACATCCTTCTTTCTCTTTTTCTGGCTACCTTTAGATTGGTCCTGCTTCCTCTTATTCTGAGAGTTATTCTTGCCTCCACCGCCTGCTTGCGGCTTTGGCCCTTCTGCAGATGCAGCCTCAGTCTTTGACTTAGGGTAAAGGCTCTCTGATCTCAAAGCTTTCCCCACAATCGATTCAAAAGTCTCATCGATGTGGTTGATAAGCCTTTCCCCCAAGTATCCATCCAAACCAGTAATGAACTTCTCATTCTTCTTTTCAGGAGTATCAATGAGAGACAGTCCATACTTCGACAAAGTGTTGAACTCAGTAATATAATCAGAAACTGCCCTTCCGTTCTGCTTGAGTTCCAAGAACCTCTTAAACAATACTGACTTCTGGGCAGCTGGGATAAACTTCTCGCTAAAGCGATCCTTGAACTGATCCCAAGTAACCTGATCCTCTGGAGTAGCTGTTCTAATGGCATTCCACCAATTCATTGCTCGCCCTTGCAGCTGACGAGACGCTAGTATTCTCTTCATCGCATCCTCGAGACCCAAGTCATCAAAGATACGGTCACAACTATCCATCCAGTCCTGAACATCCGTGGCCGACTCCGTTCCGTGGAACGGCTTTCCACCAAGATTAGTGTAATCTTTGCACAACTTGGCGAAATCGACCCTAGGCGCCTGCACTATGGGCCAACACCAACTCCGGGATTGGGAATTGCCCCTTGCACTTCTCTAAGCATGTCTCTCATGATGTTAGTAAACATAGCCCTCATGTCAGCGGCATTCCCTTGGTTGGTCCCTCTACCAGCACCCCTCGTGTCTCGGCTCATCGTCAATCTGAAAAAGGGAAACGATTAACGACCCCATAGTGGTGCTAGTGTAGTGCGACTTCATCTTTATACTACTAATAGTATATATATGCATAGCTTTTTGAAAACCAAAGTAATCACAAATACGCGCTCTCGTATACGTACTATCTCTCCCTGGTGTCTTTCCCCAGGTTAACTACGCAACCTAGAGCTCTGATACTAAGTGTGACGGCCCGCCCTGCACCAACCGACATTTACTCCAAAAGTGCGCTGTACACATGTCCAGTTAGCACGGAACGGGTCGTCAGAAGGAAAAGGAAGAAGGAAATGAACATACAAAGAACCTGTAGAATGTCTCACATCGCATAGTATAAAATATAATAACAACATACCTGACATAAAACAGGAGAGACAGTGCATAAGCTGAAAATCAGAACTAAACATCATAGCAGCGGAAATTCAGAATACAGCTTATTACAACTTCCAAACTATCTCAAAGCAAAAGTAAGGAAAATGAGGTACACTACTAATGCCCAAGTAGCGACCACCAACGACACAGGGAGAATGTGTGTGTATATATATATATATATATATATATATATATATATATATATATATATATATATATATCATACGTGGAAGCCTCCTGCCCGCCTCCGAATCAGCTACTCGCGCATCACCAGCTAACCTGTCTCTAGTCTGCTCGTGTGAGCACCCAGAGTAATAAGAGGAGACATAAAACTCTGGGTCAGACATAAAGCCTGGTATGAGCGATAAGCATCTAAAGTGAACAATAATAGGTAGACTAAAACATACCTGAACCTGGACCTGCAACCAAAGAGTTAGTACTACATACCGTACAACACTCTAAGGTATCATATCAAACAGTGTAAGGATACGGAGGTGGGGGAGGTGTGCATGTCATAGTGATGGCAAACAATCAAACATAGCATCCATCCTCACATCTCTCACTCAGTGCGTAAAGCATACGATATTCACCATTTCGATTACCCAACATACCTTGCTACGATCACTTTGCCCCATGAAGTCATAAATGGCTTCACCGCACTGATAACGTAGCCACAAATCCTTCGCTATGTCCACTTTGCCCCATGGAGTCACAAGAACCCCACTGCACTGGCTCATAGCCTTACCAATCCTTACTATGTCCACTTTGCCCCATGGAGTCACAAGAACCCCACTGCACTAGCTCATAGTCTTACTACGCATCACCTTGCCCCTCGGGTCATAATGACCCTACTGCACTGATAACATAGCCTTGCTACCATCACTTTGCCCCTCAGGTCGTAATGACCCTACTGCACTGATAAGTAGCCCATCCTTCCTTTTTAGTGGTGAATCGAGGTTATGAACGTCGACAACTCCTTAGCACACGTCCCGCAGCAAAGTCCAACCATGAAGTGAACTCATTGGTTCCCAACTGGTTCCGGGATCCTGGGCTCTAACTTCCATTTGGACTACCTTTGCATCTCGGGTTATTGGTCATCACCATCGAATCGGATCGGATCAGAAGCTCCTTCTTCACTGGATCGGTTCGGGTCGCCATCACCCCTGGCGGATCGGGTTGGGGTCTCCAGCTTGCCATGGTTCGGATCGTCATTGCGGTCCCCTTTCTATTTACTTCGGATCGTGCTCCCCTCCTCGGTTCGGATCGGGATACCCCATATGGATCGGATCGCGCTCCTCCAGCTCGTGGTTCTCTCCTGGTTCGGATCGTCGTCTTGCTGTGCATCAGATCGTGGATGCTGCTTTCCTCTTGTTCGGATCGTGATATGAAGCACGAGTGGATCGGATCGGGTAGCAGTTCGCGGTTGTTGCTCATGGGCCTTGCGCAGATGGTTCGGTTCGGAGGGGATGACTCGACTCGTGGGGATGTCCCACGATCCCATAGGGCGATCCGATCGTCCCTCAATCCCCTATGCGATCCGAATCCCTGCACCTTGTCCAACGAGCTGTTTACGCCCCTCGACGGCGTTTTTGACTATTCCAACTATTCTAAACAGTCACAAAGCATTTCATACAGTCATAGCAACATGCATAATCACCCACAAACATCAAAACATCAATATGATAGGTAAAAATGGATCAAACATACCCAAAATCCCATATTTCCCCTTAAGCATGTTTAGGTGAAACTAATGATAGGATTAGCAAATCTTAACCAAATTAACCCAAATTCATATCAGAGGTCTAAAACATCATTCCGAATTTTATAAACATTTTTCCAGAATTTTATCATGTTTAAATTCGCTAATTAACACTAATCACCCCTAATTAGCCATAATTAGTGCAAAACTATGCAAATCACTCACCTTAGCCACAAAATAAACTAAGATCTGAAATAATTCTCTGATTTGATGTGAATCTCAATGCCAAACAGCAGCTCCTTTGTTGCTTTGGTGAAGATCTTCCTTGATTAGGGGTTGCTAAGCCAAATCCTTGACCAAAAGATGATTTGGAGGTGATTTAGAGGTTGGAGGCCATTTTTAGGGATCCTTGGTGATAAGTGGAGGCTAGAAAACTGAAATGGAATGATTCTCCATCTCATTTCAGCCCTCCCATAACCCTAATCCCGAAATGGGTTATGGGCCTACTCACTAATCACCCGGTTTGGCCCGGTTAAGCAGTTTTTCACCCTCCAAACCTTGTTTCAGCCATATCTCCCAAACGGTAAGTCCGTTTGGCTAATGTGACCACTCTACGGAAAGGTAAACCATCAAACGATTCAAATGGAAGCGGTATCATGTCAAAATTCCTTTCCAATCAAAAGTTATGGCCAAAACAGTACCAACTAGGGGCAAAATGGTCATTTAAAAATCGACAAAAATCATGAACATGGGAAATGACTCTAATAGATGTTTCCCAAAGTTACATGACCATACAACTCCACATGGGAAAGAAATAAATATTCTACAATCCTATGATGTGTAGAATACGGGTCATTACATATCCAGTAACGATCGCAACATTGATAACGAGCAGTGATGTAATCTGGCTGACCATGTAATATATATTACCTACATGAGTAGCTATTGCAAAAATTCGATGAACTATTTCAAAAGCATTAGGCCGAGGGTTGATTGGATAATTCATCATTTTTTTCCGATTCCTTCACATGCCTACAACCTTTTTTACATTTTCGTTCTAATTTCTTAGCATTTGAAGATCAAAAGCCTAAGTTCAACTAGGGAACCAAAATCCAATTCGGGACAGAAAATCAGACAGGTTTCTTTTGAGCAATAATTATAATCAACCTGAAATAGCTATAATTTCAAAATTCCACCTGGAATATTGAAAAAAAAACCAATATATTAACCAGAACCAACAACGCATCCGGTGCAGTGGTATCATAGTACCCTCCCACAGTACTAACCAGGGTTTGATTCACTAGATGCGCAATTACTGTAGCATGTTTTATAACTAGACACCAAAGTTTTGTGCAGAATACTATGTATAATGTTAATTATGGTGCACGAAAGCGCAAAACCTTCCACAATCAAATTGCAACAGATGGTATTATAACTTTTATAAATATTGCCAGTATATTAGAAAATATTATTCTACCATTAATCAAAAACTGAAACAATACAAATATACTGTAACAACCCAGAAAATCTAAACCAGTTTGAAAATTTTAAATTGGTTATTTTGGTGGATTTTAAATATTTTAAAATAAATATTTTAAATGATAACGACGAAAAGTATGTTTGAATCGACGTTTGAAAATAAATATAATTATTTTGAATTATAAATAAGGCCTGAAATGGCGCGGCAGTTTCGAAATTTCAATTCAAACTTCGACTGACTGTACCAGGTGCAACATAAAACGGATTTTAGTGAAACCAAAAATATTTAAATCTGTTAGTGAATATCTTTCTAACGAATCTGAAAAATCGAAGTTTCATAGTGGGAGTCAAAAGTTATGGCCAAATAAATTTTCAGAAAGGTCGCTATAGAGAATATATCGCCCGTGAAAATAGACATTTTGCAAACGAACTCGGAATTCGACGAAACCACTTTTGTTGGATTCGGGATGTGAAGTTATTGCAAGGTTTCAAATTTCATAATTTTTGAAGCTAGTATGTGAGCATGGCAAAGGAAAATGTGTTTGGTCGATTTCTATTAAATTGGATCGACCAGAAAAGGGCCATTTTTCAAACGGTCTCAAAATTCGACGAAACTAGTTCTGTTGGGACTATATCGTCAAAACATGGCTAGATTTATTTTTTAGGAATTTTTCGAATTAGTATGTGGCCCCGGCAAATTGAAATGTATGTTCAAATTAAATATTGAACGTGTTATATTTTGATTTGAAGAAAAACTGACTGAAACAGTCGAATGGGCCTTGGAAACATATCCCATTGTGTTCGGAATGGGGGTAATTAGCTAGGGGCAACAATGTTGGGTTTGGATTGGAGTTTGTATGGAAGAAGGGGTATTTTTGAAATTATAAAAGCAAGGACCAATCATAAACATTTTTCTCTCTCCCCGATAATATCCCAGGCGACGATGGAAAAGAGTTCATCGCTTCCCGTTCATTTTCCGACCAATCCACGCAGTAATAGACCCCGACCCAGTTGGAGCTTTTGTAGTACTCGTCGAGGGCTTCAAATCTATACCTCCCACGCCACCCCTCGTTCTCCGTGTCTCGAGTTTCGAGCCCTCGAAGTCGTTGACTTCGCGCCGCCGTAACCCGCCAGATCTGCCACCGAGTGCCACCTAACCCCCGTCGATCTGTGCACCTCTCTAAGCCCTGAAGGTGGCGCTGGCTGATCGAAACAACGACCAAAGGATTTGAAAATAATTGGAAACCTAGTTTAGAAGAATTTAGAAAGGTACGGTTTGAATTATATTAAAACAATTCTATAGCACTTCTAAGCGCAACGGTTTATGATTTCACTGTAAAAATCATATCCTATTGCTATGTTGACAAAATTCAGTGAAACAAGAGACAGTGGACTCGTGTGGACGTCTTCTAGATTCTAGAAGAGACTGCATATTTTTCTGAGCCTTCTGCTATTTTTGGTGGAGTGGAACCCAATGTGAGATTTCTAATTTATAAACGATATGGAAAACAACGATGTATAAATTATATAGTCGATGTATGAGTTATATAAGCATTATACACCACATGTATAAGCGTTGTATAAGTTGTATGTTCGATGTATAAGTTATATGTGTGTTGTAAAAGTGATATATGCATTGAAATTAATTGAAATGATATTGAAAAGAAAGTGAAATATATTTATATACGAATATATATATATATATATATATATATATATATATACTCCCCTCGTCCACAGACCATGGACAATATTTATTGGTTGTGATTGGTGTGAAAATTGGATGATAGCGAATGGTTGATTTGAATTGTTTGTGGTTGAAATTGATTACTTGTGGTTGAAAAATACCCGTTGTGGTTGAGAATTATTTGGTTAAAACCACATAGGATTAGTTTATGGAAAATAAAAATAAAAATAAACATGCCGCCTGCGTGCGAACTAGATGCATGAAATCCCCATTGTCAAAAGCTGCGAGGCTTTAAGGTAGAGCGAGGAGCCGTACTAGGGACGATCCCGGATTTTAACTACCCTGCCGTTATGCTACCGAAATTTTCAATAATATTCATGTGTTAGAATTATTTTCATTTATTGAAATTATTTTCATATGTTGAAACCTTCATGTGTTGAATAGAAATTCATTCGTTGAATAGAAATTCATGTGTTGAATGGTATTCGTGTTTTAAATAAATTGCTTTAACAATAAAAATCACATTTTTATTATATATACGAACTATAGAAAACCTTCATGTGTTGAATAGAAATTCATTCGTTGAATAGAAATTCATGTGTTGAATGGTATTTGTGTTTTAAATAAATTGCTTTAACAATAAAAATCACATTTTTATTATATATACGAACTATAGGAAACCTTCGTGTGTTGAATAGAAATTCATTCGTTGAATAGAAATTCATGTGTTGAATGGTATTCGTGTTTTAAATAAATTGCTTTAACAATAAAAATCACATTTTTATTATATATACGAACTATAGAAAACCTTCATGTGTTGAATAGAAATTCATTCGTTGAATAAAAATTCATGTGTTGAATGGTATTCGTGTTTTAAATAAATTGCTTTAACAATAAAAATCACATTTTTTTTGATATATACGAACTATAGAAAACCTTCATGTATTGAATAGAAATTCATTCGTTGAATAGAAATTCATGTGTTAAATGGTATTCGTGTTTTAAATAAATTGCTTTAACAATAAAAATCACATTTTTATGATATATACGAACTATAGAAAACCTTCATGTGTTGAATAGAAATTCATTCGTTGAATAGAAATTCATGTGTTGAATGGTATTCATGTTTTAAATAAAATGCTTTAACAATAAAAATCATATTTTTATCATCTATATGAACTATATAAAATAGTCGTGTTTTAAAATAAATTGTTTTATAATAAAAATCATATTTTTATCATCTATATGAACTATATAAAATAGTCGTGTTTTGAAATAAATCGTTTACAATAAAAATCACATTTTTATTATATACATGAATTGTTAAAAATAGTGAAGTGCTGAAATAACTGTTTGTTGGATAAAAATATCATTTTTATCAAATGTATGAAATGAAAATGGTTTTCAACTCGAAGAATAGATTATATATATATATATATACATATATATAATTAAAATAAATCGAATAACGAAGCTGCAGTTCGTGTTTTGAAACCGTAATTTCAAACGATTAGTGCGGGAGATCCGACCATCGGATTTTCCCGAAACCACAACCGTTGGGTTCGCTTTGGAAATATCTTTCCAACGATACCAACTTTGTAAAGATCCAACGGTTGGATTGTCTGGAATGTTTAATTCAAATCTGAAGAAAAACAGCGCCAGAATCGATTATATATATATATCTATATAATTAAATTAAATCGAATAACGACGCTGCGGTTCGTATTTTGAAATCGTAACTTCAAACGATTAGTGCGGGAGATCCGACCGTCGGATTTTCCCAAAACTGGAACTGTTGGATTCGTTTTGAAAGGATCTTTATAATGATATAAAATTTGTGAAGATCCAACGCTTAGATTTTCAGATATGTGTAAAACAAATCTGGAGAAAAACAGTGTCACGGTCGCGTTATGGCCTGAAGCGTCGTTTGAATGAAATTGGCTATTTTTAAATAAATAAAAATAGCGATAAATCGTGATAAAATATTATAAACGATATGGAATGGAAATAAACTGAATTTGCTCGGTTTATGTGATATTTGATGGTTGAATGTGTTTGGCGTGAAAATTACACTAAAGAACAGAATTAGTGATATCGAATAATTTAACCATTGAAATGAATTGATTTGAAATTCTAAATATACGTGAATTATTTGAAAAGGCCGAGTTAATTCTCATTTCAAATAATTGATCGACGATCGAAAGTCGAAGATATGAAGACGATGCAAGACCGATGATCTTCACATCGAATTGGAGGGTGCTACTGATGCTCATGATGGGAGTAGCTACCTTGAAGGGACTGAAGTAGTAGCCGTCCGGACGTACATGTTGATTGTACGGATATGCATGGAATAAAGATCCTCCGGTTTCGTTCAGACCCAGAACGGACTTGTAAATGGACTGTGTGTCTGACATTGGATTTCATTGTGTGATTGATAGACATCAGATGCATGGCGTGAATTGCCTGTGTGGCATGCTGAGATGCAATGATCAAAGCTTTTGTTGAAAAGCAGAGCTTTGTGGTGGATGATCAAAGCATTTCCTGTGTGGCATAGCTTTGTGTATAACGTAAATTCGCGAGCCTCACACCCCGGTACGGACCAGAAACGGGAGAGGACTTCAGGGAGGACATGCGTTTCTTTCTAGCTAGAGGTGGTGTCAGTGCTTAAACTGGCTAACATTTATATTATTTTCACCTGTGTGGTTGTTGATGTTGTGAGGCGCCTCAGATATATCGGTGACTATGTGAAGCCGATGGAGCCATTCGTTGGCTCATTTGCGCCCCAAAGGGTGGGAAAACGTAGTGTTCAAGCATGTTAATCCACATCGGTGGACCGGCCCGGACAATCCAGGGGCCCACCTGAGTCTGGGTCCTGAGACATGGTAGGCTAGATTGTCTCGAAGCGGTGAGGACGATCCCTAGCCTCGGTTCATGACGGAAATTCAATCTCCAAATACGACATAGTGCGGTTTTGATTGTATACCTATATATGGCGACATAGTGGTATGGGGCACTTATGCCGTCTATGATTGATATATATGATTGTATCTATAATTAGAAACTAACTGGAAACAAGCTAGGACGGATGGTTTCCTGGGTATTGGTCTGATGTCGGTTTCGGCCTTCGGGGTTAACACTTAGGGAATCGTTCTCTTACTAGTTTACGGTTGGAGTCTGATTAAGAATTAAACGATAAAATTTACATTTCAAATGATTTGTTTTCCTCGTATCAAGCATATTTGGCCATTATAAGGTAAAACTCTATCCTCGGGTTTGTGTTGCATTGTGTGATGGGAACTGAGTCTTATAATGACTTCATTTTTATAAAAAGCATTGCGACGTTTAAAAGATTTATTTGTTTTATAGCACTGGCAATCCAATGGAGTAAACCCGTTCCACGAAAGTGGCGTGGTCCTGTGATTAGCCATATTTGAAAATGTGTTAAGTAGATTTCTCATACCAGTCCCATGACTGACTCGTAGTTTGTTACACTTGCAAACTCGGGTGCCCCTTTTTCCACACGGGCAACCTTGTATTCAGGTTTTTAGCAGACTCTTTCTGGATAGCTGGAGCTGAAGATGGATTCTATCATTTATCTCTTTTTATGCTGTTCAACTCCTGTTGTACATATTATGTTTTCTTTTCCGAAGTAGACATTTATGTATAGCTGAATTGTATTTTGTACTAAGTATGATACTATATACTGTGTAACTCTGATGATTATATTTATCCAGTGTATTCTATTGTACATTATCTGGTGTATTTAATTATTTATGTTCTGTTGTTATCTGTTTATGTGTTATATTCCAAAGATTACCCTCGCCGTCGCCTTATCGGGGTTGGGGTCGTCACATATACCATACACAAAAACAGAAATAGTACCAATTTAATTTGTGTTATGATATCTTCATATGTTTATTTATTTTTTAACAGTTCTTGGGTTTATTTAAATATCAAACAATATGACACTCTAACCTAAATCCTACATCAAATTATCCATGTGTAAATGCATTCAAAAATGAAATCAATATATGTAAATTATATAATTTACTAGTACGAACTCGTGTATTGCATGCAATGTACTTTATACTGATTTATATTACCTAAATCGAAAACATTCAAAATCCTAAATATATTAAAAGTAGATAGCAATTACATGCTTTGTTACAGACTCTCGTTAAAACTCTTCAAGTAAAGAAGATATATTTTGAATGCACACATAAATATTGATCTAGCAGATCATATAAACAGAGAACATATTGCTTCATCTTCTATGTCCTTTACCAACACCTTAAACGATATCAAAAAATCTCTTCCACAGTAAAATTGAAAAGCGATACTAATATTAAACACATACAATGAAAATACATGAAGAATACAAACAATAAAATTATACAAAAATATCAGAACTTCTAATGATAAAACACATTTTCAACCACTTATAATTCCATGAAAAGTTTTATAAATCATTCAAAGATATCTAAACTCTTAATGATAGGACAATTGATGAAAAACATACGTTTTCAACCACTTACGATTTCGTAAAATGTTTTCACAAAAGCGGCAGTCAATAATCATAGTATCTAGCATCTTTCTAGCAATGTACTCTGAAACAGCAATGCAAAATCATTTGAGATCTTTGACTCTCATCGTTTAGGAAAGATAGCATGTAATATACATTACCTACATGAATAGTTATTAAAAAATCCGATCCAAATCATTTAGAAGGGTGGATTCGATACTAATACTATATCCAGTAATGATCGCAACATTGATAACGAGCAGTGATGTAATCTGGTTGACCATGTAATATATATTACCTACATGAGTAGCTATTGAAAAAATTCGACAAACTATTTTAAAAGCACTAAGTAGAGGGTGGATTGGACAATTTATCATTTTTTCCGATTCCTTCACATGCCTACAACATTTTTTACATTTTCGTTCTAATTTCTTAGCATTTGAAGATCAAAAGCTTAAGTTCAACTAGGGAACCAAAATCCACTTTGGAACAGAAAACCAGACAGGTTTTTTTTGAGCAATAATTATAATCAACCTGAAATAGCTATAATTTCAAAATTCCGCCTAGAATATTGAAAAATTGAATAAAATATGTAAACCAGAACCAACAGCGCATTTGGTGTAGTGGTATCATAGTACCCTCCCACGGTACTGACCAGGGTTCGATTCCCTGGATGTGCAAGCACTTTAGCATGTTTTATAATTAGACACCAAAGTTTTGTGCATAATACAATGTATAATGTTAATTATGGTGCAGGAAATTGCAAAATCTTCCATAAACATACTGCAACAGATAGTATTATAACTTTTATAATTATAGAAAGTATACTAGAAAATATTGTTTTACCATTAGTTAATAACTGAAACAATACCAATATACCATACACCAAAAATTGAAACAGTACCAATATAATTTATGCTATGATATCTTCGTATATTTATTTTGTTTTTTAACAGTTCTTGGGTTTATTTAAATATCAAACAATATGACACTCTAACCTAAATCCTATATCAAATTATCCATGCATAAATGCATTTAAAAATGAAATCAACATATGGAAATTATATAATTTACTAGCATGAACTCGTGTATTGCATGCAATGTACTTTATTCTGATTTATATTACCTAAATCGAAAACATTCAAAATCCTAAATATATTAAAAATAGTTGGCAATCATATGCTTTGTTACAAACTCTCCATTGTAAGCAATGTACTAATTAAAACTCTTACAGTAAAGAAGATATATTTTGAATGCACACATAAATATTGATCCCTTAGCGGATAATATAAACAAAGAACGTATTGCTTCAACTTTTGTGTCCTTTACCAACACCTTAAATGATATCCAAAGATCTCTTCCACAGTAAAACTGAAATGTGATACTAATATTAAACATATACAATGGAAATACACGGATAATGCAAGCAATAAAATTATACAAAAATATCAGAATTTCTAATGGTAGAACAC
The DNA here is from genome assembly GCA_030737875.1 of Allium sativum. Classification (NCBI taxonomy): domain Eukaryota; kingdom Viridiplantae; phylum Streptophyta; class Magnoliopsida; order Asparagales; family Amaryllidaceae; genus Allium; species Allium sativum. The sequence goes on from CM060910.1 coordinate 921,494,961, forward strand.
ATTTTCAACCACTTATGATTTCCTGAAAAGTTTTATAAATCATTCAAAGATATCTAAACTCCTAATGATAAGACAATTGATGAAAAGTATACATTTTCAACCACTTATGATTTCGTAAAATGTTTTTTCAAGAGCGGGAGTCAATAATCATATTCTCTAGCATCTTTCTAGCAATGTACTCTGAAACAGCAATGCAAAATCATTTGAGATCTTTGACTCTCATCGTCTAGGATAGATAGCATGTAATATACATTACCTACATGAATAGTTATTAAAAAATCCGATCCAAAGCATTAAGAAGGGTGGATTCGATACTAATACTATATCCAGTAATGATCGCAACATTGATAACGAGCAGTGATGTAATCTGGCTGACCATGTAATATATATTACCTACATGAATAGCTACTAAAAAAATTCGATGAACTATTTCAAAAGCACTAAGCAGATTGTGGATGGAATAATTTACCATTTTTTTCGATTCCTTCACATGCCTACAACATTTATTACATTTTCATTCTAATTTCTTAGCATTTGAAGATCAAAAGCCTAAGTTCAACTAGGGAACCAAAATCCACTTTGGAATAGAAAATCTAACAGATTTCTTTTGAGTAATAATTATAATCAACCTGAAACAGCTATAAATTCAAAATTCCACCAGGAATATTGAAAAATATAAAAACCAATATGCCAACCAGAATTAACAGCGCATCTGGTGTAGTGGTATCATAGTACCCTCCCACGGTACTGACCAGGGTTCGATTCCCTGGATGCGCAATTACTGTAGCATGTTTTATAACTAGACGCCAAATTTTTTTGCAAAATACTATGTATAATGTTAATTATGGTGCACAAAAGTGCAAAACCTTCCACAAACATACTGCAACAAATGGTATTATACCTTTTATAAATATTGCAAGCATATTAGAAAATATTATTTTACCATTAATCAAAAACTGAAAAAATACCTATATACCATACATTAAAAACTGAAACAGTATAAATATATTTTATGCTATGACATCTTCACATGTTTATTTTGTTTTTAAACAGTTCTTGGGTTTATTTAAATATCAAACAATATGGCACTCCAACTTAAATCGTACATCAAATTATCCATGCATAAATGCATTTAAAAATTAAATCGACGTATGGAAATTATATAATTTACTAGTATGAACTCGTGTATTGCATGCAATGTACTTTATACTGATTTATATTACCTAAATCGAAAACATTCAAAATCCTAAATATACTAAAAATAGATAAGAATCATATGCTTTGTTACAGACTCTAGATTGTAAGCAACATACTAATTAAAACTCTTCCAGTAAAGCAGGTATATTTTAAATGCACACATAAATATTGATCCAGCAGATCATATAAACAGAGAACATATTGCTTCGTCTTTTGTGTCCTTTACAACTACCTTAAACGATATCCAAAGCTCTCTTCCATGGTAAAATTGAAAAGCGATAATAATATTAAACACATACAATGAAAATACATGGGGAATACAAACAATAAAATTATACAAAAATATCAGAACTTCTAACGATAAAACACATTTTCAACCACTTATAATTTCCTGAATTTTTTTTATAAATCATTCAAAGATATCTAAACTCTTAATGATAGTACAATTGATGAAAACCATACGTTTTCAACCACTTACGATTTCGTAAAATATTTTTGCAAAAGCGGGAGTCAATAATCATAGTACCCAACATCTTTCTAGCAATGTATTCTGAAATAGCAATGCAAAATCATTTGAGATCTTTGACTCTCGTCGTCTAGGAAAGATAACATGTAATATACATTACCTACATGAACAGTTATTAAAAAATCCGATCCAAAGCATTTAGAAAGGTGGATTCGATACTAATACTATATCCAATAAAAATCGAAACATTGATAACGAGCAGTGATGTAATCTGGCTGACCATGTAATATATATTACCTACATAAGTAGCAATTGAAAAAATTCGACGAACAATTTCGAAAGCACTAAGCAAAGGGTGGATTGGATAATTTATCATTTTTCTCTGATTCCTTCACATGCCTACAATTTTTTTTACATTTTCTTTCTAATTTCTTAGCAATTGAAGATCATAAGCCTAAATTCAACTAGGGAACCAAAATCCACTTTGGACCAGAAAATCTAACAGGTTTCTTATGAGCAATAATCATAATCAACCTGAAACAGCTATAATTTCAAAATTCCACCTAGAATATTGAAAAAAAACTAATATGTCAACCAGAACCAACAGCGCATCTGGTGTAGTGGTATCATAGTACCCTCCCACGGTACTAAGTAGGGTTCGATTAACTAGATGCACAATTACTGTAGCATGTTTTATAACTAGGCACCAAAGTTTTGTGCGTAATACTATGTATAATGTCAATTATGGTGCACGAAAGTGCAAAACCTTCCACGATCATACTGCAACAGATGGTATTATACCTTTTATAAATATTGCAAGTATATTAGAAAATATTATTTTACCACTAATCAAAAACTGAAACAATACCAATATACCATACACCAAAAATAGAAATAGTACCAATATAATTTGTGCTATGATATCTTCATATGTTAATTTTGTTTTTTAATAGTTCTTGGGTTTATTTAAATATCAAACATTATGACACTCCAGCCTAAATCCTAAATCGAATTATCCACGCATAAATGTATTTAAAAATGAAAACATTCAAAACATTCAAATCCACGCATAAATGTATTTAATTTTGCATGCAATGTACTTTATACTGATTTATATTGCCTAAATCGAAAACATTCAAAATCCTAAATATATTAAAAATAGATAGCAATCATATGCTTTGTTACAGACCCTCAATTGTAAGAAACATACTAATTAAAACTCTTCCAGTAAAGAAGATATATTTTGAATGCACACATAAATATTGACCCAACAGATCATATAAACAGAGAACATATTGCTTCATCTTTTGTGTCCTTTACCAACATATTAAACGATATCCAAATATCTCTTCCATGGTAAAATTGAAAAGTGATACTAATATTAAACACATACATTGAAAATACACGGAGAATACAAACAATAAAATTATACAAAAATATCAGATCTTCTAATGATAAAACACATTTTCAACCACTTATAATTTCCTGAAAAGTTTTATATAAATCATTCAAAGATATCTAAGCTCTTAATGACAGGACAATTAATGAAAAACATAAGTTTTCAACCACTTACGATCTCGTAAAATGTTTTTTCAAAAGCGGGAGTCAATAATCATAGTATCTAGCATTTTTCTAGCAATGTACTCCGAAATAGCAATGCAAAATCATTTGAGATCTTTGACTCTCATCGTCTAGGAAAGATAGCATGTAATATACATTACCAACATGAATAGTTATTAAAAAATCCGATCCAAAGCATTTAGAAGGGTGGATTCGATACTATTACTATATCTGGTAACAATCGCTACTTTGATAACGAGCATTTATATAATCTGGCTGACCATGTAATATATATTACTTACATGAGTAGCTATTGAAAAAATTCGACGAACTATTTCGAAAGCACTAAGTAGAGGGTGGATTAGATTATTAACATTTTTTTCCGATTCCTTCACATGCCTACAACATTTTTTACATTTTCGTTCTAATTTCTTAGCATTTGAAGATCAAAAGCCTAAGTTCAACTAGGGAACCAAAATCCAATTTGGAAAATAAAATCAGACAGATTTCTTCTGAGAAATAATTATAATCAACCTGAAACAACTATAATTTCAAAATTCCCCCTGGAATATTGAAAAATAAAAAAACCAATATGTCAACCAGAACCAACAACGCATCTGGTGTATTGGTATTAGAGTACCCTCCCACGGTACTGACCAGGGTTCGATTCTGTGGATATGCAATTACTGTAGCGTGTTTTATAACTAGACACCAAAGTTTTGTGCATAATAGTATGTATAATGTTAATTATGGTGCACGTAAGTGCAAAACCTTTCACAAACATACTGCAACAGATGATATTATACCTTTTATAAATATATCAAATATATTTGAAAATATTATTTTTCCATTATTCAATAACTGAGACAATACCAATATACAATACACCATAAACTGAAATAGTACCAATATAATTTGTGCTATGATATCTTCATATGTTTATTTTGTTTTTTAATAGTTCTTGGGTTTATTTAAATATCAAACAATATGACACTCCAGCCTATGTCCTACATCAAATTATCCATGCATAAATGCATTTAAAAATGATATCAGCGTATGGAAATTATGTAATTTTCTAGTATGAACTCGTGTATTGCATACAATGTACTTTATACTGATTTATATTACCTAACTCGAAAACATTCAAAATCCTATATATATTAAAAATAGATAGCAATCATATACTTTGTTACATACTTCCTATAGTAAGCAACATACTAATTAACACTCTTCCAGTAAAGAAGATATATTTTGAATACACATATAAATATTGTTCCCTCAGAAGATCAGATAAACAGAGAACATATTGCTTCATCTTTTGTGTCCTTTACCAATACCTTAAATGATATCTAAGATCCCTTCCACGGTAAAACTGAAAAGAGATACTAATATTAAACACATACAATGAAAATACAAGGAGAATGCAAACAACAAAAATATCAGAACTTCTAATGATAGAACACATTTTCAACCACTTATGATTTCCTGAATTTTTTCATAAATCATTCAAAGATATCTAGACTCTTAATGATAGGACAATTGATGAAAAGTATACATTTTCAACCATTTACGATTTCGTAAAATGTTTTTGCAAAAGCGGGAGTCAATAATCATAATATCTAGCATCTTTCTGGCAATGCACTCTGAAACAGCAATGCAAAATCATTTGAGATCTTTGACTCTCATCGTCTAGGAAAGATAGCATGTAATATACATTACCTACATGAATAGTTATTAAAAAAATCCGATCTAAAGCATTTAGAAGGGTGGATTCGATGCTAATACAATATCCAGTAACGTTCGCAACATTGATAACGAGCAGTGATGTAATCTGGCTAACCATGTAATATATACTACCTACATGAATAGCTTTTGAAAAAATCCGATGAACGATTTCCAAAGCACTAAGCAGAGGGTGGATTGGATAATTTATCATTTTTTTCCAATTCCTTCACATGCCTACAACATTGTTTACATTTTCGTTCTAATTTCTTAGCATTTGAAGATCAAAAGCCTAAGTTCAACTAGGGAACCAAAATCCACTTTGGAATAGAAAATCAGACAGATTTCTTTTGAGTAATAATTATAATCAACCTGAAACAACTATAATTTCAAAATTTCACCTGGAATATTGAAAAATAAAAAAACCAATATGTCAACTAGAACCAACAACGCATTTGGTGTAGTGTTATCATAGTACCCTCCCACAGCACTGACCAGGGTTCGATTCCCATGACGCGCAATTACTGTAGCATGTTTTATAACTAGACGCAAAGTTTTATGCATAATACTATGTATAATGTTAATTATGGTGCACAAAAGTGCAAAACCTTCCACAAACATACTGCAACAGATGGTATTATACCTTCAATAAATATTGCAAGTATATTAGAAAATATTGTCTTACCATTAATCAAAAACTTAAACAGTACTAATATACCATACACCAAAAATTGAAACAGTAACAATATAATTCGTGCTATGATATCTTCATATGTTTACTTTGTTTTTAAACGGTTCCTGGGTTTATTTAAATATCAAACAATATGATACTCCAACCTAAATCCTACATCAAATTATCCATGCATAAATACATTTAAAAATTATGGAAATTATATAATTTACTAGTATGAACTCGTGTGTTGCATGCAATGTACTTTATACTAATTTATATTACCTAAATCGAAAACATTGAAAATCCTAAATATATTAAAAATAGATAGCAATCATATGCGTTGTTATATACTCTCGATTGTAAGCAACGTACCAATTAAAACTCTTCGAGTATATAATAAATATTTTTAATGCACACATAAATATTGATCCCTTAGCAGATCATATAAACAGAGAACATATTGCTTCATCTTTTGTGTCCTTTACCAACACCTTAAACAATATCCGTAGATCTCTTCCACCGTAAAATTGAAAAGCGATACTAATATTAAACACGTACAATGAAAATACATGGAGAATGCAAACAACACAAATATCAGAACTTATAATGATAGAACACATTTTCAACCACTTATGATTTCCTGAATTTTTTTATAAATCATTCGAAGATATCTAGTCTCTAAATGATAGGACAATTGATGAAAAACATACATTTTCAACCACTTACGATTTCATAAAATGTTTTTGCAAAAGTGGGAGTCAATAATCATAATATCTAACATCTTTCTGGCAATGTACTCTGAAATAGCAATGCAAAATCATTTGAGATCTTTGACTCTCATCCTCTAGGAAAGATGGCATGTAATATACATTACGTATATGAATAGTTATTAAAAAATCCGATCAAAAGCATTTAGAAGGCTAGATACTAATACTATATCCATTAACGATCGCAACATTGATACCGAGCAGTGATGTAATCTGGCTGACCATGTAATATATATTACCTACATGAGTAGCTATTTAAAAAATTCAACGAGCTATTTCGAAAGCACGAAGTAGAGGGTTGATTGGTTGATTTATCATTTTTTTTCCGATTCCTTCACATGCTTACAACATTTTTTACATTCTCGTTCTAATTTCTTAGCATTTGAAGATCAAAAGCCTAAGTTCAACAAGTGAACCAAAATCCACTTTGGAGTAGAAAATCAAACTGGTTTCTTTTGAGTAATAATTATAATAAACCTGAAACAACTATAATTTCAAAATTCCACCTAGAAAATTGAAAAATAAAAATACCAATATGTCAACTAGAACCAACAACGCATCTGGTGTAGTAGTATCATAGTACCCTCCCACGGTACTGACCAGGGTTCGATTCCCATGATGCGCAATTACTATAGCATGTTTTATAACTAGATGCCAAAGTTTTGTGCATAATACTATGTATAATGTTACTTATGGTGCACAAAAGTGCAAAACCTTTCACAAACATACTGCAACAGATGTTATTAAACCTTTTATAAATATAGCAAATATATTAGAAATTATTATTTTACCATTAATCAAAAACTGAAACAATACCAATATACCATACACCAAAAACTGAAGAAGTACCAATATAATTTGTGTTATGATATCTTCATATGTTTATTTTGTTTTTTAACGGTTCTTGGGTTTATTTAAATATCAAACAATATGACACTCCAACCTAAATCCTACATTGAATTATCCATGCATAAATGCATTTAAAAATGATATCAACATACAGAAATTATATAATTTACTGGTATGAACTCGTGTATTGCATGCAATGTACTTTATACTGTTTTATATTACCTAAATTGAAAACATTCAAAATCCTAAATATATTAAAAATAGATAGCAATCATATGCTTTGTTACAGACTCTCGATTGTAAGCAACATACTAAAATAAACTCTTCCAGTATGGAAGATATATTTTGAATGCACACATAAATATTGATCCCTTAGCCGATCATATAAACAGAGAACATATTGCTTCATCTTTTGTGTCCTTTACCAACACTTTAAACGATATCCAAAGATCTCTTCCACGGTAAAATTGAAAAGTGATACTAATATTAAACACATACAACGAAAACACACAGAGAATGCAAACAACAAAAATATCAGGACTTCTAATGATAGAACACATTTTCAACCACTTATGATTTCCTGAATTTTTTTATAAATCATTCAAAGATATCTCGACTCTTAATGATAGGGAAATTGATGAAAAGCATACATTTTCAATAACTTACGATTTCGTAAAATGTTTTTGCAAAAGAGGGAGTCAATAATCATAATATCTAGCATCTTTCTAGCAATGTACTCGGAAACAGCAATGCAAAATCATTTGAGATCTTTGACTCTCATCGTCTAGGAAAGATAGCATGTAATATACATTACCTACATGAATAGTTATTAAAAAATCCGATCCAAAGCATTTAGAAGGGTGGATTCGATACTAATACTATATCCAGCTATGATCACAACCTTGATAACGAGAAGTGATGTAATCTGGCAGACCATGTAATATATATTACCTACATGAGTGGCTATTAAAAAAATTAGACGAACTATTTCGAAAGCACTAAGTAGAGGGTGGAATGGATAATTTATCATTTTTTTCTGATTCCTTCACATGCCTACAACATTTTTTACGTTTTTGTTCTAATTTCTTAGCATTTGAAGATCAAATGCCTAATTTCAACTAGGGAACCGAAATCCACTTTGGAATAGAAAATCAGACACGTTTCTTTTGAGCAATAATTATAATCAACCTGAAACAGCTATAATTTCAAAATTCCATCTGGAATATTGAAAAATAAAAAAAAACCAATATGTCAACCAGAACCAACAGCGCATCTGGTGTAGTGGTATCATAGTACCCTCCCACGGTACTGACCAGGGTTCGATTCCCTGGATGCGCAATTACAGTAGCATGTTTTATAACTAGACGCAAAGTTTTATGCATAATACTATGTATAATGTTAATTATGGTGCACAAAAGTGCAAAACCTTCCACAAACATACTGCAACAGATGGCATTATACCTTCAATAAATATTGCAAGTATATTAGAAAATATTGTTTTACCATTAATCAAAAACTTAAACAGTGCTAATATACCATACACCAAAAACTGAAACAGTAACAATATAATTCGTGCTATGATATCTTCATATGTTTACTTTGTTTTTAAATGGTTCTTGGGTTTATTTAAATATCAAACAATATGATACTCCAACCTAAATCCTACATCAAATTATCCATGCATAAATACATTTAAAAATGAAATCAATATTTGGAAATTATATAATTTACTAGTATGAACACGTGTATTGCATGCAATGTACTTTATACTAATTTATATTACCTAAATCGAAAACATTCAAAATCCTAAATATATTAAAAATAGATAGCAATCATATGCTTTGTTATATACTCTCGAGTGTAAGCACCAAACCAATTAAAACTCTTCGAGTATAGAATAAATATTTTTAATGCACACATAAATATTGACCCCTTAGATGATCATATAAACAGAGAACATATTGCTTCATCTTTTGTGTCCTTTACCAACACCTTAAACAATATCCGTAGATCTCTTCCACGGTAAAATTGAAAAGCGATACTAATATTAAACACATACAATGAAAATACATGGAGAATGCAAACAACACAAATATCAAAACTTCTAATGATAGAACACATTTTCAACCACTTATGATTTCCTGAAATTTTTCATAAATCATTCAACGATATCTAGTCTCTAAATGAAAGGACAATTGATGAAAAGCATACATTTTCAACCACTTACGATTTCGTAAAATGTTTTTGCAAAAGCGGGAGACAATAATCATAATATCTAACATCTTTCCGGTAATGTACTCCGAAATAGCAATGCAAAATCATTTGAGATCTTTGGCTCTCATCCCCTAGGAAAGATGGCATGTAATATACATTACGTATATGAATAGTTATTAAAAAAATCCGATCAAAAGCATTTAGAAGGGTGGATTCGATGCTAATACTATATCCAGTAACGATTGCAACATTGGTACCGAGAAGTGATGTAATCTGGCTGACCATGAAATATATATTTCCTACATGAGTAGTTATTGAAAAAATTCAACGAACTATTTCGAAAGCACTAAGTAGAGGGTGGATTGGTTGATTTATCGTTTTTTTTTGATTCCTTCACATGCTTACAATATTTTTTACATTCTCGTTTTAATTTCTTAGCATTTGAAGATCAAAAGCCTAAGTTCAACAAGGGAACCAAAATCCACTTTGGAGTAGAAAATCAAACTGGTTTCTTTTGAGTAATAATTATAATAAACCAGAAACAACTATAATTTCAAAATTCCACCTGGAATATTGAAAAATAAAAATACCAATATGTCAACTAGAACCAACAGCGCATCTGGTGTAGTGGTATCATAGTAGCCACCCACGGTACTGACCAGGGTTTGATTCCCATGATGCGCAATTACTATAGTATGTTTTATAACTAGATGCCAAAGTTTTGTGCATAATACTATGTATAATGTTAGTTATGGTGCACAAAAGTGCAAAACCTTTCACAAACATACTGCAACAGATGTTATTATACCTTTTATAAATATAGCAAATATATTAGAAATTATTATTTTACCATTAATCAAAAACTGAAACAATACCAATATACCATACACCAAAAACTGAAGAAGTACCAATATAATTTGTGTTATGATATCTTCATATGTTTATTTTGTTTTTTAACGGTTCTTGGGTTTATTTAAATATGAAACAATATGACACTCCAACCTAAATCCTACATTGAATTATCCATGCATAAATGCATTTAAAAATGAAATCAACATACAGAAATTATATAATTTACTGGTCTGAACTCGTGTATTGCATGCAATGTACTTTATACTGTTTTATATTACCTAAATTGAAAACATTCAAAATCCTAAATATATTAAAAATAGTTAGCAATCATATGCTTTGTTACAGACTCTCGATTGTAATCAACATACTAACTAAAACTCTTCCAGTATGGAAGATATATTTTGAATGCACACATAAATATTGATCCATTAGCAGATCATATAAACAGAAAACATATTGCTTCATCTTATGTGTCCTTCACCAACACTTTAAACGATATCCAAAGATCTCTTCCACGGTAAAATAGAAAAGCGATACTAATATTAAACACATACAATGAAAACGCACGGAGAATGCAAACAACAAAAATATCAGAACTTCTAATGATAGAACACATTTTCAACCACTTATGATTTCCTGAATTTTTTTTATAAATCATTCAAAGATATCTCGACTCTTAATGATAGGGAAATTGATGAAAAGCATACATTTTCAACAACTTAAGATTTCGTAAAATGTTTTTGCAAAAGTGGGAGTCAATAATCATAATATCTAGCATCTTTTAGCAATGTACTCAGAAACAGCAATGCAAAATCATTTGAGATCTTTGACTCTCATCGTCTAGGAAAGATAACATGTAATATACATTACCTACATGAATAGTTATTAAAAAATCCGATCCAAAGCATTTAGAAGGGTAGATTCGATACTAATACTATATCCAGTTATGATCACTACATTGATAACGAAAAGTGATGTAATCTGGCTGACCATGTAATATATATTACCTACATGAGTGGCTATTGAAAAAATTAGACGAACTATTTCGAAAGCACTAAGCAGAGGGTGGAATGGATAATTTATCATTTTTTTCCTATTCCTTCACATGCCTACAACATTTTTTACGTTTTCGTTCTAATTTCTTAGCATTTGAAGATCAAATGCCTAATTTCAACTAGGGAACCAAAATCCACTTTGGAATAGAAAATCAGACACGTTTCTTTTGAGCAATAATTATAATCAACCTGAAACAGCTACAATTTCGAAATTCCACCTAGAATATTGAAAAATAAAAAAAACAAATATGTCAACCAGATCCAACAGCGCATCTGGTGTAGTGGTATCATAGTACCCTCCCACGGTACTGACAGGGTTCGATTCCCTGGATGTGCAATTACTGTAGCATGTTTTATAACTAGACACCAAAGTTTTTGCATAATACTACGTATAATGATAATTATGGTGCACGAAAGTGCAAAACCTTCCACAAACATACTGCAACAAATGGTATTATACCTTTTATAAATATAGCAAGTATATTAGAAAATATTATTATACCCTTAATCAAAAACTGAAACAATACCAATATACCATACACCAAAAACTGAAACAGTACCAATATAATTTGTGCTATGATATCTTTATATGTTTATTTTTTTGTTTTTTAATAGTTCTTGGGTTTATTTAAATATCAAACAATATGACACTCCAACCTAAATCCTGGATCAAATTATCCATGCATAAATGCATTTAGAAATGAAATCAACATACGAAAATTATATAATTTACTAGTATGAACTCGTGTATTGCATGCAATGTACTTTATACTGATTTATATTACCTAAATCGAAAACATTCAAAACCCTAAATATATTAAAAATAGATAGCAATCATCTGCTTTGTTACAGACTCTCTATTTTAAGCAACATACTAATTAAAACTAAGATATATTTTGAATGCACACATAAATATTGATCCCTAAGCAGATCATACCAAAAAAGAACATATTGCTTCATTTTTGTGTCCTTTACCAATACCTTAAATGATATCCAAAGATCTCTTCCATGGTAAAATTGAAAAGCGATACTAATATTAAACACATACAATGAAAATATACGGAGAATGCAAACAACAAAAATATCAGAACTTCCAATGATAAAACACATTTTCAACCACTTATGATTTCCTGAAAAGTTTTATAAATCATTCAAAGATATCTAGACTCTTAATGATATGACAATTGATGAAAAGCATACATTTTTAACCACTTACGATTTCGTAAAATGTTTTTGCAAAAGCGAGAGTCAATAATCATAATATCTAGCATCTTTTTAGCAATGTACTCTGAAACAACAATGCAAAATCATTTGAGATCTTTGACTCTCATCGTCCAGGAAAGATAACATGTAATATACATTACCTACATGAATAGATATTAAAAAATCCGATCCAGAGCATTCAGAAGGGTGGGTTCGATACTAATACTATATCCAGTAATGATCACAACATTGATAATGAGCAGTGATGTAATCTGGCTGACCCTGTAATATATATCACCTACATGAGTAGCAACGATGAACTATTTCGAAAGCACTAAGCAGAGGGTGAATTGGATAATTTATCACATGCCAATAATATTATTTACATTTTCGTTCTAGTCTCTTAGCATTTGAAGATCAAAACCTAAGTTCAACTAGGGAACCAAAATCCAGTTTGGAACAAAAAATCAGAAAGGTTTTTTTTGAGCAATAATTAAAATCAACCTGAAACAACTATAATTTCAAAATTCCACCTGGAATATTGAAAAATTAAAAAAACCAATATGTCAACCAGAACTAACAACGCATCTGGTGTAGTTGTATCATAGTACCCTCCTACGGTACTGACCAAGGTTTGATTCCTTGGATGCGCAATTACTGTAACATGTTTTGTAACTGGACGCCAAAGTTTTGTGCATAATACTACGTATAATGTTAATTATGGTGCACGAAAGTGCAAAACCTTCCACAAACATACGACAACAGATGGTATTATACCTTTTATAAATATTGTAAGTATATTAGAAAATATTATTTTCCCATTAATTAAAAACTGAAACAACACTAATATACCATACACCAAAAACTGAAACAATACCAATATAATTTGTGCGATGATATCTTTATATGTTTATTTTGTTTTTTAACAGTTGTTGGATTTATTTAAATATCAAACGATATGACACTCCAACCTAAATCCTACATCAAATTATCCATGCTGCATTTAAAAATGAAATCAGCATATGGAAATTATATAATTTACTAGTATGGACTCGTGTATTGCATGCAATGTACTTTATACTGATTTATATTACCTAAATCGCAAACATTCAAAATCCTAAATATATTAAAAATAGATAGCAATCATATGCTTTGTTACAGACTCTCTATTGTAAGCAACATACTAATTAAAACTCTTCCAGTACAGAAGATATATTTTGAATGCACACATTAATATTGATCCCTTAGCAAATCATATAAACAGAGAACATATTGCTTCTTCTTTTGTGTCCTTGACCAACACCTTAAACGATATCCAAAGATCTCTTCCACAGTAAAATTGAATAGCGATACTAATATTAAACACATACAATGAAAATACACGGAGAATGCAAACAATAAAATTATACAAAAATATCAGAACTTCTAATGATATAACACATTTTCAACCACTTATGATTTCCAGAAAAGTTTTATAAACCATTCAAAGATATCTAAACTCTTAATAATAGGACAATTGATGAAAAGCATACATTTTCAACCACTTACAATTTCGTATTTTTTTTTCAAAAGCGGGAGTCAATAATCATAATATCTAGCATCTTTCTAGCAATGTACTCTGAAACAGCAATGCAAAATCTTTTGAGATCTTTGACTCTCATCGTCTAGGAAAGATAGCATGTAATATACAATACCTACATGAATATTTATTAAAAAATCTGATCCAAAGCATTTAGAAGCGTGGATTTGATACTAATACTATATCAAGTAATGATCGCAACATTGATAACGAGCAGTGATGTAATCTGGCTGATCAAGTAATATATATTACCTACATGAATAGCTGTTGAAAAAATTCGACGAACTATTTCGAAAGCACTAAGCAGAGGGTGGATTGGATAGTTTATCATTTTTTTCCGATTCCTTCATGTGCCTACAACATTTTTTTACATTTTCATTCTATTTTATTAGCATTTGAAGATCAAAATCCTAAGTTCAACTAGGGAACCAAAATCCACTTTAGAACAGAAAATCAGACAGGTTACTTTTAAGCAATAATTGTAATCAACCTGAAACAGCTATCATTTCAAAATATCACCTGGAATATTGAAAAATAAAAAAAACCAATATGTCAACCAAAACCGACAATGCATCTGATGTAGTGGTATCATAGTACCCTCTCATGGTACTGACCAGGGTTCGATTCCATGGATGTGCATTATTGTAGCTTGTTTTGTAACTAGACGCCAAAGTTTTGTGCATAATACTATGTATAATGTTAATTATGGTGCACGAAAGTGCAAAACCTTCCACAAACATACTGCAATAGATGGTATCATACCTTTTATAAATATTGCAAGTATATTAGAAAATATTTATTTTACCATTAATTAAAAATTGAAACAATACAAATATACCATACACCAAAAACTGAAACAATACCAAAATAATTTGTGCTATTGTAATGTCCCGGTTTTTAGCTAGTCTTTGTTAATGATAATTATTGATTTAATGAGGAAATTAAATCATAAAATAAGAATCACTTAACAAAGTAGAACAAGTATAAATATTCGTATAAAAGTATAAGTGTATGTATGTACTAAAAATGTGTTTTTGAACTTGAAAACATAAATCATAAAACAAAGCAAGGATATTGCAAATTAAAAGCCTTAAACTTTGCACATAAAAATGATAACACAAACATACATATGAAAGAACATGCAAGAGAAAGTATCAAGGGATGCATGTCAAAACAAAAAGGTAAAATCAATATCATTAATGTGATTCAACACCAAATAGTATAGCTATAATGTAAGAGCCATCACCTAAAAACAAGGGTGCATACAACTTGCCAATATGAAACATATTATTAGCAAAATATCTAAATACTTGGAGGGTAAGAAAACATTTTATAATGCAAATAAAATCTAAGCAATGAATGAGCATTCGGCAAGAAATCAATAGAGTATGGCTTTAAAGATATATGTTTCTAGAAGAGGAGACAAAGACAAGAATCTAAGTATATATCTCATTGAACAAATGTGTAGCCTATAAAAGCTAAAGACAAGGGGTAAGTCTACCCTAAAGAAGATTGGAATGCTATAGCTTAAAATGTAAGCAAATTATTTTAAAACAATGAAAAGTTAGAATTGTTTATTTATGGAACAATGGCAATAAACATCGTCTAAACATCGATGTTAAATGTAGTAAAATACCGTGTGCGACACACACACTTTAACTGTTGAACTATAAAAGATAATTAAATTATCCAGATATGAAACAGGTATACGTATACTATTGTTGATCATAAATGTATCAACTGAATTATGATCAGATTAAGATGATAATTATTTATCGACTATTAAAGACATTCCGTACATCGTTTCGAAGAGTTCGGAATAAATATTCCACTTCGACTCGAAGTATACGACGTATGTTAGAAATATTAAAGAAGACGATATGCAAGGACTATTTTAAAATAGTACCTTCGGTCTGTTCAGTCTCAGGACAAACCCGAATGGACGAGTGTCTGACAACGTATATCAGATAGATTCTACACATCGAATTTACGTAAGTATATTACGTTGGTGACGGAGAAATTCGTTTCTCTTAGCTTTATTGCTCGCAATATATTTGGGTAATCGAATGAGTGTTCCTGAAGGATATGACGATGTGACATTCAAAGTAATTGAAGAAATAATATGTCAGAAGGATAAATGTGGCCTCATAACCTCACAACTAGGAAGTAACAAAAGTTGGGCCAGGCAGCATGGCTAGTTGGGTCATACCCAAGCAGGGTATATTATCACCATCTAGAGAATATTCATATTTGTTACTTCTTTTCAATTATGTATCTCCTAGGAACGGTTATGTTGCTAGCAACCATAGGTGGTAATATATTCGTTACACTCAAGCTAAATGAGTGGACGGGTTGCAAGACGTTCTTGTTGAACCCCAGTGTATCCTCTCTAGAGTACACTGATCGGCAGATGCTCCAATACCTTATCTGTTGGAATCCAATCTCCAATAAGCGCTCGGCGACTTTTGATTTTATACTATATACATGAACCTGAGATGCAAGCGTTTCACTAGATGATTATTTATTTGATAAAAACTATCGTAATATCAAATGTTTTGATATAAAATACTTGGGTCATAATCCATATATTAGTTATGAATTGGTCTAAAGATTTTTAAAGTAAATGAATATGGAAAACCTTATTTCTTACTTCCCTGTTTACATCTTTTAACTGTGTTTACTCACACCAGTCCCCTGAATGACCTAGAGTTTATTTTCTGTGTTTCCTAAACTCTTGGGTACTCATAATTTTTGTTATGAGTAGGCAAGTAGCCTAGGTAGACAAGTGGAACCTATGAAGTTCAAGTTAAGGCCAGTAGTATATCTATATCTATGTATCCAGTTTAGATATCTGTATTATTCTAGTCATGATGTATAATTATGTTATTGTACTATGGTATTGTATTATAATGATGTACTATGATGTATCAGACCCTATATTGTAATATATTATGTATTTTTGAAATTCTACTGTGAGATTATGATATTTCTTATTCTTCTATTCTATTAGTTCTATCTTTTCTATCTCATCTTCTAAATTCTTTCAATAATGACACGACTTTCGAGGCATCGAAAATCGCGCTGTTACAGTTGGTATCAGAGCGTAGATTTTTCGAAACCTAGGCTTTGGATTAGTGTTGAGAGAGCGTCTTTTTACTAAAAAAAACTATTTTAGTATAGGTCGTCCTTAGCTATCAACCTTAGTTATTGACTTAAGATTATCCGTAAGACATCTCTCGATTGAGTATTAACTATCAAACCATATACTCAGAAAGTTGAAAATGAGTTCTCAAGGAACACAAGGCCGTGGAGTGAGTAGGACAACCACCATAACCAATTGAACGAGTTAAATGATTAGGGTCAGCCCTGGATGAGTTCAACAACGTTGATTAAAGTTAGAACAATATCTAGTAGATAGAATTGGTATTTTCCGAGTAATAAAGACCAGACTTAAGTTATTAGTTGAATATAGACCTGTGAGAGTTAAGTAGCTGATTTTGTAATAAAATCAGAATTTTTGGATTTTAGGAATAGTTATCTAAAATTTTAAATTAAATAAAAACTATATCTAGAAGGAGAAATAGATAATTATGGATATGTCTGATTTAGTTAAAACTAAAATCAATGTGTGACTCTTTAATTTCGGGGACGAAATTCTTTTAAGGAGGTGGACTGTAATGTCCCAGTTTTTAGCTAGTCTTTGTTAATGATAATTATTGATTTAATGAGGAAATTAAATCATAAAATAAGAATTACTTAACAAAGTAGAACAAGTATAAATATTTGTATAAAAGTATAAGTGTATGTATATACTAAAAATATGTTTTTGAACTTGAAAACATAAATCATGAAACAAATCAAGGATATTGCAAATTAAAAGCCTTAAACTTTGCACATAAAAATGATAACACAAACATACATATGAAAGAACATAAAAGAGAAAATATCAAGGGATGCATGTCAAAACAAAAGAGGTAAAATCAATATCATTAATGTGATTCAACACCAAATACTATGGCTATAATATAAAAGCCATCACCTAAAAACAAGGGTGCATACAACTTGCCAATATAAAACATATTATTTGCAAAATATCTAAATACTTAGCGGGTAGGAAAACATTTTATAATTCAAATAAAATCTAAGCAATGAATGACCATTCGGCAAGAAATCAATAGAGTATGGCTATAAAGATATATGTTTCTAGAAGAGGAGATAAAGACAAGAATCTAAGTAAATATCTCATTATACAAATGTGTAGCCCATAGAAGATAAAGAAAAGGGGTAAGTCTAACCTAAAGAAGATTGGAATGATATAGCTTAAAATGTAAGCAAATTATTTTAAAACAATGAAAAGATAGAATTGTTTACTTATGGAACATTGGCTATAAATATCACCATGAATCTATGCATCTTTTACACACCAAAATATTGAGTTCAAACAAACTATTGTCAGCAAAAGGAAACTATTAGGAAAGGAAAGCTTATAGGTGAGTAAACCTTAATTGATTTTCCTCGTTTAAATTCCTTACTGTAAAACAGTTTTTACACATATGTGTATATGTTGATTAGCTTCTAGTTCATGTCAGATTAATACCATCACCTTAATGCTAGAAACTCTTGGATTCATCTGTTAAAATTCATATATATACAAGTACCTGTGTGGTTGCATGAGTATGGACAGTTTAAAAAAAAACCTTAACTTATAACCTGCTACTGTGTTTCTGTAAACACAGAAATCTTTGGCACCTGTTCTTAGAAGAAGATCAAATCAAATCCTTCAAACTAGATTGATGAAATATAGGATAAAATGTATACATTCTATACATTTGTAAAACATAAGTAAAAATGAACATTTCAAATTCAAGAAAACTGAACATAGTGATATTCTCTATCAAATCCTCTGTAATCCTGAAAATTCAAACGATACAGAAACACGATGTGAATATATGAATAGAAACAAGATATCAAATCATGATTTTTAATGTTAGTTTCATGATTTTTAACGCTGTATTGAGCGAGAATTATGGGGATGATCGGAAAATGGGTTTTGGTCGATATACAATGATCAAGTTGATCAGAGGCCAAGGTAATGTGTCAAGAGGAGCATCATGAAATGGAGATTAAGGAAAAAATACAAATAGAATTTTCAAATGGGTAGGTTTCGATTTGGATCGATTTAGAGTTTTAGGAAGGTTGGGATGTCGAACTTTTACGGCGAGCTGCACCATAGGTGGCGCATCGAGTTCGTCAACACAGAAGGAAATCGCTGGGGAAGGACGTCTTCAACCTCTGACAGGAGTACGACGGGAACTGATGGACGAGGGTGGCGAAGCGATGAAATTTGGGCCATGGTTGTTTGTAAGTGTTTCGACTGGAACAATCATATCAGAGCTCGGTTGATCTGACAAGCAGGTGAAGGTGGGAACGAAATCAGGAGGTGATGACTGACTGGTGTGGACGCTCATGGTCGTTATGTGGTGGTCGGTGTAAGTGTGCACGTGCACAGGTGCATGTACAGGTGGATGAAGAAGAAGGGTGATCAGGAAAAGGTTGGCATGGTGTTTGGGTAGTGAACCAACGTGATTTGGAGGGGGTGGTACTTTACCACTTGGTAGTACCAAGTGGTACTCTGCCAGGGCAGAAATCATCGACGTGGCAGGGAATTTGGGCATGAAATAATAATGTTTTGAACCTGGTACTTTGGTACTTTGCCAAGTACCAGGTGGTAGCTTGGTTTTTCAACGAAATTATGGCATTTCAAGGTGATCTGGAGGGGTTGGCACGAAAGCTGAAGGCCTGGTACTTTAGTACTTTGCCAAGTACCAGGTGGTACTTTGGAAAACACGGTCGTGGCAAGGAAAATTTGAAGGAAGTGATGTTGACTGGAGAAGTGGTACTTTGGTACCTGGTAGTACCAAGTGGTATTTTTGGAAAGGGTGGAGCGCATGAGAGCTAGAGGGATTTGGCAAGCAGAATCACAGTGTTTTGAAACTTGTACCTTGGAAAACTGGTGCTTTGGTCAATACGTTTGAAAATGAGTTTCTGAACGAAGTTTTTAATTAAAATTTGTTTTAATTAAAATGAAAAAATTAAAATAAAACTAAAGAATAAATAAATAATTAAATAAAAATAGACTTTTTATTTAATTTGCATAGGCAAGTGGAAGGAAGAAAATGGCAGGAAGATCAAGTACAGAAGTTGACCGGAGAATTTCTACGAGTTCGACATGTAGAAATATAAATTAAATAAATTATTAAATTAATTTATTTAAGATAAATTAGAAGTAATAAAATAATGTACTAGAAGAACTAGAGCAGAAAACATCATCTAAACATCGATGTTAAATGTAGTAAAATATCGTGTGCGACACACACACTTTAACTGTTCAACTATAAAAGATAATTAAATTATCCAGATATGAACCAGGTATACGTATACTATTGTTGATCATAAATGTATCAACTGAATTATGATCAGATTAAGATGATAATTATTTATCGACTATTAAAGACATTCCGTACATCGTTTCGAAGAGTTCGGAATAAATATTCCACTTCGACTCGAAATATACGACGTATGTTAGAAATATTAAAGAAGACGATATGCAAGGACTATTTTAAATAGTACCTTCGGTCTGTTCAGTCTCAGGACAAACCCGAATGGACGAGTGTCTGACAACGTATATCATATAGATTCTACACATCGAATTTACGTAAGTATATTACGTTGGTGACGGAGAAATTTGTTTCTCTTAGCTTTATTGCCCGCAAAATATTTGGGTAATCGAATGAGTGTTCCTGAAGGATATGACGATGTGACATTCAAAGTTATTGAAGAAATAATATGTCAGAAGGATAAATGTGGCCTCATAACCTCACAACCAGGAAGTAACAAAAGTTGGGCCAGGCAGCATGGCTAGTTGGGTCATACCCAAGCAGGGTATATTATCACCATCTAGAGAATATTCATATTTGTTACTTCTTTTCAATTATGTATCTCCCGGGTATGGTTATGTTGCTAGCAACTATAGGTGGTAATATATTCGTTACACTCAAGCTAAATGAGTGGACGGGTTGCAAGACGTTCTTGTTGAACCCCAGTGTATCCTCTCTAGAGTACACTGATCGGCAGATGCTCCCATACCTTATCTGTTGGAATCCAATCTCCAATAAGCGCTCGACGACTTTTGATTTTATACTATATACGTGAACCTGAGATGCAAGCGTTTCACTAGATGATTATTTATTTGATAAAAACTATCGTAATATCAAATGTTTTGATATAAAATACTTGGGTCATAATCCATATATTAGTTATGAATTGGTCTAAAGATTTTTAAAGTAAATGAATATGGAAAACCTTATTTCTTACTTCCCTGTTTACATCTTTTAACTATGTTTACTCACACCAGTCCCCTGAATGACTTAGAGTTTATTTTCTGTGTTTCCTAAACTCTTGGGTACTCATAATTTTTGTTATGAGTAGGCAAGTAGCCTAGGTAGGCAAGTGGAACCTATGAAGTTCAAGTTAAGGCCAGTAGTATATCTATATCTATGTATCCAGTTTAGATATCTGTATTATTCCAGTCATGATGTATAATTATGTTATTGTACTATGGTATTGTATTATAATGATGTATCAGACCCTATATTGTAATATGCTATGTATTTTTGAAATTCTGCTGTGAGATTATGATATTTCTTATTCTTCTATTCTATTAGTTCTATCTTTTCTATCTCATCTTCTAAATTCTTTCAATAATGACATGACTTTCGAGGCATCGAAAATCGCGCCGTTACAGTTGGTATCAGAGCTTAGATTTTTCGAAACCTAGGCTTTGGATTAGTGTTGAGAGAGCGTCTTTTTACTAAAAAAACTATTTTAGTATAGTTCGTCCTTAGCTATCAACCTTAGTTATTGACTTAAGATTATCCCTAAGACATCTCTCGATTGAGTATTAACTATCAAACCGTATACTCAGAAAGTTGAAAATGAGTTCTCAAGGAAGACAAGGCCGTGGAGTGAGTAGGACAACCACCATAACCAATGGAACGAGTTAAATGATTAGGGTCAGCCCTGGATGAGTTCAACAATGTTGATTAAAGTTAGAACAATATCTAGTAGATAGAATTGGTATTTTCCCAGTAATAAAGACCAGACTTAAGTTATTAGTTGAATATAGACCCATCAGAGTTAAGTAGCTGATTTTGTAATAAAATCGGAATTTCTGGATTTTAGGAATAGTTATCTAAAATTTTAAATTAAATAAAAACTCTATCCAGAAGGAGAAATAGATAATTATGGATATGTCTGATTTAGTTAAAACTAAAATCAACGTGTGACTCTTTAATTTCAGGGACGAAATTCTTTTAAGGAGGTGGACTGTAATGTCCCAGTTTTTAGCTAGTCTTTATTAATGATAATTATTGATTTAATGAGGAAATTAAATCGTAAAATAAGAATTACTTAACAAAGTAGAACAAGTATAAATATTTGTATAAAAGTATAAGTGTATGTATATACTAAAAATGTGTTTTTGAACTTGAAAACATAAATCATGAAACAAAGCAAGGATATTGCAAATTAAAAGCCTTAAACTTTGCACATAAAAATGATAACACAAACATACATATGAAAGAACATGCAAGAGAAAATATCAAGGGATGCATGTCAAAACAAAAGAGGTAAAATCAATATCATTAATGTGATTCAACACCAAATAGTATGGCTATAATATAAAAGCCATCACCTAAAAACAAGGGTGCATACAACTTGCCAATATAAAACATATTATTAGCAAAATATCTAAATACTTAGAGGGTAAGAAAACATTTTATAATTCAAATAAAATCTAAGAAATGAATGACCATTCGACAAGAAATCAATAGAGTATGGCTTTAAAGATATATGTTTCTAGAAGAGGAGATAAAGACAAGAATCTAAGTAAATATCTCATTATACAAATGTGTAGCCTATAGAAGATAAAGAAAAGGGGTAAGTCTAACCTAAAGAAGATTGGAATGCTATAGCTTAAAATGTAAGCAAATTATTTTAAAATAATGAAAAGATAGAATTGTTTACTTATGGAACATTGGCTATAAATATCACCATGAATCTATGCATCCTTTACACACCACAATATTGAGTTCAAACAAACTATTGTCAGCAAAAGGAAACTATTAGGAAAGGAAAGCTTATAGGTGAGTAAACCTTAATTGATTTTCCTAGTTTAAATTCCTTACTGTAAAACAGTTTTTACACATATGTGTATATGTTGATTAGCTTCTAGTTCATGTCAGATTAATACCATCACCTTGATGCTAGAAACTCTTGGATTCATCTGTTAAAATTCATATATATACAAGTACCTGTGTGGTTGCATGAGTATGGACAGTTTAAAAAAACCTTAACTTATAACCTGCTACTGTGTTTCTGTAAACATAGAAATCTTTGGCACCTGTTCTTAGAAGTAGACCAAACCAAATCCTTCACACTAGATTGATGAAATATAGGATAAAATGTATACATTCTATACATTTGTAAAACATAAGTAAAAAGGAACATTTCAAATTTAAGAAAGCAAAACACAGAGATATTCTCTGTCAAATCCTCTGTAATCCTGAAAATTCAAACGATACAGAAACACGATGTGAATACATGAATAGAAATAAGATATCAAATCATGATTTTTAATGTTAGTTTCACGATTTTTAATACTGTATGGGGATGATCGGAAAATGGGTTTTGGTCGATATACAATGATCAAGTTGATCGAAGGCCATGGAAATCGGGAGAAGCATCGTGAAATGGAGATTAAGGGAGAAATACAAATAGATTTTTCAAATGGGTAGGTTTCGATTTTTGGATCGATATAGGGTTTTTGAGGAAGGTTGGGATGCCGAACTTTTATGGAGAGCTGCACCGTGGGTGGCGCATCAGGTTCGATAGCACAGGGGGAAATAGCTGGGGAAGGACGTCTTCGACCTCTAACAGGAGTACGACGGGAACTGATGGACGAGGGTGGCGAAGCGATGAAATTTGGCCATGGCTGTTCCTAAGTGTTTCGACTGGAAAAATCATATCGGAGCTCGGTTGATTTGACAAGAAGGTGAAGGTGGGAATGGAATCAGGAGGTGTTGGCTGACCGGTGTGGACGGTCGTGGTCGTTGTGTGGTGGTGGTGTCAGTGTGCACATGCACAGGTGTATGTACAGGTGGATGAAGAAGAAGGGTGATCGGGCAAAGGTTGGCATGGTGTTTGGGTAGTGAACCAACGTGATTTGGAGGGGGTGGTACTTTACCACTTGGTAGTACCAAGTGGTACTCTGCCAAGGCAGAAATCATGGACGTGGCAGGGAATTTGGGCATGAAATCATAGGGTTTTGAACCTGGTACTTTGGTACTTTGGCACTTTGCCAAGTACAAGGTGGTAGTTTGGTTTTTCAACGAAATTATGGCATTTCTAGGTGATCTAGAGGGGTTGGCACGAGAGCTGAAGGCCTGGTACTTTGGTACTTTGCCAAGTACCAGGTGGTACTTTGGAAAACACGGTCGTGGCAAGGAAAATTTGAAGGAACGGACGATGACTGGAGAAGTGGTACTTTGGTATCTGGTAGTACCAAGTGGTATTTTTGGCAAGGGTGGAGCGCATGAGAGTTGGAGGGATTTGGCAAGCAGAATCACAGTGTTTTGAAACTAGTACCTTGGCAAACTGGTACTTTGGTCAATACGTTTGAAAATGTGTTTCTGAACAAAGTTTTTAATTAAAATTTGTTTTAGTTAAAATGAAAAAATTAAAATAAAACTAAAGAATAAATAATTAAATAAAAATAGACTTTTTATTTAATTTGCATAGGCAAGTAGAAGGAAGAAAATGGCAGGAAGATCAAGTACAGAAGTTGACCGGAGAATTTCTACGAGTTTGGCATGTAGAAATATAAAGAAAATAAATTAAATAAATTATTAAATTAATTTATTTAAGATAAATTATAAGTAATAAAATAATGTACTAGAAGAACTGGAGCAGAAAACATTGTCTAAACATCGATGTTAAATGTAGTAAAATACCATGTGCGACGCACACACTTTAACTGTTCAACTATAAAAGATAATTAAATTATCCAGATATGCACCTGGTATACATATACTATTGTTGATCATAAATGTATCAACTGAATTATGATCAGATTAAGATGATAATTATTTATCGACTATTAAAGACATTCCGTACATCGTTTCGAAGAGTCCAGAATAAATATTCCACTTCGACTCGAAGTATACGACGTATGTCAGAAATATTAAAGAAGACGATATGCAAGGACTATTTTAAATAGTACCTTCGGTCTGTTTAGTCCCAGGACAAAACCAAATGGATGAGTGTCTGACAAAGTATATCAAATAGATTCTACACATCGAATTTACGTAAGTATATTACATTGGTGGCGGAGAAATTCGTTTCTCTTAACTTTATTGCCCGCAATATATTTGGGTACTCGAATGAGTGTTTCTGACAGATATGACGATGTGACATTCAAAGTAATTGAAGAAATAATATGTCAGAAGGATAAACGTGGCCTCAAAACCTCACAACCAAGAAGTAACAAAAGTTGGGCTAGGCAGCATGGCTAGTTGGGTCATACCCAAGCAGGGTATATTATCACCATCTAAAGAGTATTCATATTTGTTACTTCTTTTCAATTCTGTATCTCCCGAGAACGGTTATGTTGCTAGCAACCGTAGGCAGTAATATATTAGTTACACTCAAGCTAAATGAGTGGGCGGTCATGTGTGGCCGGGTTGCAAGACGTTCTTGTTGAACCCCAGTGTATCCTCTCTAGAGTACACTGATCGGCAGGTGCTCTCATACCTTGTCTGTTGGAATCCAATCTCCAATAAGCGCTCGGCGACTTTTGATTTTATACTATAAACGTGAATGTGAGATGCAAGCGTTTCATTAGATGATTATTTATTTGATAAAAACAATCGTAATATCAAATGTTTTGATATGAAATACTAGGGTCATAATCCATATATTAGTTATGGATTGGTCTAAAGATTTCTAAAGTAAATGAATATGGAAAACCTTATTTCTTACTTCCCTGTTTACATCTTTTAACTTTGTTTACTCACACCAGTCCCCAGATTTACCTAGAGTTTATTTTCCGTGTTTCCTAAACTCTTTGGTACTCATAATATTTGTTATAAGTACGCAAGTAGTCCAGGTAGGCAAGTGGAACCTATGAAGTTCAAGTCAAGACCAGTAGTATATCTATATCTGTGTATCCAGGTTAGATATCTGTATTATTCCAGTCATGATGTATAATTATGTTGTTGCACTATGGTATTGTAATATATTGATGTACTATGATGTATCAGACCGTGTATTGTAATATATTATGTATTTTTGAAATTCCGCTGTGAGATTCTAATATTTCTTATTCTTCTATTCTATTAGTTCTATCTTTTCTATCTCATCTTCTAAATTCTTTCAATAACGACACGACTTTTGAGGCATCGAAAATTGCGCCTTATAGCTATGATATCTTCATTTGTTTATTTTGTTTTTTGACAGTTCTTGGGTTTATTTAAATATCAAACAATATGACACTCCAACCTAAATCCTATATTAAATTATCCATGCATAAATGCTTTTAAAAAAGAAATCAACATATGGAAATTATATAATTTACTAGTGTGAACTCGTGTATTGCGTGCAATGTACTTTGTACTGATTTATATTACCTAAACCGAAAACATTTAAAATCCTAAATGCATTAATAACAGATAGCAATCATATGCTTCGTTACGGACTCTCCATTGTAAGCAACATACTAATTAAAACTCTTACAGTAAAAAAGATATATTTTGAATGCACACATAAATATTGATCCCTTAGCCGATCATATAAACAGAGAATGTATAACTTAATCTTTTGTGTCCTTTACCAACACCTTAAACGATATCCAAAGATCTCTTCCACAGTAAAATTGAAAAGCGATACTAATATTAAACACATACAATGAAAATACATGGAGAATGCAAATAATAAAATTATACAAAAATATCAGAACTTCTAATGACAGAACACATTTTCAACCACTTATGATTTCCTGAAAAGTTTTATTAGTCATTCAAAGATATCTAAACTCCTAATGATAGGACAATCGGTGAAAAGCATACATTATCAACCACTTATGATTTCGTAAAATGTTTTTGCAGAAGCAGGAGTCAATAATCATAGTCTCTAGCATCTTTCTAGCAATGTACTCTGAAACAACAATGCAAAATCATTTGAGATCTTTGACTCTCACGGACTAGGAAAGATAGCATGTAATATACATTACCTACATGAATAGTTATTAAAAAAATCCATTCCAAAGCATTAGAAGGGTGGATTCGATATTAATGTTATTTTCAGTAATGATTGCAGCATTGATAATGAGCAAAGATGTAATCTGGCTGACCATGTAATATATATTACCAACATGAATAGTTGTTGAAAAAAATTGGCGAACTATTTCGAAAGCACAAAGCAGAGGGTGGATTGGATAATAATACCATATCGAATAATGATCGCAGCATTGGTAACGTGTTATAATGTAATTTGGCTAACCATCACACTGGAGAACTTAGAAGCAAACGGTTGATTCCATCATAAATTCTAACATCCATAGTAGTTTAGTCCATTCCTTATGTAGATATTTAAAAACATAGTAGTTTAGTCCATTCGTTTAGGGGTTGAAACATCTTAGGCCATACCCAACATAAATGAATTTTAGAAGCTCTTGGAAAATGACCAAAATTGATTTCTATAACTTACTAAATTGGCTAAGAAGGGCCACTTCATGATATAACAGTTAGAATAAATAAGTTGTTAAACTAAACTTGCTTATCTGACAACAACAACAAAAATCAGTGTGCTACTTCACCAATTAATGGACATATTTTGTGTACAGCGCAATGTCATAGCTTGAAGATACAGGGAAAAAACGTGGAATACAAAAAACATTGTTTAATGTAGAAATTAATAAGCTAGCTCTATGGAAACATTGAAATAGATCTGTAAAAAAAATCTTAATTGCCTGGAAGGAATCTCAGTTGTACAAAAATAAATTCATAGTCTGGAAAACATAATTAGGTTGTAATGTTGTTGTCTTGACTTCTTCCTAAATCTTAGAATGAAGTAAAAGCAATAAGAAAGCAAACTGTTTCTTGTTTTTATATTTGGTAAAAGCTAACCAGAAATTTTCACATTTGATGCCATGTAGTACGCTTTGTATGGCTATTGATAATGTGTGCTAATTTTTTCACAAATATCACCTAAATGGTATAATACATTAGACTGCATGCTTGAGAAATTGCACAAGGGATGTCAAATTCTATGACTATACTGACTTTATTCAGTAACCTAACATTGTCACAGGCTCATGTCATTATGCAATGGCCATTCCACTATATACTTGAGATACAAAAATGTTAAAACAAGTGAAATGTATCGATTAAACATAAGAATTTCTAAAGTTGTGTTGTGATAATTATACTGATTAAATTCACTAATGTAGCGAAATAGATCTTAATCTTGGACAGCATGTGCATGCACACTGACTTATGCATATATATGTACAAAATTGTTCAATTATATAAAGAAAAGTACAGTTTGAGTGAAGTAAGCGGTGATTAAAAAATTATGTACATGTCTCTATAAGTAAAAGAAAATTCAATGCAGTATCCTTACATTATTTCTGCATTTAAATTTAGTATATAAACATATACACGTGTGCGCGTTTGTGTGTGTGTGTGTTTGTGTGTGTGTGTGTGTTTGTGACCAATTCAAATAAAGGAAATCTCACATTTTAAAATCAAGTTATTTATAAAAACAACAACTAAGAAATAAAGTCTTCAACTAAGGAAATGGATCAATTAACATGAAATTTTCTAAGTTATTAGTGGCAAAATTATGCTGCTTAAATTCATAACATGGAAGTACGAAATATATTTCAATCAAAGTCTGAAGTTCTATAAGGAAAAAATGCAGAAATAAATCCTTGCAACATTAATTATCAAAGAGTTATTCATTCAAAAAGATTTCAGTCTGATGTCATACCTCAACAGTCTCAAGAGCTGTGAACATACGGTGAGAGTAACCCTCGGGTAACTCATGTAAAATACATAAGTCCAACCATCTATCTCCTCTGTCTGTGGTCGAACTGTCCATCTAGCGACTTTGGTCACACGCGACGTGTAACAACCCAGAAAATCCGAACCAATTTAAATTTTTTATTTTGGAAATTTTAATGAATTTTGAATATTTAAAATGATTTATTTTAAATAATGACGACGAGAAATTTATTTTGAATAGAATTAGAATGTATATATTTATTTGAATCGACGTTAGAATGTAAATATTTATTTTTAATTATAAAAGGAACTGAAAATGGCGCGACAGTTCGAAAATTCGATTTCAAATTTTAAATGAATGTACAGGATTCAAAATAAACCGGATTTTAGTGAAACCAAAAATATTAGAATCTATTTCTTAATATCTTTCCAATGAATTCAAAAAATTGAAATTTCATAGTGGGAATAAAAAGTTATGTCCAGTTGAAAATTCGAAATAGTCGCTATGGAAATATAGCCCTAAAAAATAGCCATTTTGCAAATGACCTCCGTTTTCTACAAAACCACTTTTGTTGGATCCAGGATTTCAAGTTATTCTAGATTCCAAAATTCATAATTTTTGGGGTCAATATGTGAGTGCGGCGCAGGAAGACGTGTTTTGACAGTTTTAGTCAATTTGGATCGACCAGAAAATGGTCATTTTTCAAATGGTCTCAAAATTTGATGAAATTAGTTTTGTTAAGACCGTATCGTCAATACGAAGCTAGAAAATATTTTTTGGGAATTTTTGGGGTCCGTATGTAGCCCCGATAAATTGAAATGAGCGTTCAAATTCAATATATAGATTTATATTTTGATTTTGACGGAAACTGATCGAAACAGTCGAATCGGCTTACCGGACATATCCCATTGTGTTCGTAATGGGGGTAATTAGCTGGTGGCGATAGTCGGTGGGTGTGATTTGAGGTTCGAATTAAAAGGTTACTTTATGGGATTAAATAAATAAATAATATATATATATATATGATATATCTCTCCCCTCTCTCTCATTAAGTCAACAGGTCAAATAAAAAAATAAAAAAAATAAAAACCCACATTTACTATGGAAGGAGGGGGTTTCTGTGACGACCCCAAACCCCGTACTGATGGTGGCAAGGGTAATCCTTGGAATATAACACAGGGACAAATAATAGCAGGGCAGATGTAACACCCCGCGAAAATTCTATAACTGTGAAATTAACAAATTAAAGTATAATTAATTTGAAATCAAAGAACTAAGGGAAACGGGATACGCCATTGCGTTCGTCTCGGAAAAATACGCGAAATAGAGTCCGAGTTTTCGAAAAACGGAGTCCGTATGAAGAAGATATGGCCTTCGGAAGTTTTGAATTAAATTTAAAATTCAAACAGAATAAAATAAGCTCAGAAAACAAAAATGCGGCCCAATGGGCCAGGGCGGAAAAAGTCCCGCCTGACGCACCCAGGTCGACTGGGCTGTCGACCTGGTCTAACCAGGTCGACAGGCCTGTCGACAGGGCTGTCGACAGGGGTGTCGACCTGGTCCAGACCAGGTCGAACCCAGTCCAACCCGGCTGGCCTATTCTCTGTTAGTCGATTTTCTGTGGTCTGCTTTGTCATTAGGGCTAGGTGGCAGGCTCTAATTGGTCTCTCTTGCGAATGAATGGCTATGATCAATCCAGGCAACATCAATGGCTCTAATCAATTCATAAACCCTATAAAAAGGACCCTAGACTAAACCCTAATCTATTCATTCATAAATAAAAACAAAGCCGCCATGTTGCTGAGGAGCGTCTAGGAGTAGCCACCAAATTGGAGAGAAGATTAGGAGGAAAATTCTAAAGCCTAAAGCAATTCAAGCAAATCAAATCAAACCGCATCTTCTTATTCCTAAATTAGAGAATTCGCCGCAACGATTGTAAGTAGAGTATTACTTTGGTATGAACAAATGATTGTGTAGATATGTATACTCGATTTGTGGCGATAAAGTAATTCATATTTGTGCGTTGGAATATTGTATACGTTTGGATATTCTTGAATTATGTTGTTCATTATGAAAAACTACATGCGGTAGTTTTATGCAAGTATGACGTTTGGATATTCGCAAAATATGTAATTTATGTTGAAGCTACATGTATGTAGTTGTTAAATTGAAAATCATGCAAGTTTGGGGTTTTGCTACTATGCCATCATAATGTGTATTTTTACACAAACATCATTTTTGTGAGGAAATTGGAATAAGTTTAGGTTGTTATAATCCATATGAAATTATGTTGATAATTGGGCATCATGGTCTATGTATTAAGCCATGCTTTGTATTAGAAAACCTATGTGCAAACTTATGAATATGACTAGGCTATGATTGATATTTGACCATGTTAGTTCTATATTATTAGCAAGAATTATATGATGACATATGTGAGACATGGCTAGGTTAGACTCAAAAATCCCTTTTTGCAAGTTTAAAGCAAACACCATGTTTAGGAATATTTATGCATAAGTATATTTATACCATCGTTATGTGATTAGACTTAAATCATGATTAAGTTGAACTATGCTTTTGTGTTAGTAACAAAGTATCCCCTTTGTAAACATGTAGAAACCTTATGAACATGATTTGTTTATGTCTGACATTATGCCTAAATAAGAACATAGGTCTATGTTGTAGTTAAGACTATGTG
The DNA here is from genome assembly GCA_030737875.1 of Allium sativum. Classification (NCBI taxonomy): domain Eukaryota; kingdom Viridiplantae; phylum Streptophyta; class Magnoliopsida; order Asparagales; family Amaryllidaceae; genus Allium; species Allium sativum. The sequence continues at coordinate 921,526,916 of CM060910.1, forward strand.
ACACCTAATTTAGATTCTTATCTTAAGTTTACATGGTTTGATGCATGTCACCTATGCTTCATGACCAAAGTATATATGCAAGTACACCAGTTTCTATTATGTATTTCCAACGTCATATTGCAAGTTCATGCGCTCACCTTCCCCTCTTTGTGTATGTAATCACGTTTTAAGCCTCCCCTTTTCGCATGGCTAAATTGGGCTTTAAAAGGCTAAGCCCAATATATATAAACGGACGTGTAAAACGGGGGAAAATAACGTTGGGCTAAAATTAATTAATGAATGAAAATATAAAATAGAAGGGCCCAAGTTCAAGTATGGGTTGGGCCCATGATTGGTGTAACCTTTACACCATTAACTTAATAATGGGCCGCAAATATTTACATATAAGAAATAAAGAAGAATGACAAAATATGTAAATGTAGAAAATACGATGTGTTTAACCCGAGGTTGGATTGAGTTGTGATGTAAACCTGCCCGGAACCGCCCGGCTGTCCAGTAGTCACAACAACACCTATCCAATGTGGGAGGTTAAACATGGAGCCCAGTAAGGACCCGAGGTTAGACTGAGTTGTGGCGTAAGACTGCCCGGAACCAACCGGCAACAGGCAGCCACAACAATACCTGTCTAATGTGAGAGGTCAGGGCCTTAATAAGACAATTAAGGCTGAGTCAGGATTGTTAGGATTAAGTGAACTAAAGACTTAATCAAAATGGAACATGCTAAACTAAACGGACTGGTGGGGGTTAGGTTAGAAAACACTTAACCAACTTAGCATGTTGGCTAGAGATAGGAAACCTAGTAACGGGGGACCCTTTTCAGCAGTAACCCTAGAAGGTGTATCAGGATACCCTGAAACTAGGCAGGGTGGGGCACGATTACTGGGCTGACTGTAAGAGGTCAAATCGACGGCGGTGGTGTAGCAGTGTAGGTTCTAACGGGGTGCGGGCGTGCACACACTCCGGCGCAGAAAAATAAGGCACTGGACACCAGTAGCATACCTGTGCATTCTAAGGTTGTGTCGGGCCGCCACCATGGGACTTGATACACCCCACGGTGGGACCAGCATAGGTAACTACAAACATCGGGGGCCGTAAGACACATGTAACTATGCGAGTAGGAGCCGATCATCATTGAATGGATCACATCACCCTGATTATGGGGTGCCAGTTGGAAACTAGTTTATATGGGTTCAGAGATTTACATGGGGTACGATAGTATATTCGACCCTAGACAACTTAACCAAGTTTAAAGTGCTTTTCCACTTCTTGTTTATACTTATCATACCCAGTTCTTTATTCATAGACAAAATAGTACTAGACTTACTCAGGCTTTATGTCTGACTCTACTTTTCTTTCGTCTTCTTTTCTTCCGTTTCCCCCCCAGGTCCACAGGGAGGAAACACAGCAGCTTGACCAACCTTAACATCCAGCTTGAAGAAGAGAAATGTATTGCTTGGACTTTCCTGTTTTGAACTATGGCTTTGGACGATCCACTATGGGGACTTTTGCAGTTTATCTATGCTTTATTTATGCTTCTTTAAATAATGTACTCAAGACAGATTATGAAAGTGTTATGTTATGTTTTTGGAAAAAGATGTAAGACAATCATGGTGATGTTTTGTAACACGTATTTGCTTTTATGAAATAAAAGCTGTTGTTTTTTCCGCTGTTTACAAATATGTGTTCTTATATCTGTCTTGTATATCTGTGACTTATACTTATAAACCTCCACCAAAATTAGGGCATTCCCTTTGAGAGTGACTCTAACGGAGGTGGGGTGTTTCACTTGGTATCAGAGCATAGGTTTACCAGATAAGATAAAAAGTTTTGAAAAATTATTTTCAAATAGGAAATTTAAAGAAGCATTTTTAAAAGAAAAAAAATGTTATTTTATTTTAAAAAGGCAAAGTCCACTCCCCAAAGCCATAGGTACTATCTCTTATCCTTCGTTTTGAATCTATCCTTTTTGTTTCAGCATGTCCGAAGATCTTAACTTGCCGGAAGGGGTGCCAATACCTGGTTGGTTTAGACGTTTCTTAGAAGCAAGAGCCACTCAGCCAGGTCCTACCATTCCTCCTCCCCCAGCTGCCGGAAATCATCCAGCTGCAGCGGCACCTTTTCCTCCACCTCCTCCTCGGGGAAACACGTTTGCTAAGATATGTAAAGATTATAAAGCTATGGGAGGAAGGGATTTCCATGGAACTGAGTCCTTCGTGGCAGCCAGAAATTGGCTGAAAGAAACGGAGGACCTATTCATCATCTTTGAGGTAGAGGATAGACAAAAAGTACAATTGGCAGTGTGGCTATTGAAGGGCGAGGCTTCCTACTGGTGGGAAGTCACTAATGCTGAAAGACCAGTGGAGACATGGGAGGACTTTAGGGCAAGGTTTGAGACTAAATTTCTCTCAGATGCGGAAAGAAGTTTGCAGTTGGAAAAATTCTTATTTCTTAAGCAAGGGGACAAGACAGTCAGAGAATATGTGAATCAGTTCGATGAGCTGGCTAGGTTTGGGCTTGACCTAGTCAACACCCCGCACAAGAAGGCTCTCCGTTTCGTCAAAGGGTTGAATGAGCCATTACACAGTTTGGCCATGACCCATATACCCATGGGAGCCACGTATGAAAGATTGGTGCAAATGGCATTGCTGAATGAAGAGGACAAGGGCAAGAAGGAGACAAAGGCAGAAAGCTCTCAAGGGAAGAAAGAGGGTTTGCAGCCTAAGAAGACAGACTTTAAGAAGGGCGGGAAAGGCAACAAAGAGAAGAGGAAGTGCAATTTCTGTGGCAAAGTGGGGCACTTAGTAAAGGACTGCCGGAAAAAGAAGGACAAGGAGAATGGTGGGTGCTTTTCTTGCGGTGAGACAGGCCACAGGGCTAAGGACTGCCCAAAGAAACGAGGACAGGGGCAGAGGGCTGGATCCACCCCAGGGGCACAGGTTCATGTGCTAGAAGCACTACCTCTGCAACAGCGAGGTATAAATACTTCTGTAGAAAGTGTAGTTTATCTTTATGATCACCCCGTTCGCACTTTATTTGATTCTGGCGCATCACACTCCTTTATCTCATCTGCTCTAGTAGAATCTCTGCACCTAAAAACTAGTATGGTAGAGGACCCCTTAATTGTTTCAAACCCAATTGGGGGCCCAGCTCATTTGTCTAGGATCTGTGTGGGATTGAAAATTTCTATTCTAAGTGTAGAATTTCAATGTAGTGCCTTTGTTTTGGGCTTTTCGGGTTATGGTTTGATTTTGGGTATGGATTGGCTATCCAGTAATGGGGCCATCCTTGATTGTGAGAAAAGGGTTGTTAGGCTCCTAACCCAGCTTGGTAATACTTTGGAAATTTCTTGTAATCCCTCGTATGCGGTTATGCTTAGTTATCTTGAATCGCTAGATGCCTCGGTTGAAAATTTGCAATCAGTTAGAGTGGTCCGGGAATATCCGGATGTCTTCGAAGAGGTGAAGGGCTTGCCTCCGAAGCGGGAAATAGACTTCCGCATATATCTTGTAGATAATGCAAAGCCCGTTGCGTTGCCCGTTAGACATATGGCTCCACGAGAAAGGAAAGAGCTCAGTAAACAGATTAAAGAGCTTCTAGAAAAGGGGTTCATTAGGAGAAGCATTTCAGAATGGGGCGCTCCGGTGGTGTTCGCTACAAAGTCGGATGGTTCACTCCGTCTATGTGTTGACTATAGGGAGCTCAACAAGCTAACGAAAAAGAATAGGCACCCTCTCCCTAGAATTGACGATTTATTTGACCAGCTTGTAGGAGCGTCTGTTTTCTCCCAACTCGATTTAGCAACCGGTTTTCATCAGCTAAGGGTGGCTGAAGATAACATCGATAAAACGACGTTCAGAACCCCAGACGGCTTCTTTGAATGGCTTGTCATGCCTTTCGGCTTGACAAATGCACCTGCTTACTTCGTGAACCTGATGAGTAGGGTATTTAGAGATTTCCTCAACAAATTCGTAGTGGTCTTCGTAGACGATATCCTTATCTTCTCAAAGAGTGAAGAGGAACATGCTCAGCACTTAAGGGAAATCATGGAAACTTTGCGAGTCCATCAACTAAAAGCCAAATTCTCCAAATGCCACTTTTGGAGAGAAGAGGTGAGGTTCCTTGGGCACATAGTATCCAAACAAGGGTTAGCAGTAGAGCCTGCTAAGGTAGTGGCGGTACAGGATTGGAAGACACCAAGGAATGCAACTGAGGTCAGAAGCTTTCTAGGACTAGCGGGTTTCTATCGAAAATTCATAAGGGATTTTGTGAAAATCTCAGCTCCACTCACGAAATTGACCAAGAAGAATCTAGTGTTCAATTGGGACTTGGATTGCGAGTTTGCTTTCCAACGACTGAAAAGGGCTCTCACAACAGCCCCAGTTTTGACGCTACCAGATGGGAGCAAGATGTTCACTGTTTATACGGATGCATGTGGGACAGGGCTAGGTGCCGTCTTAATGCAAGAAGGAAGGGTAGTAGCTTATGGCGGGAGGCAGTTGAAGGTGCACGAAAAGAACTACCCAACCCACGATCTTGAGTTAGCCGCCATCGTCTTTGCACTCAAGTCTTGGCGACACTATCTCCTAGGTGAGAAGTTCAAACTTTACACTGACCATAAATCGTTGAAATATCTTTTCTCGCAGAAAGATCTTAACTTGAGGCAACAAAGATGGATGGAGTTTCTTGCCTCGTACGATTTCGAAATCTCCTACACTCCGGGCAAAGGCAACGTAGTAGCAGACGCGTTGAGCCGAAAGAAATTGACCCTAAGCCCGTTGTTTGCTGAAAGACAAAGCCTAGAGTTTATAGCCAGCTTCGACTTTAGGCCTTCCTCCGATTTCGTACCAGGCTTGCTAGCATCTCTCGAAGTGCGCCTAACTTTAGTGGATTCAGTAGGGACAGCACAACGCGAAGACCCTCAGCTTGTGGAAATAATTGATAGGCTAATTAGGGGTGAGACTTCAAGTCACCTCAGCAGATACTCCATCGACGATAAGGGTTTGCTAAGGCGAGACGGAAGACTATGCGTCCCACAGACAAAAGATTTAATAAAGAAAGTTCTCGAGGAAGCGCATCACTCCAAGATGACGATACACCCAGGCGGAGATAAAATGTACAAAGATATAAAAAGGACTTTCTTCTGGAACGGCATGAAAAAGGACGTGGCAGAATTCGTTTCTAAGTGTATGGTGTGCCAACAGGTTAAGGCGGAACAGAAAAAGCCTGGCGGACTGCTACATCCTCTGGAGGTCCCGCAGTGGAAGTGGGATAGCATCTCAATGGACTTCATCGATGGGCTGCCTAGGTCTAGGAGAGGCAACACTAGCATTTGGGTAATAGTGGATAGGCTTACTAAAAGCGCCCACTTTTTACCTGTCAAAAGTAAAAGAACTGCCTCATCCCTAGCATCACTTTACCTTAAGGAAATCGTTCGACTCCATGGAATACCATCTAGCATTGTTAGTGACCGAGACCCCATCTTCACCAGCGAGTTTTGGCGGAGTCTGCAAGAAGCAGTAGGAACGCAGTTATGCTTGAGCACAGCCTATCATCCACAAACCGACGGCCAAACAGAGAGAGTGAACAGAATTTTGGAAGACCTCTTAAGGCTATGCGTCCTTGACTTCGGAGGGACATGGGAAGACCACCTTCCTTTGGTGGAATTCGCCTACAACAACAGCTATCAAGCAACCATCGGAATGGCACCCTTTGAAGCTTTATATGGAAGACCGTGCCGATCGCCCACTTGTTGGTGGGAGTCCACGGACAAGCTTATACTTGGACCAGATATGATCCGAGAGACTTCAGAGAAAGTAGACTTAATACGAAGAAGGATGAAGACGGCCCAAGACAGACAAAAGTCCTATGCCGACAAGAGAAGGACCGACCTTGAATTTGAGGTTGGAGACAGAGTTTTTCTCAAGGTATCACCGCTAAGAAACGTTGTTCGTTTTGGAACCACAGGAAAGCTAGCACCAAGGTTCGTAGGGCCATTCCCCATCATCGAGAAAATTGGGAAAATGGCCTATAGATTAGAGCTACCCGAGAAGTTGGCTGGAGTCCACAACGTTTTTCACGTTTCACATCTCCGAAAATGTCTACATGAGTCTGCTGAAGTGGTAGAGCCAAATATCCTCGAAGAGGCCGAAGTGGAACGCGAAGCAACCATAAGGAAAGTTCCAACCCGCATCTTAGGAACGAAAGTGAAGAAGCTACGCAACCGCGAAGTCAAGCTCGTCAAAGTTCAGTGGAGCGACGCCGAGGGAGACGCGACTTGGGAAACTGAAGCTAGAATCCGCACAGCCTACCCTTTTCTGTTCGAGGGTACATCCTTGATCTTTCCTTTTCCTTAAGTTGCGCTTTTATCTATCTTTTTAGGTATATTTCCTCGACCTTATCTTTTAGGTAGAATCTTTTTTGGATGGAAACATGTAGTTGAAACATGTTATGTATGATGGTTGCAAGTGGTTGCAAGTGATTGCTAGTGGTTGCTCGTGGTTGCATATACACACACAATCTAGGTATTAGATCGGCTCAGTCACTTCATATTGCATATGCATATATGCTTGCATTCATATGTGGTTGAACTTTAATGTGTTGTCATGTGGATGCTGCATTTGTATTGAATGATTGTGCACTCATGTAGAATCATGAATAGGAAAATTTGCATACATAATGGATTCATGGCACTTACATAATTCGCATTAAGGAGGTCAACTGAATCAGTAGACCGCCTGATTTTGCATTAGATAAGTACATGTACACACACACTTCGCATATGATCATGAAGCATTAGAAGTCTTTTAAGGACAATGGATGCTCGTGTTTGATGGATGAGTAGATGGATGTTAGGATATACATTCCTCCTAACTTGAAGATTTCGGGGACGAAATCCTTTTAAGTGGGGAAGAATGTAACACCCCGCGAAAATTCTATAACTGTGAAATTAACAAATTAAAGTATAATTAATTTGAAATCAAAGAACTAAGGGAAACGGGATACGCCATTGCGTTCGTCTCGGAAAAATACGCGAAATAGAGTCCGAGTTTTCGAAAAACGGAGTCCGTATGAAGAAGATATGGCCTTCGGAAGTTTTGAATTAAATTTAAAATTCAAACAGAATAAAATAAGCTCAGAAAACAAAAATGCGGCCCAATGGGCCAGGGCGGAAAAAGTCCCGCCTGACGCACCCAGGTCGACTGGGCTGTCGACCTGGTCTAACCAGGTCGACAGGGCTGTCGACAGGGGTGTCGACCTGGTCCAGACCAGGTCGAACCCAGTCCAACCCGGCTGGCCTATTCTCTGTTAGTCGATTTTCTGTGGTCTGCTTTGTCATTAGGGCTAGGTGGCAGGCTCTAATTGGTCTCTCTTGCGAATGAATGGCTATGATCAATCCAGGCAACATCAATGGCTCTAATCAATTCATAAACCCTATAAAAAGGACCCTAGACTAAACCCTAATCTATTCATTCATAAATAAAAACAAAGCCGCCATGTTGCTGAGGAGCGTCTAGGAGTAGCCACCAAATTGGAGAGAAGATTAGGAGGAAAATTCTAAAGCCTAAAGCAATTCAAGCAAATCAAATCAAACCGCATCTTCTTATTCCTAAATTAGAGAATTCGCCGCAACGATTGTAAGTAGAGTATTACTTTGGTATGAACAAATGATTGTGTAGATATGTATACTCGATTTGTGGCGATAAAGTAATTCATATTTGTGTGTTGGAATATTGTATACATTTGGATATTCTTGAATTATGTTGTTCATTATGAAAAACTACATGCGGTAGTGTTATGCAAGTATGACGTTTGGATATTCGCAAAATATGTAATTTATGTTGAAGCTACATGTATGTAGTTGTTAAATTGAAAATCATGCAAGTTTGGGGTTTTCCTACTATGCCATCATAATGTGTATTTTTACACAAACATCATTTTTGTGAGGAAATTGGAATAAGTTTAGGTTGTTATAATCCATATGAAATTATGTTGATAATTGTGCATCATGGTCTATGTATTAAGCCATGCTTTGTATTAGAAAACCTATGTGCAAACTTATGAATATGACTAGGCTATGATTGATATTTGACCATGTTAGTTCTATATTATTAGCAAGAATTATATGATGACATATGTGAGACATGGCTAGGTTAGACTCAAAAATCCCTTTTTGCAAGTTTAAAGCAAACACCATGTTTAGGAATATTTATGCATAAGTATATTTATACCATCGTTATGTGATTAGACTTAAAAATCATGATTAAGTTGAACTATGCTTTTGTGTTAGTAACAAAGTATCCCCTTTGTAAACATGTAGAAACCTTATGAACATGATTTGTTTATGTCTGACATTATGCCTAAATAAGAACATAGGTCTATGTTGTAGTTAAGACTATGTGACACCTAATTTAGATTCTTATCTTAAGTTTACATGGTTTGATGCATGTCACCTATGCTTCATGACCAAAGTATATATGCAAGTACACCAGTTTCTATTCTGTATTTCCAACGTCATATTGCAAGTTCATGCGCTCACCTTCCCCTCTTTGTGTATGTAATCACGTTTTAAGCCTCCCCTTTTCGCATGGCTAAATTGGGCTTTAAAAGGCTAAGCCCAATATATATAAATGGACGTGTAAAACGGGGGAAAATAACGTTGGGTTAAAATTAATTAATGAATGAAAATATAAAATAGAAGGGCCCAAGTTCAAGTATGGGTTGGGCCCATGATTGGTGTAACCTTTACACCATTAACTTAATAATGGGCCGCAAATATTTACATATAAGAAATAAAGAAGAATGACAAAATATGTAAATGTAGAAAATACGATGTGTTTAACCCGAGGTTGGATTGAGTTGTGATGTAAACCTGCCCGGAACCGCCCGGCTGTCCAGTAGTCACAACAATACCTATCCAATGTGGGAGGTTAAACATGGAGCCCAATAAGGACCCGAGGTTAGACTGAGTTGTGGCGTAAGACTGCCCGGAACCAACCGGCAACAGGCAGCCACAACAATACCTGTCTAATGTGAGAGTTCAGGGCCTTAATAAGACAATTAAGGCTGAGTCAGGATTGTTAGGATTAAGTGAACTAAAGACTTAATCAAAATGGAACATGCTAAACTAAACGGACTGGTGGGGGTTAGGTTAGAAAACACTTAACCAACTTAGCATGTTGGCTAGAGATAGAAAACCTAGTAACGGGGGACCCTTTTCAGCAGTAACCCTAGAAGGTGTATCAGGATACCCTGAAACTAGGCAGGGTGGGGCACGATTACTGGGCTGACTGTAAGAGGTCAAATCGACGGCGGTGGTGTAGCAGTGTAGGTTCTAACGGGGTGCGGGCGTGCACACACTCCGGCGCAGAAAAATAAGGCACTGGGCACCAGTAGCATACCTGTGCATTCTAAGGTTGTGTCGGGCCGCCACCATGGGACTTGATACACCCCACGGTGGGACCAGCATAGGTAACTACAAACATCGGGGGCCGTAAGACACATGTAACTATGCGAGTAGGAGCCGATCATCATTGAATGGATCACATCACCCTGATTATGGGGTGCCAGTTGGAAACTAGTTTATATGGGTTCAGAGATTTACATGGGGTACGATAGTATATTCGACCCTAGACAACTTAACCAAGTTTAAAGTGCTTTTCCACTTCTTGTTTATACTTATCATACCCAGTTCTTTATTCATAGACAAAATAGTACTAGACTTACTCAGGCTTTATGTCTGACTCTACTTTTCTTTCGTCTTCTTTTCTTCCGTTCCCCCCCCCCCCCCAGGTCCACAGGGAGGAAACACAGCAGCTTGACCAACCTTAACATCCAGCTTGAAGAAGAGAAATGTATTGCTTGGACTTTCCTGTTTTGAACTATGGCTTTGGACGATCCACTATGGGGACTTTTGCAGTTTATCTATGCTTTATTTATGCTTCTTTAAATAATGTACTCAAGACAGATTATGAAAGTGTTATGTTATGTTTTTGGAAAAAGATGTAAGACAATCATGGTGATGTTTTGTAACACGTATTTGCTTTTATGAAATAAAAGCTGTTGTTTTTTCCGCTGTTTACAAATATGTGTTCTTATATCTGTCTTGTATATCTGTGACTTATACTTATAAACCTCCACCAAAATTAGGGCATTCCCTTTGAGAGTGACCCTAACGGAGGTGGGGTGTTTCAGCAGAATTAAATAAATACACCAGATAATGCACAATAGAATATACTGGATAAACGTAATCACCAGAGTTACATAGTATACAGGATCATACTTAGTACAAATACAGTTCAGCTATACATATATGTCTACAGCGGAAAACAAACATAATGTACAATAGGAGCTGAACAGCATAAAAAGAGATAAATAATAGAATCCATCTTCAGCTCTAGCTATCCGGATAAAGCCAGCTAAACCTGAATACAAGGCTGCCCGTGTAGAAAAAGGGGCACCCGAGTTTGAAAGTGAAACAAACTACGAGTCAGTCATGGGACTGGTATGAGAAATCTACTCAACACATTTATAATATGGCTAATCACAGGACCACGCCACTTTCGTGGAATGGGTTTACTCCATTGGATTGCCAGTGCTTTAAAAACAACTCTATCTTTTAAACATTGCAATGCTTTTTATAAAAGTGAAGCCATTATAAGACTTAGTTCCCATCACACAATGCAACGCAAACCGGAGGATAGAGTTTTACCTTATAATGGCCAAAATATGATTGATACGAATAAAACAAAAGCATTGGATATTATTACTAGTGTTTACATGTTTCAAAAACAATTTCGAATCATAACTATCAATCATAGACGGCATGGGTACCATATGTCATGTCGCCATATATATATACAATCAAAACTGCACGATGTCGTATTTGGAAATTGGATTTCCGTCATGAACCAAGGCAAAAGATAGTCCTTACCGAATTCGAGACTGCCTAGCCCGAGCCTCAGGCAAGTACTCAGTCAAGCCTTTGGATCGTCAGGGCTGGTCCACCGATGTGGATTAAAATTCCTGAACACTGCGTTTCCCCGCCCTTTGGGGTGTAAATGAGCCAACGAATGACTCCATCGGTCCCGGATCGACCGATATAACCGAGGCGCCTCGCAACAGCAACAACCACATAAGTCAAACTCGTCAGGGCGTGTAAAACCACTGACGCCACTTCTAGCTAGGAAGAAACGCAGGCCCTCCCTGATGTCCTCTCCCGTTTCTGGTTCATACCGAGGTGTGAGGCTCGCGAATTCATGTTATACACAAAGCTTCGCCACACAGGCGGTGCTTTGATCATCACCACAAGACTTTGCTTTTCAACAGAAGCCCTGATCACTGCATCTTAGCATGCCACACAGGCAATTTACACCGTGCAACTGATGGCTATCAAGTACATAGAATAAATTCCAATGTCAGACACACTGTCTATTTGCAAGTTCGTTCTGGGTCTTAACGAAACCGGAGGCACTATATACCTCGCAAACCCATCGATCAACATGTACGTCTAGACGATCACCACTCATTATCCATATTTCGGGATGCCTCCCAATCAGGACCTCGGTTACCATCCAAACGAGGTGAAGATCTCCGGTCTTCGACCACCGTCTTCATCTTCAATTTCTTATCGTCTATTCAGTCATTCAGAACGGGATAATCCCGGTCTTTCTGAGAAACTCGCGTATATAATAAACAAGTGCTATACAAACACTACTACGCTTCATTTCAATTCATTAGTCACTAACCGTCAATTAGTAAGAGAACGATTTCCCAAATATTAACCCCGAAGGCCGAAACCAACATCAGATCAATACCCAAGAAACCATTCGACTTAGCCAACCTTCAGTTAGTTTCTGAATTTCACATCCATATCGTTTATAATATTTTATAACAATTTATCGCTATTTTTATTTATTTTAAAATAGCCAATTTATTCAAAACGACGCTTCGGGCCATAACGCGGCCGTGGCACTATTTTTCTTTAGATTTGATTTACACATAACTGAAAATCTAACCGTTGGATCTTCACAAAATTTACATCATTAGAAAGATCTTTTCAAAACGAATCCAACGGTTCCAGTTTCGGGAAAATCCGACGGTCGGATCTCCCGTTATAATCGTTTGAAATTTCGATTTCAAAATACGAACTACAGCGTCGTTATTCGATTAAATATAATTATATTTATATATATATAAATATAATCGATTCTGGCGCTGTTTTTCTTCAGATTTGAATTAAACATTCCAGACAATCCAACCGTTGGATTTTTACAAAGTTGGTGCCGTTGGAAAGATATTTCCAAAGCGAACCCAACGGTTGCGGTTTCGGGAAAATCCGATGGTCGGATCTCCCGTACTAATCATTTGAAATCACGGTTTCAAAATACGAACTGCAGCTTCGTTATTCGATATATTTCAATTCTATATATATATATATATATATATATATATCGATTCTTCGATTTCAAAGCTATATTCTTTTCATACGTTTGATAAAAATTATATTTTTATCTAACTGTCTTCTATTTCAACACTTCACTATTTTTAACAATTCATGTATATAATAAAAATGTGATTTTTAATGTAAAACAATTTATTTCAAAACTCGACTATTTTACATAGTTATTATAGGTGATAGAAATAGAATTTTTATTATAAAACAATTTATTGCAAAACAAGATTATTTTATATATCTCATATCGATGATAAAAATGGGATTTTTATTATAAAACAATTTCTTTCAAAATATGAATACCATTCAACACATGAATTTCAATTCAACGAATGAATTTCGATTCAACACATGAAGGTTTTCTATAGTTTATATATATCGATAAAAAGGTGATTTTTATATTTAAAACACGAATACCATTCAACATATGAATTTCTATCCAACGAATGAATATCGATTCAACACATGAAGGTTTTCTATAGTTTATATATATATATATATATATATATATATATAGGTGATTTTTATATTTAAAACACGAATACCATTCAACACATGAATTTCTATCCAACGAATGAATATCGATTCAACACATGAAGGTTTTCTATAGTTTGTATATATATATATAAAGGTGATTTTTATATTTAAAACACGAATACCATTCAACACATGAATTTCTATTCAACGAATGAGTTTCAATTCAACACATGAAGGTTTTCTATTCAACGAATAAATATAGTTTCAACAAATGAAAATAATTCAAACACATGAATATTATTCAAAATTTCGGCAGCATAACGGCAGGGTAGTTAAAACCGGGACCGTCCCTAGTACGGCTCCTCGCTCTACCTTAAAACCTCGCGGTTTTTGACAATGGGGATTCATGCATCTAGTTCGCACGTAGGCGGCATGTATATTTATTTCGTTTCCACAAACTAATCCTATGTGGTTTCAACCAAATATTTCTCAACCACAAACGGGTATTTTTCAACCACAATCAATCAATTTCAACCACAAACAATTTCAATCAACCATTCGCTATCAATCAATTTTCACACCAATCACAACCAATAAATATCGTCCATGGTTTGTGGACGAGGGGCGTATATATATATATATATATATATATATATATATATATATAGCATTTCACTTCTATTTCAACACATATATAATTTTTACAACGCATATACAACTTATATATCGAACGTACAACTTATACAATGCTTATACAAGAGGTGTACAACGCTTATATAACTCATACATCGACTATATAATTTATACATCGTCGTTTTCCATATCGTTTATAAATTAGAAATCTCACATTGGGTTCCACTCCACCAAAAAATAGCAGATGGCTCAGAAAAATACGCGGTCTCTTCTAAAATGTAGAAGACGTCCTCACGGTCCCGATGTCTCTTGTTTCACTGAATTTCGACAAGAAACCAAAAAGATATGATTTTTCAACGTTTGCAACACTTTAAAGTGTTTAAATCATATACAGGAATCACCTTTATCGTTGGTTCAGACAATGGTTTCGATCTTTCGCGAAATCTGAGCGATATTGGGATGATCGGAGGTGAGGACGTGGAAGAGGGGAGTGAGGCGCTGCTGTCGATGGTGGTGCGGTCGTGTATGGTGGCCGGATCTGGCGGCGGCGACGCTGGGAAGTGGCTCACTTTCCGGGCTCGATTCAGGCAGTGGAGGTGACGAGAAGGGTGGTGGTTGGGTCGGATTTGAAGAGGAGGAGGAGGCGCGTCAAGGGGATGTGGTGGCGGTCGCTGGTGATGGCCGTGGCGGCGGCAAAAGAGGAGAGAAGGAAAGAAGGGGGGCGCCGTCAGGTTTCAGAGGGCATTGGGGAAGAGAGAGGGAGTGAGGGCCAATGAGGTTTTTTTTAATTTATTTTATAATTTTTAAATTCTCTAAAATACCCCTTTCACACACGAACCCCAATCCAAACCCAACGACTGTCGTCCTTAGCGTTTTACCCCCATTCCGAACACAATGGGATATGTTTCGAAGGCCCATTCGACTATTTCAGTCAGTTTTCATTCAAATTAAAATATAAAACATTCAATATTTAATTTGAACGTACATTTCAATTTTCCAGGGCCACATACTAATTCTAAAAATTCCCGAAAAATAAATCTAGCTATGTTTTGACGATACAGTCCCAACAAAACTGATTTCGTCGAATTCTGAGATCGTTTGCAAAATGGCCCTTTTCTGGTCGATCCAATTTAATTGTAATTGACCAAAACACGTTTTCCTTTGCCACGCTCACATACTAGCTTCAAAAATTATGAAATTTTAAACCTAGCAATAACTTCACGTCTCGGATCCAACAAAAGTGGTTTCGTCGAATTCCGAGGTCGTTTGCAAAATGGCCAATTTCACGGGCTATATAATTTCCATAGCGACCTTTCTGAAAATTCACTTGGCCATAACTTTTGCTTTCCGCTATGAAACTTCAATTTTTCAGATTCGTTAGAAAGGTATTCACTAACAAATTTAAATATTTTTGGTTTCACTCAAATCCGTTTTGTTTTGCACCCGTTACAGTCAGTCAAAGTTTGAATTCAATTTTTGAAACTGCAGCGCCATTTCAGGCCTTGTTTATAATTAGAATTAATTATATTCGTTTTCAAACATCGATTCAAACTCACTTTTCATTGCTATTATTTAAAATATTTAAAATCCATTATCTTAGCCAATTTAAAAAAAAAAAAATTGGTTCAGATTTTCCAGGTCGTTACAGTTTCACTATGGATCAAGGAAAGGAGGCGTGTGTGTGTTGCGATAAAGGAGGGGGAGTGATGGTGAGGCTTGCAGGGGGCAGGGGGGTTCGGCGAGGGTGGTGGGTGGCTTCTTTCATCGATCTTGGGTTTGGTGGGGGCGTTGGGGCGTCGGATCGGCTGGAGTGGGAGGGGGTTCACACGAGGAGGAGCTAGGGGGAAGCAATGCGGTGGGCCACCTGGGCGGCGACGACGCTGAATCGGGGGGATGGGGGTCTGGGCAATGACGGGTTTTGGGTTTTTTTATTTGACCTGTTGACTTAATGAGAGAGAGGGGAGAGATATATAATATATATTATTTATTTATTTAATCCCATAAAGTAATCTTTTAATTCGAACTCCAAATCACACCCACTGACTGTCGCCACTAGCTAACTACCCCCATTCCAAACACAATGGGATATGTCCGGTAAGCCGATTCGATTGTTTCGATCAGTTTCCGTCAAAATCAATATATTGAATTTGAACGCACATTTCAATTTATCGGGGCCACATACAAACCCCAAAAATTCGCGAAAAATATTTTCTAGCTTACGATACGGTCTTAACAAAACTAATTTCGTCAAATTTGGAGACCGTTTGAAAAATGGCCATTTTCTGGTCGATCTAAATTGACTGAAACTGTCAAAACACCTTTCCTGCGCCACGCTCACATATTAACCCCAAAAATTATGAATTTTGGAATCTAGAAATAACTTGACATCCCGGATCCAACAAAAGTGGTTTCGTCGAAAATGGAGGTTGTTTGCAAAATGGCTATTTTTAAGGGCTATATTTCCATAGTGACTATTCTGAATTTTCAACTGGGCACAACTTTTTATTCCCACTATGAAATTTTAATTTTTCGGATTCATTGGAAAGATATTTTCCAGTAGATTCTATTATTTTTGGTTTCGCTAAAATCCGGTTTATTTTGAATCTCGTACATTCATTTGAAATTTGAAATCGAATTTTCGTACTACCGCGCCATTTTCAATTCCTTTTATAATTAAAAATAAATATTTATATTTTAATGTCGATTCAAATAAATATATATGTTCTAATTCTATTCAAAATATATTTCTCATCGTCAACATTTAAAATAAATCATTTTAAATATTCAAAATTCATTAAAATTGCCAAAATAAAATTTTTAATTTGGTTCGGATTTTCTGGTTTGTTACAATCTCCCCTACTTAATATCTTTTCGACCTCGGAAAGGAATGGAGCTGAAAGTTGTTTTACAAACCAACTCAACTTTCATTATTTTCATTATGGTCTAAGTTCTTCAACTTTCAGTTTCTAAGAACTTTTCTAATTTTTGAAAATTTTGGCTAACACCCTAAATTTTCGAAAAATTTCGCTATAACCTCCCCTGTACGGGAGCACCGGGAAAATCCCCAAACTGCCACACAGGCCTCTCTAATCAAAAAGAAAAAGAAACAACCAAGTGCTAGCCAATTGGCTCATAAAATCATCATAAACCCTAAGAAATACAATAAACATGTACCTATTTGTCGGGCAACCAATTTTATTCCTCTACTTAGCTTCCCTGCTATGGCCTGTTCAATGTATATACATGTATATGCATGCGATTTCTATCAATTTTCAATTCAGTTCAACATCTGTTCAATTTGGCCAAATTTACCTTACATTCATATAATGGTTTAAATGAATAATCACTTAACACAATCAACGATCAACAATCAATTAGTTGATTATCTTTTCAAATTCATAATTTTGATATATATACAAAAAAATCCATTTTTGGTGCCAAATCACAACAATAAGCCCTATCTAGTTTTGGTTCTCACACCAGTCAATTGGAAATATATAGACGTCTTTCGAAACTTGAACATAAATTCTGATCATGTTTCGAACCACCATCAGTACATCTACAGGCGACTAGAGTGTGATTCTATATCTATCAAGTATATTAAAACTTCAAATACACATGGATCAGATGTATACGCAAAATCTTTATATACTTGATTGTCCGAATCAATATAAAAATAATATTCAAATACGAATAACTGATTTAAATTTTCAAAACACAAATTATTTCCATCTTTATTTGAAGACAACTCTCTTCCGACTCATTCTAGGATACTACTGATCCCATCTCTAACGAGTCATACTCATTGGATATTACTAATCCAATCTCGGATGAATTCTTTCATTTGGTTCTAATGTGCCTTGATCTCCGAGATCTATAAACCAAAACTCTGATACCAAAATGAAGCGACCCGAACTTCCTCGTGAAGGAAAGCCCGGAATGAATTGAGAACACAACAAATCAGAACACAAATAGAAAACATTTCATTGCTTATTACAATAATTCCATCAGAAAACAAGAATATACAGAGTATAAATAAATATTATACATCAGAAAAATATCAGAGATTTACAAATTACAATGCAGCGGAAAATAACAAAACACAACTAAAAGGAATATACGGATACAGAGCTTTCCGAATATCATTCCAACTATAAACCAGGATCCTGTGAATATAAATCTGCAAAACCAAAACTACTAGTTGCCCATGCGGAAAATAGGGGCACCCAGAGTTTAGGTTAAAACAATAAACTCCAGGTCAGTCATGTGACTGGTGTGAGAACTAAAACAGTTATTAATCTTTATTTTAAAGTTAGCTAAATCCAGGGACCACGCCGTATAACACGGAACGGGTTTCCTCCCAAGAATACCAGTGCATAAAGCAACAGCGCAATACTAAATAAAGAACAATGAAGCTATTATAAGACTCAGGTCCCATCACACAATGCAACGCAAGCCAGAGGATAGAGTTTTTACCTTATAATAGCCAAGAATGCTTGTTACGTAAAATTTCATGTTTTATTATTACTATAAGTGAATAGTGTCAAAACAATTTCAATCATAAGTATCAATCATAGACGGCATAAGTGCCCCATACCACTATGTCGCTATATACAGGTTTACAATTTTAACCGCAAAATGCCATATTGGAAGTTGGATTCCCATCTGTGAACCAAGGCAAGGGATCGTCCTTACCGCTTCGAGACTGTCTAGCCTGAGCCTCAGGATTTTAGCTCGAGTGACCCTTGCATCATCAGGGCTGGTCCACATGGAGTGGATTAAAATGCCTGAACAATGCGTTTCCCCGCCCTGTGGGGTGTAAACTGGTCATATCCCGACCAAACTATCGGCCCCGGAACGACTGATATAACCGAGGCGCCTCGCTATCCATCATCCACATAAGTAAAATGCCAGGGCTAGTAAAATGCTGACACCACTCCTAGCTAGAAAGAAACGCATGTCCTCCCTGAGGTCCTCTCCCGTTTCTGGTTTACATCGGGGTGTGAGGCTCGCGAATTAACACAATACACAAAGCTATGTCACAAAGGTCATGCTTTGATCATCAACCATAAGACTCTGCTTTTCAACAGAAGCCTTGATCATTTGCATCTCAGCATGCCACACAGGCAATTCACACTATGCAACCAATGTCTATCAATCACACAGAATGAAATCCAATGTCAGACACACATCCATTTACAAGTTCGTTCTAGGTTTGAACGAAATCGAAAGCACCTTATTCCTCTCCCATTTGTCCAATACAGGAGAGAGGCCCTCGCATATCCGGTCGATCTCCAAGTACGTCTGGACGATCACCACTTATTATCTTGTCTTGGGTGTACAACCCAATCAAGACATCAGTAATCATCCAAACGATGTGAAGACCTCCAGTCTTCAACCACCGTCTTCATCCTCGACATATCGTCGAATCAGTTAGTCAGAATGGGATAAACCCAGTCTTCCTGAATAACTCGCGTATATAATAAACAAGTGCTATTAAAACACAACATACGCCTCATTCCAATTCAGAATATTCCTTTATTCAAATATTCTTATACTTTGGGAAAGGTTCCCATTAATTTTATTAAAGATAAATTCTTTAAATTTATTCTTTAATCTTCCTTTGGATATCATTTCAATTTAATTAAAGATGCATTAAAACTCCACTTGGTTTTAATCTTCCCAAAAATCAATATTAATGATTGTTTAACTTGGTAAATCAAGTCCTGTCTTTAACTGGGTTAAAGAACCAATGTCATTTAAAACACGGTTCACTATAAACCCAAAATCACATTCCATTCCATCAGCCTTTAACCATAAATTAGCAAGTGAACAATTCCCTAAGTATTAACCTCGAAGGCCGAAACCAACATCAGATCAATACCCAAGAAACCATTCAACTTAACTAATCTCCAGTTAGTTTCTGATTTTCTTAACTCCATTGGGTCTAAGAATAGTATTATTAAAGATACCATTCACGACAACCCAAAATCACATTTGATATTAAATACAAGTCTCTGAATAGAAAATATAGCGGCTTATATTCAATATCAAATTCTGGAATCAACAAATACCATATTGGAATAACGATATATATATCTTCCAAATTCCTCCACAATATCCGTACAATCACGGAATCCAATATCGAAATATTCCGAAGATAATTTCGATTCAAATCCATTCCAATTCATATATTGGAAATTCTGGTTATTTTTAAAACCACTTCAAATCCAATTTATTTATTTAAAAATATTGGATTATAATTCTAGTTCATAACTAGTTCATTTCGATAAAAAAACTATTTTTATCTTTTCAAATATGGAATTTTTCATCTCAATTCTTTCCAAATCATTTATTATGATTTTACACAAATTATTGATATTTTTAATAATTTTATCAAGGCCCGTACAGTCGATTTCCATAAACGACCATCGAACTGCACTTACAGCGACCTTTTCCAAATTTGATTTGGACATAATTCCAAATCCAGCCATTAGATTTCTAATTTCTTGTTTTCTTTTGAAAGCTCTTTTCGATACGAACCCAACAGTTACGGTTTTAGGAGAATCCGACGGTCGGATCTCCCGTAATGTCCGTTCGAAGTCAATGGTCGAAATTCATGAACTGTCGCGGCGCGGTGCGTTCTATTCAGGCCATTACATATATATAATATATACATTATATATATATTTTGTCGATTTCCATTTAAAACGTATTTTATAAATCGTTTTAAATTCATTTTCAAAACGATTTCAACTTCACATTCAATTTCCAATCAAAATTGAATATTCCATATCATCGATATATAAATGATAGTATTTTCAAAACATTAGATTTTGAAATCAATTCCTTTTCGACATTCATTATAGAAATGAATGAATTGATATAAATATCGTTCACGTCAAAATGGCGTTAATCTAATCAACATGGCTTCATATATTTAAATATATTCATGTCCATCCCAAATCGGACATCAAAATCATATTTTGATCCATTACTGAATATTATTTTAAAATATCCATTATTTTAAAATATTCGTTATTTTAAAATATTCATTATTTCTGGACTGGAATTAGACACAGTCAATTACCATATAATGTCATTTATATGGATTTCACACAACAAATGTGTATAACAACAATCATAAACAATCAACCATCATCCAGAGTGCATTCTACACTACATAAGCATCAAATATAAATATTTAGCGCTTATAGCAGCTTGTCAATCCATCGATCGACATATAGCTAATTATTGGGACTAGTATATGCCATGTATCATCCCAATACCCATGTAGGGTTTCAAACAACAAACACAGATTTATTTGTGCAGTTCGGCGATGTGTAAAATTTATCGTCCCAATCAATATCAGTCAAATGTGTATGCATAAACAAATTGTTCGATTTGTTTATGAATATTTATTCTATTCATATACACGTTAAAAATTATATTTTAACTATAAAATATTTTACCCCATTCCACATCACACAATCAATTTACACCACACAATCAATCAAACAAACAAGCCATCCATGGTCTGTGGGCGACAGGTGTTGGGTGCTGCTAAGCACCGTCTGCATCCTAGTATATATTTTAACTAGAAAATAAAATAAAAGTGAGGAGTTCTCACCTTTGGGTTCCACTCCGCCATTCTCTATTTCTGAACGGCTTGGATATGCCCAAAATTCCAATGCGACCTTTTCCCGTTGTTCATATATAAAAATCATATTTTTATCACTTCATTCCAATAAATAAAAATCATATTTTTATTTCTACTTCAAATATTTTTACAACGCTTCTTTTTATATAAAAATTATATTTTTTATATTTCTACCTCTTATATAAAGATTGAATTTTTATTTCGCTTCATATATAATAAAAATCGAATTTTTATCTTAATGACATCCATATAAAGATCGTATCTTTATCATAATGAAAACATTATAAAAATCATATTTTTATTTATAAAAATCACATTTTTATAATTCTTCCTACAAAATAAAAATTATATTTTTATCGCCATTCTACATATAAAAATCATATTTTTAAGTTGCTACTTCATACATAAAAATCATATCTTTTTATAAACAAAAATCTTAACTTTCATATGAAGGAAAATCATATCTTTTATATTTTAAAATATAATATTTCATGAACTAAAAATCAAAACTTTATGATATATAAAAAACTAATCTTTCCTTAATCTAAAAATTAATTCTTTTCATAGCTTAAAATCACCTCTTTTTAATTTCAAAAATCAAATCTTTTTAAACCGAAAAATCCTATGTTTATAAACTAAAAATCAAAAGAGAAAGAAAAAAATAAAAATAAAAAAACTCACATTTACTATGGAAGGAGGGGGTTTCGCTGGGGATCGAGGAAAGGGGGCGTGTGTGTGCTGCGATCAAGGAGGGGGAGGGGTGCTGAGGCTCGCAAGTGGCAGGGAGGTTCGGCGAGGGTGGTGGGTGGCTTCTTCCGTCGATCTAGGGTTTGGAGGGGGCAGGGGGGTTGGGGTGTCGACGACATCTCAACGCGATATTCTATAAAATAAAATAAAAACTTAAATGATGAGGTGGGGTAGGGGAGATGTCGGATAAGACGCAATTTTATGGGTGTGCATTATTGGGTTAAACTAAATAAACCAACCAAACCAATTTATATTGGTCAGTTTGGTTTGGTTTTTTAATTAAATTGGTTTGTAATCGGCTCAGAAAATTATTAAGTTCGGTTATCGGTTTAACCAAATTAACCGAACTTTTACTATATTTTCAAAATTATCGATATTATAATAAATATTTTATGTTAATTCGGTTATTTAAGTAAATTTTAATCATCACCTATGTGTCAAAATTGATGTTAGAAAGCATAAAAATCATAAATAACAATACACTAATAATATATTTATAATTTATTTCAAATTATAGTGAACATTCCAAACATAAAGTGTAAAATATTTTTAGTTCGGTTTAATTGGGCAACCAACCGAACCAACCAAACTTAATTTGGTTGGTTTGGTTTTCATTTTTATTGGTTCTAGTTTGGTTTGAAAATTTTCATCATCGGATGAACCAAAACAACCAAACGCTCACCCCTACGCAATTTATATTGCCTTGCCTTACCGCGGACGCTTATTCAATCAACGTCCAAATGTAAGACGCGGATTAAATCAACGCATAAATTATTTTTGGGCCCTTAAATTATTTTTTTTTATGAAATTGAAGTTAAGTGAAAATGTTTTTTTTCTGCTGCGCATCTATGTTGGGAAAATTGCATGTCTCAGCAAATTCATAAAGTTTTTACCCATAAGGCCCATTAGGCATACAAAGGATAATATGATAAGCATGCATTATCCCATAGGGCCAACTAGATTCAATCCTTTCTGCATGCTTACGTACAATCCACCACCTAGATTCACTCTTTCAACAATTCTATCCAGTACAAGTTAAATATCTCCTTGCTCTAGTAAAGATAATATAGTTTTTTTAATGGCCCTCTGACCTAATGGTCCCTGTGCAGCTGCACAGCTGGCGCTAGGCCAGGGCCGCCCATGTGCACACATATACATATATATGTAATATAGAAATAAATTACTACATTTCAATTACTAGATTGATGTTCAATCAAATAGATTCAATTAAATTCTATACAAAATTGTTCAATTATATAAAGAAAAGTATAGTTTGCGTGAAGTAAACGGTGATTAAAAAATTATGTATATGTCTCTATAAGTAAAAGAAAATTCAACGCAGTACCCTTACTGTAACGACCCGAATTTTCGAACAAATTATTTTAATATTTAATATGGTTTTAAATATTTTTTTGATAATATAAATGAATTTTTATATTGATTTATCGATTTAATAATCGAAAAACAATTAATTTTAAATATATAATTATCGTAATATGAGAAACTGAAATGATTCAATCCGAAATTAAAACTGGACCGAAATAATTTAGATGATGAATACATATATATATTCTATTTGAATATATAGATAATAATAATAATAATTTATTATCAAGGAATTGATTGTTTTGAATTTAATTTATATCGATTTAAATTTATATCTTCTCCATGTGATTGAGTGAGGCTTCAATATCTATTTCAGTGTGTCCAGAATGGGGGTACAATCCTAGAAATGTCGGTTGTTAGGTTTAAATATGAGTTAAGAACCGTAAAATATATTATTTTAAAATTAAGTGGATAAGCACTGATTCAAATAAATTAATACAAGTCATTTCAAGGTACCCCAAAATGTTGAAAATTTTACATCTACCTTGTACTCTCGTAGAACTATATTCCTTAGTGGATAAGGTTTCCTTCTTCAAATATGCAGCTTCATTTCCCCTAGTTCATTTCTTTAGTAAACCGAAAAGCTCAGTTCATTAAAATTAATATGGTCGCTCCAATTCTTTTCCTCGTTCATTCTAATACTTTAAAAATCCATTCACTGTAAATAAACCAAATCGAAAACCGTGAGTCTAGATTGGAATCGCGAGATCCTCTGAAGCACCGGAATGGAGCAGCGTGCCTAAGGCATCAAAGTAGCGAAGTTGGGGTACTCGATTCTATCCAACGCGAGGCTAGGGTTGGTTGTTAACATCGATTGAGGGAATAATAGGACGTGAGGCAACACGTTGAACATGGGTTGTGGAGTGGAGCGTGTAGGCTGAATGTGGTGAAGTTCAGTGGAAGGAAGCGTCGTACCCTATAGCGAGCACCTCGATTTAGGGCATATCGATGTCAACATTGGGCTCTGATTTTCCAAAGATGGATTAGTGATTACGCGATCTCGAGCTGGGTTTCAGATGTAAGGAAGCAATGGGAAGAAGTTGCGAAATGCACAGACAACGCGGCAGCAGGGTTATTGGTGAATAGCCGTTCGATTTTGTGAGAGGATGATGAATATCAAACACTGCTTGGTATGATTTGCACCAATTCCAGTCACATGCACGGTTTGGCGTGGTTTCATGTAGAATGGTATCGCAATTTTTTTAAGTAGTGAGTTACAGTGGCATGGACTGGTGCTGGCAGAATGATGGATGTTTGGAAGTAGTTCGATTTTTGATAAGTGGAATAGATTTATAAAATAAAGGGAGCAAGGCCAGATCTGGGATGAAGAAGTAAAGCCATGATTTCCAAATTGAAAAGAAGAAGGAAAAACGTGAGTTAAGGTAAGAGTTAACTAATTAAATTATTTAAAAGTGTTTGATTTATATATTTTAAAACTTGGAGGATAAATATAAAATAACACTTGCGTACGATAACAGATTCCATGTGATAGGTGCGTTGGCTTCGTACCATCAAAATACAATATGATGAATTGGATTGGAAGGACGGGGAGCCAGTTGGCATTTTGGTTAAATTAAACATTTGTTTAATTTATTCAATTGATTTTTCTGACTATAAAATCGCGGTGAGTAATTCTCACTTTTAAATTTATTTAAATTTATTTTTATCGTTAAAATAAATTTTTGGCTACTTGGATGCATTTATAAATTATTTATCAGTGTTGGCTATTATATATATAAATATATTAGTTATTTCGGCTTGGCGTTTGTGACTATTATATAGATATTGGTGACTGGATATTTCCTGCAGTACCATTAGCGGATGCCCGCAGTATCATTATCCAATGACCCTATGTGCCCTATGCTATGATAGTGGATGACCTTCTATACCGCGACATCCTTCCTCGAAGCAGGATGGGTATTATTTATGTTGGCTAACGTCTGTGGATGCAGGAAAAAAGGTTGGAGGGATCCAACTGGTTTCCTCAAAAATATTATTATTTGTTTGGTTTCATATATGTTATCTTATATGATGTGTTAGAAAAACCTGTGATTGATAATTTAGTATTTTGGATGTTTGAAATATCACTGGGCCTAAATAGGGATTTATAAAAATATCGTAAAAAGGATATTTGAGTTTTAAAAGGAGAAACCTATTTTTTTTTTAAAAATAGAATTTGAATTTCGAATGGACTGAGAAATATTAACTTGTTTTGAATAAAAAAAAAGTATTAAAATTTATAAACAATGTTTATAAATTAAATAATATGGGAAGTTGAAGAACTAACATTCATAAACGATGTTTATAAATTGAATAATGCAGGGGAATTGAAGTGAATTTATAAACAATGTTTATAAATGAAATGGGAAAATTATCAGTTAGATAATTTGGGAAAATGTAAATTCAGATGTGAATTTAGAAAGGGGAAATTTATTTTTCCAAAGTAGAAATTTAATTTCAAAAATGAATTTGAAATCAAGACTTCTTTAAAAATAAAAACAAGTAAAATAAATGATGTTTATAAAGAAGGGTAAAAAAATTATCATTGGATAATTTAAATATTTAAATTCACATATGAATTTAAAATGAGAATTGAGAACTGTGTAAAAAGGGAAATGAGGAAATCTATTCTGTTGTTCGGAATATAAATTAAAATAAATCCAAATGGATTTATGATTAGAATTCGACTATGTCGAATTTATAAGAATAAATTATATCCAGAAAGTATATTTAAATTGTGTTAAATAGAAACTAAAATAAAATATGAAAATAGATTATATAATATATATAAGTTATAATAAATAAAATATTCCCAACAAGATTTGGGTTTTAAATAGATTTTTAATGGAGATTGTTTTAATATATAAACAAGGAAGTTGAATTCATAAACAATGTTTATAAATATAGCAAGGTAATTATCATTAGATAATTGAAAAGTTTAAATTCAAGTATGAATTTAAAAGGGAAATTGGAAATCATTTCGAGAAGGGAATGATAGATTTTATTTTAGAACTCGGGATATAAACTGGAGGGAAATAAATCCAAAGGATGTATTTTTGGAATTCGATTTCATCGAATTACATAAAATAATTTGTTTCCAAAAGAATTTGGAAGTAATATAGAATTCATAGTGTAATTGAGGTTATAACTAAGCTAAATGTTGAAGGGAGTAATTGATGATTTAGGGAAATTGGAATTATTTAAATTAGATTCAGAAAACCAGTTTAATTTATATTTAAATATTAAACAATGGAGTTGGAATTTATTAAATAAACGATGTTTAACCTTTATATTTAAATATAATTAAAAAGAACTCGCCGCAGCGCGGTATTTCGTAATTTGGCATTTCGAACTTCAATTTAGTATACTGAACTCAATTTAAGCTGGAATTCTTTGAAACAAGAATCATCAGGACCGATTTGATAATAGTTTTCTAATGAAAGAGAAAAATCTAGATTTCATCTTATAGATTTTGGGTTATGTCAAAATCAAATTTTCAGAAAAACAATGCTATAACCATTATCAAACCATAACGGCTTATTTAAATTAATAAAAGGATTTTAAGCAAATAAATTCTGAATCTTCACTAGAAAAATCCATATTTGAGTTATAAAATATATTTGAACTCAAGTGGAGTAATGAAATGATTTTTGAAATGAAAAATCGGATTTTGTTAATTGTTGTATATAATTAACTAATTTAAAGAAAAATTAGTTAATGGAATTTTAGATCGAAATGTGGACTTTGGATCAGAAAAGGGGTTTGTAAATACATATTCGAAATCGAATATGAAACTTGAATTAGAAATGGTATTCGATTGTTTTATAAACAAATTAATATATATTTGAACGTTATATGTTCAAATAAAAAGTGAAATAGGCGAAAGTGCTAATTAAAGAATAAATTAGTGAATTGTGTTAAAATGACCAGATTGAGTTGGAATAAATTAGGAATGGACATATATGGGTTAGACAGGTATTGAGTGAAGTGTATGAAGATTATAATTCATGTGCCCGACAAAAAGGTATACGTTTAAATTCCATACAAGTTTTTATGTGCCGAATCGGCAAGCCGCTTTGCTTTTTAATTTTCTTTTTGAATGGAAAGGGCCTAGAGAGGCGAGTTGAGGTTTGAGCTATTGACCGACACAGAGAAGGTTATGGCGAAATTTTCTGTAAATGTAAGGAGTTAGAATATTTTTAAGATAAATTGAAAATTTAGAAATCTATATATCACTATATATAGAATCTGATAAGGAAATAAACTAAAATTTGAATATTATAAACATAAACGAAATCAATAAATTAAATATGGTAAAGATAGAAAGAGAAACATATCTGAGTTTAAAAATGAATAATTGGTTTTCATGGTGTTGAGTATTCGAGGAAATTGGTCTTGTTCGTTTTAAAGTTAAGGATGTTTTCAGTTAAGGTCTGAGAGTTAGTTATACCACAACTTGATTGAATTCATTTTAGACCAATAAATAGCAAGATCCAGTCTCAAAGGGAAATGTTTGAGTAAGAGTTAGTTGAATACAGTATGTTGGATTGTTTGTAACGATGTTTTATACAACAGTAGATTTAATCCAAGTAAGTGGAATTTTGGAAATATAATGATAAATATTTCCTAATTATTGAAATAATTAAATGGTCATGAAAGAGATAAGTAATTGGAATGTTTTCCAATTATAAATAGACTATATTTTCCAAGTATAGAAAATAAAAGAAGGTGATATATGGAAATGTTTTCCAAATAGCGTAAGAGGCCAAGATGATTATCGAAAACATCGTGTTAATGAATATGGATAAGGAAATGGAGAAGTGTTTTAATTAATGAAATATTAATTAAGGGGCCCAGTGATTGTTTGATGCTTTGAATGGGTGTTTGTTTTCTTCGATAGTTAAATAACCGACTATCGAAGTGTTTGCCAATATCGTTGTCAATATGGAGAGACCAGTTGGATTATTATCCGAGAACCACTTCGTATTGGCAGTAGCGTTGCGAACCAGATTATATGAAGATAATCGAAGGAACAATAAAGTGCAAGGGCTTTTTCTGTTAATCTTAGGTAGAAATTCCGAAGATGGGTTAATGGAAATTGTACCTTCGGTTTCGCTCTATCCCAAAATGAACGTATATGGACGAGTGTCTGACAGTGTATGTCTAATGGTCATACATGTTGGTTTGTATAAATATATATATGGTAGCGGAGAATTTATTCTCTTAGTGTAATATCCGGAATATATTTATGCAAATAAATTAATGATTTACGGACCTGACAACGTGGCATTCAAAGTGATTGTGTTATCAATGAATGATAAGTAAGCGTAGCCTCTGGCATCAACCACCGGGAAATGACAAAAATCGGACAGGCAACATGGCTAAGTGGGTAGCTTCCAATTAGGGTGTATTATCACCTATCTAGAGAAATTCATTTCATTCTTTATTATATTCGATGGTGTACCATTTGGGAAAATTGTTGCTGATCCTAACCGTTGGTGATATACATTCGATACACTCAAGCAAAATGAGTGGTCGGTCATGTGTGGCCGGGTTACAAGATGTTCTTGTTGAACCCAGTGTATTCTCCTCTAGAGATACACTACCGGAAGGTGGTTCCATACCTTGTCATAGTTGGAAATTCATTACCCAATAAGTGCCTGTGGTTTTTATTGTATATTATGTATGTGGAGCGTGAGATGAAAGCGTTCCACTAGATTTCTATTTATTTGATTTAGACACTATTATAATATCAAAAGAGTTTTGATATAAAGATTATCGTTTCTTTCAAAAGGATTTTGAAAGTTAAATCAAGTGTTTTGGATTCTCATAAGGGAAAAACTCGTTCCGTGTTATACGGCGTGGTCTTATGAGATATCATTTATTTTCTCGATCTATTTTAAATCGTTTACTCATACCAGTCCCATGACTGACCCTGAGTTTATTTAGTTTTATTTTACCTAAACTCTTGGGTGCCTAAATTTGTACAGGCAGTCAAGTAGTTCAGGATTTTACAGATCTATCTAAAGGAGCTTGGAGAAGGAGGCTTCAGTGTTAGATATATAGTATTTTTATTTCCGCTATGTTGTAAGTGTTGTACTGATAAGTGTATGTTATACAGTTAAAATTTAGTATTTTAAAAGTTCTGATATATTATATTTTGTTCCGCTGCGATGTGAGATTCTGTGTTGTTATTTCTATTCTTCTTCTACCTTTTTCTTCAAAAAAAATTGATTCGTATTTCTGTGATATTTGGGTTGGACGTCTGATGTATGTAGTCAACTCAGATAGTATGGATTTGCGGGCCATTACAGTTGGTATCAGAGCTTAGGTTGAGTGAATACCTAGGCTTTGGTGGAGTTGTGCTCATTAGAGATAGGGTCAGTAGTACCCTAGAATGAGTTGAGTATATATCAAGAGAGCGTATTTGTTAATTGATATAAAAATTGTTTTATTTTATGTTGGCTTGTCTGTTAAGTGGGTTATGAATTCTATTTGAATTGTGGGACACCAAGACATCGATAGGAATTTCTAAACACTTGAACAGAGAAATTGACACAATATTGTTTTTAAGTGGGTAAACAAAATAATTTACCCAAAATTCTATTTTTGATAGAGAAGGAACAGTTTTATGAAATTATTATATTATATGGATGTGTTGATTGATATCATTATAATCAAATGAGATTATAAAATTGGAATGGCTATATATAACCAATTACAATTTGTATATAAATGAAATATACAAATGAGATGAATTAAACTTGAATTCAAACCAGAATTTAATCCTGGGAAGTTGGAAAATATTTTCCGAAGTATATTAAAGTAATATAGCATTGTTTTAAAAAGGATTTTTGAATAGGAATCATTTCAGATGAATTTTTAAAGTGATAAAGCACTGAACTCACTTCAGTGGCTAGAAAACAATTCTGATGATAACTACAGTATCATCAGTGTTCATTTTCGAGTTCGTAAGTGACGGATTGCTACCTTAGAATAATTTTGATGGGAATTTGTTTGAAAGAATACAAGTTGTTTTTGGAAAATTCAAATGTTTTGAATTTGAGGTGGAAATAAATATATGTGGATATATTTGTGATTTAGAAGGATTTGAAGCGAAAACCCGGGATTTGAATTCTGGAATTTAAAATTTAACTTAAGCAAGTTAAATAAATTGAAGTGAACAAATTTACTGAAATCAATTTGAATAGATTAATGGAATACAATTGGAATATGAATTGATTGTAAATCATTCAAACTAAATGAATGCAAACATATTTGGGGTTCCATATGAATGAAAAACCAAATGTTTTGGTAGAATAAAATTTGTTGAAATATAAAGAGTTGAGTTTTAGCATAAGTGGAGTTTGAAAAGTAATAGGTTAGTAGCATTTTTCCTACCTTAGTAATTTCGAGGACGAAATTCTTTTAAGGGGGAAGAATGTAACGACCCAGATTTTCGCATAATTTATTTTAATATTTAATATGGTTTCAAATATTTAGTTGATAATATAAATGAATTTTTATATTGAGTTACCGATTTAATAATCGAAATACGATTTATTTCAAATATATATATAATTATCGCAATACGAGAATTAGAAATGATTCAATCCGAAATTAAAACTGTACTGAAATAATTCAGATGATGAATATATATATTCTATTTGAATATATAGATGATAATACTAATAATTTATTATCACGGAATTGATTGTTTTAAAATTAATTTATATCGATTTAAATATATATCTTCTCCATGTGATTGAATGAGGCTTCAATATCAGTTTCAGTGTGTCCAGAATGGGGGTACAACCCTAGAAACGCTAGTTGTTAGGTTTAAATATGAGTTAAGAACCGTAAAATATATTATTTTAAAATTAAGTGGATAAGCACGGAATCAAATTAAATTAATACAAGTCATTTCGAGCTATCCTAAATCGTTGAAAAATTTACACCTACTTTATACTATCGTAGAACTATATTCCTTAGCGGCTAAGGTTTCCTTCTTCTACAAGTATACAACTTCATTTCCCCTTGTTCATTTCTTTAGTAAACCGAAAAGCTCAGTTCAATTAAAATTAATATGGTCGCTCCAATTCTTTTTCTCGTTCATTCCAATACTTTAAAACTCCATCCATTGTAAATAAACGAAATCAAAAACCGTGAGTCTAGATTGGAATTGCGAGATCCTCTGAAGAACCGGAATGGAGCAGCACACCTAAGGCATCGAAGTAGCGAAGTTGGGGTACTCAATTCTGTCCAACGTGAGGCTAGGGTTGGTTGTTAACATCGATTGAGGGACGCGAGGCAACTAGCGTTGAACATGGGTTGTGGAGTGGATCGTGTAGGCTCAATGTGGTGAAGTTCGGTGGAAGAAAGCGTCGTACACTGTAGCCAGCAGCTCGACTTAGGGCATATCGATGTCAACATTGGGCTCTGATTTTCCAGAGATGGATAAGGGATTACGCGATCTCGAGCTGGGTTTCAGATGTAGGGCAGCAATGGGAAGAAGTTGTGAAATGCACAGACAACGCTGCAGCAGGTTATTGGTGAATAGCGTTTGATTTTGTGGGAGGATGATGAAGATCAAACACTGCTTGGGATGAGTTGCACTGTTTCCAGTCACATGCACGGTTTGGCGTGGTTTCATGTAGAATGGTATCGCAGTTTTTTTAAGTAGCGAGTTACAGTGGCATGGACTGGTGCTGGCAGAATGATGGATGTTTGGAAGTAGTTTGATTTCAAATAAGTGGAATAGATTTATGAAATAAAGGGAGCAAGGCCAGATCTGGGATGAAGCAGTAAAGCCATGATTTCCAAATTGGAAAGAAGAAGGAAAAATGTGAGTTAAGTTAAGAGTTAGCTAATTAAATTATTTAAAAGTGTTTGATTTATATATATAAAAACTTGGAGAAAAAAATAAAATAACACTTGCGTACGATAACAGATTCCATGTGACAGGTGCACTGGCTTCGTACCATCAAAATATAATATAATGAATTGGAAGGACGGGGAGCTAGTTGGCATTTTGGTTAAATTAAACATTTGTTTGATTTATTCAAATGATTTTTCTGATAATAAAATTGCGGTGAGTAATTCCCACTTTGAAATTTATTTAAATTTATTTTTATCGTTAAAATAAATTGTTGGCTACTTGGATGCATTTATAAATTATTTATCAGTGTTGGCTATTATATATATAAATATATTAGTTATTTAGGCTTGGTGTTTGTGACTATTATATAGATATTGGTGATTGGATATTTCCCGCAATACCATTAGCAGATGCCCCTATGCGCCCCACGCTATGATAGTGGATGACCTTTGATACCGCGATATCCTTCCTCGAAACATGATGGGTATTATTTATGTTGGATAACGTCTGTGGATGCAGGAAAACAGGTTAGAGGGATCTAACTGGATTCCTCAAAAATATTATTATTTGTTTTGGTTTCATATATGTTATCTTATATGATGTGTTAGAAAAACCTGTGATTGATAATTTAGTATTTTGGATGTTTGAAATATCACTGGCCCTATATGGGGATTTATAAAAATATCGTGAAAAGGATATTTTAGTTTTAAAAGGAGAAATCTATTTTTAAAAAATAGAATTTGAATTTTGAATGGATTGAGAAATATTAACTTGTTTTGAATAAACAAAACAAGTAATAAAATTTATAAACGATGTTTATAAATTAAATAATACCGGAAGTTGAAGTACTAACATTTATAAACGATGTTTATAAATTGAATAATGCAGGGGAATTGAAGTGAATTTATAAACAGTGTTCATAAATGAAATGTGAAAATTATCATTCAGATAATTTGGGAAAATGTAAATTCAGATGTGAATTTAGAAAGGGGAAATTTATTTTTCCAAAGTAGAAATTTAACTTCAAAAATGAATTTGAAATCAAGACTTGTTTAAAAATATAAACTAGTAAAATAAATGATGTTTTGTAACAACCCGTAAAATGCGAGCCAGTTTGAAATTTTTATTTTGGCAACTTTAGTGAATTTTGAATATTTAAAATGAATTATTTTAAATAAAATCGACGTGAAATTTATTTTGAATAGAATTCGACGTATATATTTATATACGTCGTCGTTAGAATATAAATAATTATATATAATTATAAAAGGAATTGAAAATGGCGCGGTAGTTCGATAATTCGATTTCAAACTTCAATTGAATGTACCAGGTGCAAAACAATCCGGATTTTAGCGAAACCAAAAATAATAGGATCTAATTGATAATATCTTTCCAACGAATTCGAATAATCAAGATTTCATAGCGGGAATCAAAAGATATGTCCAGTTGAAAATTCTGAATAGTCGCTATGGAATTCAGGCCCTTAAAAATGGATATTTTGCAAATGACCTCGGATTTCGACGAAACCACTTTTGTTGGGACCGTGATGTCGAATTATTGCTAGGTTTCAAGTTTCATAATTTTTCGAATCAATATGTGAGCGTGGCAAAGGAAAACGCGTTTGACCAGTTTCAGTTGATTTTAATCGACTGAAAATTGGCCATTTTTCAAACGGTCTCAGAATTCGATGAAACTAGTTTTGTTAGGACCGTATCGTCAATACGAAGCTAGAAAATATTTTTCTGGAATTTTTAAAGTTAGCATGTGACCCCGGTAATTTGAAATGTACGTTTAAAATCCAATATAATGATTTAAATGTAAATGCAACGGAAACTGATCGAAACGGTCGATTCAGCTTGCGGTACATATCCCATTGTGTTTGGAATGGGGGTGAAACGCTATGGGCGACAGGCGGTGGGCCTCGTTTAGAGGTCGTATGTGAAAGTCAACTTTTTAATAATTAAATAATAATAATAAAAAAAATATCTCTTCCTCCTTTATATTTCTGCCCCCCCCCCCCCCCCCCGTTTCTATTTCAGTTCAGATTAAAAAGAAAAAAAGAAAAAGAAAAAAAAAAGAGATCGGGGGCGCCAGCTCTAGGGCCGACGCCTCACCACCGCTCCGACCCTCCCCCTCACCCGCGCCCTCTCCGTCAACGCCCCCTCGCACCGCGCGCCGCCCCTCCAACGAAGTCCGCCATCGGAGACCCCCCCCCTCTTCCCCCTCGCCTGCGCACACCACCACCCCCACACCCCGACACCACCTGCGATGAACCCCACCCCCCCTTTTTCGACGATCTCGAGCCACGTGGACACCCCCCCTCTTCGCAAATAAAGGTACGTTGTTTTATTTTATTTCATTTTTATTTTTAATCTAGAAATTCTGATTTTAAAAGCAGGTAAAAAACTGATTTGTTTTAAAATAAAATAAAAAACTAATTTGTTTTAAAATAAATAAAAAAACTGATTTGTTTTAAAATAAAAGTATAAAACTGATTTGATTTTTAAAAAGGATAAAAACTGATTTATAAAGAATTTAAAAACTGATTTATAAAGAATTTAAAACTGATTTTAATTTTAGGTTAAAAAGGAAAAGATTTAAACTTTAAAAAAGATCAGATTTGTAGAAAAGAAAAGATCATATTTTTAAATATGAAAAGATGATATTTTTAAATATGAAAAGGCGATATTTTTAAATATGAAAGGATCATATTTTTAAATATGAAAAGATGATATTTTTAAATATGAAAAGGCGATATTTTTAAATATGAAAGGATCATATTTTTAAATATGAAAAGATGATATTTTTAAATATGAAAAGGCGATATTTTTAAATATGAAAGGATCATATTTTTAAATATGAAAAGGCGATATTTTTAAATATGAAAAGATGATATTTTTAAATATGAAAAGGCGATATTTTTAAATATGAAAGGATCATATTTTTAAATATGAAAAGACGATATTTTGATATGAGTAGTGAAAGAAAAATATGATTTTTATATATTGAACTTCGATAGAAAAATGGAATTTTTATATATTGAACTTCGATAGAAAAATAGAATTTTTATATATTGAACTTCGAAATAAAAATATGATTTTTATATATTGAACTTCGAAATAAAAATATGATTTTTATATGTAGTGGCTACGGGCAACGAAGATGACGAAAGGTCAGGAACGTTGAAGATTTCCTGCATTGGAAGTGCCGTGGAGCTGGATAGCTATCTGTGAGAACTTCTCACTCTTCAATTTATTTTCTAGTTATATATATATACTAGGATGCAGACGGTGTTTAGTAGCACCCGACACAATCGTCCACAGACCATGGACTTGTTTGTTTGGTTGTTTGGTGATTGATTGCGATATTGGTTTGAATGTGGTTTGTGGTATGAAAAATCGAATCGATAAATTGGTTAGGATTAGACGTGCGCCGTTATAAGGCGAAGGAGTAAGGCTAGGTTAGATCCTTACTCCAAATTTTGTGGTTTGCATAATGAAATGAATTGAATTGTTTGGTGAAATGAATGGATTGATTGATGTGTGAATGGCGTGGGCCTTCACTAGACCGGGGATAAGGCTAGGCCTTGTCCCGTTTCTAGTATCGTGCCGTTATGCTGCCGAAATTTTCTAAAATATGTTAGAAAAATAAAAATATCATTTTATTTAAAGAATGAACTGAATAGAAATTCATATGTTGGAATAAAATGTTTTATCGTTAAAAATATAATTTTTAACGCGAATGTGAATAAATAAATATTCATTTACAAACCAGACGGTTTGTTTATGTACACCTATTTGAAGGACATTGATTGGGTCGATAAATTTTACACATCGCCCAACAGCACAAATAAAATATGTGTTTGATTGTTTGAAACCCCACACGGGTGTTGGGATGAAATTTGAAGTTCACTCATCCTGATTGATTAAATATGTCGATCGATTGATTGACAGGCTGTTATAAGCGTTGAATATCTATATTTGATGCTTTTACAGTGTAGTGCACTTTGGTTGATGGTTGATTATTTTCAATGTTATTATATACATGTGTTGTATGAAAATCCATATAATTAACTTTATATGGTAATTGATTGGGCCTCATTCCAATCGTGAAAATAAAGAATATTTTGATAATAGGAAATATTTGAAATAGAATATTTGAAAATAGACATATGTGAAGCCGTGATGATTAGATTGACGCCATTTTGACGTGAACGATATTTATATCGATTTTATAACGATTTCGAAATGAATTGAATTGAAAACGATTTCGAAATGAATTGAATTGAAAACGATTTCGAAATAAATTGCATATATAACGATTTCGAAATGAATTGAATTGAAAACGATTTCGAAATGAATTGAATTGAAAACGATTTCGAAATGAATTGAATTGAAAACGATTTCGAAATGAATTGAAATGAGTTCAAATTGAATTGAAATTTGAATTGAATAGAAATGAATTTTAAACCGAATTTATAAAGAAGAATTCAATTTTGATTTGAATTGAAATGGAAGTTGAAATTGCTTTTGAAACGAATTTTAAAACTATTTATATAATTCGTTTTAAATAGAAATCGACGAAATATATATTATATATAATATAATGGCCTGAATAGAATGCGCCGCGCCGCGGCAGTTCGTGAATTTCGACTATTTATTTCAAACGGACATTACGGGAGATCCGACCGTCGGATTCTCCTAAAACCGGAACCGTTGGGTTCGTATCGAAAAGAGCTTTCTAACGAATATTAGAAATTTGAAATCTAACGGTTGGATTTGGAGATACGTCCAAATCAAATTCGAAAAAGGTCGTTGTAAGTGCAGTTCGATGGCCGTTGATGGAAATCGACTGTACGGGCCTTGATAAAATTATTAAAA
The DNA here is from genome assembly GCA_030737875.1 of Allium sativum. NCBI lineage: Eukaryota > Viridiplantae > Streptophyta > Magnoliopsida > Asparagales > Amaryllidaceae > Allium > Allium sativum. Next base: position 921,564,028 of record CM060910.1, read on the forward strand.
ATAGTAATAATTTATGTAAAATCATAAGAAATGATTTAGAAAGAATTGGGATGAAAAACTCCATATTTGAAAAGATAAAAATAGATTTTTATCGAAATGAACTAGTTTTGAACTAGAATTACAATTCTATTTATTTTTAAATAAATAAATTGAATATCGAAATGGTTTTGAAAATAACCAGAATTTCCAATAATTGCATTGGAATGGATTTGAATCGAAATTGTCTTCGGAACATTTCGATGTCGAATTTCGTGATTATACAGGTGTTGTTATGGAAATTTGAAAGATATTTATATATCGTTATTTCCAATACGATATTTGTTGGTCGTAGAATTTGATATTGAATATAAGCCGGGATATTTTCTATTCAGAGCCTTGTATTGAATATCAAATGTGATTTGGGTTTGTCGTGAATGGTGTCTTCACTAACACTGTTCTTGAACCCAGTTGAGAAAAGATTAAATCTTTTTATTTAGATTTAATGAAGTGTACCAATTAAATAATATTTAATTGGAATTGAATTGAAATTGATTTTTGGATTTATCGTGGACAGTGTTTTTAAATAACACTCATTCTTTAACCCGATAATTAATGAAGGTGATTTTGGGTTTATTGTGAACTGTGTTTTTAAATGACACGGATTCTTTAACCCAGTCACAGATTAAAACTAAGTGGAGTTTTAATGAATCTTTAATTAGATTGAAATAATCGAAGTGGAGTATCACCAGTTTTGCTCCAGGCGATAGTTAAATCTTTAATTAGATTTGAACGTGAAATGGTAATTGAATTTACCGATAACACCGTGGTGTTAGATATGAAGTATAATCAGTTTTACTTCATGGGATGAATAGGTTGAGATTGGGAAATTAAAACAAATAATTACTTCGGTAAGGTTCGTTAATCCCGACTAGTTTGAATTGATATTCAAAAATAGATTATAGAATAAATTCAAGAAATTTATCTTGGATAAAATTAATGGGAACCTTTCCCTATGAATGTGAAATTTAGAAATTGACTGTCGGTTAGCCAAACAGAATGGTTTTCTGGATATTGATCTGATGTTGGTTTCGGCCTTCGGGGTTAATATTTGGGGAATTATTCTCTTGATTAATTTACGGTTAGTGACTAATGAATTGGAATGAGGCGTATGTTGTGTTTGTGTAACACTTTTATAATATATACGCGAGTTATTCGGAAAGACCGGGTTTATCCCATTCTGAATAACTGATACGACGATAAGTCGAAGATGAAGACGATGGTCGAAGACCGGAAGTCTTCACGTCGTTTGGGTGCTTACTGATGATCTTGATTGGGCTGTACACCCAAGAAGATGGAAACAGTTAGTGATCGTCCAGACGTACTTGGAGATCGATGGATATGCGAGGTACTAGGTGCCTCCGGTTTCGTTCAGACCCAGAGCGGACTTGTAAATGGACTGTGTGTCTGACATTGGATTTTAGTCCGTGTGATTGATCTCTATTAAATATATATCTGTTTGGCGGCGGAGAATTTATTCTCTTGCTTAACGCCCTTCTCTGAGACGTACGAGCTCAGGGGTTATATATTGATGGATATCAAACGCATGGAGTGAATTGCCTGTGTGGCATGCCTAAGTGGAAATTGATCGAGGCTTCTGTTGAAAAGCAAAGTCTTGTGGTGATGATCAAAGCAAGGCCTTTGTGGCGTAGCTTTGTGTAACGTTTACCTCGCGTGTTTCACACCCGGTATGAACCAAAAACGGGAGAGGACGTCAGGGAGGGCATGCGTTTCTTTCTAGCTAGAAGTGGCGTCAGTGGTTTTACACGCCCTGACGAGTTTGACTTATGTGGTTGTTGCTGTTGCGAGGCGCCTTGGATTGATCGGTCGTTCTCGAACCGATGGAGTCATTTAGTTGGCTCGTTTACGCCCCATAGGGCGGGGAAACGCATGTTCTGGTTTGTCTTATTCTCAAAAGATCGGGCGTTTCGAGCGGTCTGGGTCGGTTTAGCGACTGGTTCGGACCGAGCGAAATTCCTTGCCGTCACAGTTGGTATCAGAGCTTTGGTTTACAGAGCTCGAGAACAAGACACATTAGAACCATACGAAAGAATTCATCAGATATTGGATTAGTAATATCCAACGAGAATGACTCGTTAGAGATGGGATCAGTAGTATCCTAGAACGAGTGTGAAGAGTATATTTTTGAAAGTGAAAACAAATTTTTGTTTTGAAAATTTAAATCAATTATTCGTATTTGATTATTTATTTTATATTGATTAGGACAATCCAAAATATAAAGATTTTTGCGTATGCGCCTAGCTAGCGTGTATTCGAAGTTTTGATATATTGGATAGATATAGATTCACACTCTAGTCGCCCGGGGGTGATTCTGATGATTGATATATCATCATCAGAGTTTATATTCGAGTGACGAACGTGTAACATCTATATATTTCCTATTGACTGGTGTGAGAACCAAAATTAGATAGGGCTAATTGTTGTGATTTGGCATCAAAAATCTGATTTTTGACTATATATCAAAAGTATGAATTTGAAACGTTAAATTCACTAATTGATTGATGTTTGTGTTGTTTGTTTATTTGTTTGCTAATTTTTAGCCATTTAGCCTAATTGAACCGAATATTGAACTGTATTGAAAATTGGTTGCAATTGCTTGCATATACATATATATCATTGAACAGGTCATAGCAAGGAGGCTAGAGCAGAGAATAAAATTTGTTTGCCCGACAAATAGGTACATGTTTACTACATATTTTACTGTTTTGTTTGGGTGATGATGATTTTATGAGCCTATTGGCTAGCCGCTTGGCTTTTTCTTTTTCTTTTTGAGATCTGAAGGACCGGGGAAGCTATTTGAAATTCCCCGATGCTCCCGGTGCAGGGGAGGTTATGGCGAAATTTTTCGAAAATTTAGGGTGTTAGCCAAATTTTTGAAATTTAGAAAATTCTCAGAAACTAAAGAGTTGGAGAATGGAAGCCTGATCGAACGTAGAGTTGATTAATCAAACCACTTTCGACTTTGTTTCTTTTCGGGGACGAAAAGTTTTAAGTGGGGGAGATTGTAACAACCCGTAAAATGCGAGCCAGTTTGAAATTTTTATTTTGGCAACTTTAGTGAATTTTGAATATTTAAAATGAATTATTTTAAATAAAATCGACGTGAAATTTATTTTGAATAGAATTCGACGTATATATTTATATACGTCGTCGTTAGAATATAAATAATTATATATAATTATAAAAGGAATTGAAAATGGCGCGGTAGTTCGATAATTCGATTTCAAACTTCAATTGAATGTACCAGGTGCAAAACAATCCGGATTTTAGCGAAACCAAAAATAATAGGATCTAATTGATAATATCTTTCCAACGAATTCGAATAATCAAGATTTCATAGCGGGAATCAAAAGATATGTCCAGTTGAAAATTCTGAATAGTCGCTATGGAATTCAGGCCCTTAAAAATGGACATTTTGCAAATGACCTCGGATTTCGACGAAACCACTTTTGTTGGGTCCGTGATGTCGAATTATTGCTAGGTTTCAAGTTTCATAATTTTTCGAATCAATATGTGAGCGTGGCAAAGGAAAACGCGTTTGACCAGTTTCAGTTGATTTTAATCGACTGAAAATTGGCCATTTTTCAAACGGTCTCAGAATTCGATGAAACTAGTTTTGTTAGGACCGTATCGTCAATACGAAGCTAGAAAATATTTTTCTGGAATTTTTAAAGTTAGCATGTGACCCCGGTAATTTGAAATGTACGTTTAAAATCCAATATAATGATTTAAATGTAAATGCAACGGAAACTGATCGAAACAGTCGATTCAGCTTGCGGTACATATCCCATTGTGTTCGGAATGGGGGTGAAACGCTATGGGCGACAGGCGGTGGGCCTCGTTTAGAGGTCGTATGTGAAAGTCAACTTTTTAATAATTAAATAATAATAATAAAAATATCTCTTCCTCCTTTATATTTCTGCCCCCCCCCCCCCCCCCCCGTTTCTATTTCAGTTCAGATTAAAAAGAAAAAAAAAAAAAAAAAGAGATCGGGGGCGCCAGCTCTAGGGCCGACGCCTCACCACCGCTCCGACCCTCCCCCTCACCCGCGCCCTCTCCGTCAACGCCCCCTCGCACCGCGCGCCGCCCCTCCAACGAAGTCCGCCATCGGAGACCCCCCCTCTTCCCCCTCGCCTGCGCACACCACCACCCCCACACCCCGACACCACCTGCGATGAACCCCACCCCCCCTTTTTCGACGATCTCGAGCCACGTGGACCCCCCCTCTTCGCAAATAAAGGTACGTTGTTTTATTTTATTTCATTTTTATTTTTAATCTAGAAATTCTGATTTTAAAAGCAGGTAAAAAACTGATTTGTTTTAAAAAAAAAAAAACTGATTTGTTTTAAAATAAAATAAAAACTGATTTGTTTTAAAATAAAAGTATAAAACTGATTTGATTTTTAAAAAGGATAAAAACTGATTTATAAAGAATTTAAAAACTGATTTATAAAGAATTTAAAACTGATTTTAATTTTAGGTTAAAAAGGAAAAGATTTAAACTTTAAAAAAGATCAGATTTGTAGAAAAGAAAAGATCATATTTTTAAATATGAAAAGATGATATTTTTAAATATGAAAAGGCGATATTTTTAAATATGAAAGGATCATATTTTTAAATATGAAAAGATGATATTTTTAAATATGAAAAGGCGATATTTTTAAATATGAAAGGATCATATTTTTAAATATGAAAAGATGATATTTTTAAATATGAAAAGGCGATATTTTTAAATATGAAAGGATCGTATTTTTAAATATGAAAAGGCGATATTTTTAAATATGAAAAGATGATATTTTTAAATATGAAAAGGCGATATTTTTAAATATGAAAGGATCATATTTTTAAATATGAAAAGACGATATTTTGATATGAGTAGTGAAAGAAAAATATGATTTTTATATATTGAACTTCGATAGAAAAATGGAATTTTTATATATTGAACTTCGATAGAAAAATAGAATTTTTATATATTGAACTTCGAAATAAAAATATGATTTTTATATATTGAACTTCGAAATAAAAATATGATTTTTATATGTAGTGGCTACGGGCAACGAAGATGACGAAAGGGCAGGAACGTTGAAGATTTCCTGCATTGGAAGTGCCGTGGAGCTGGATAGCTATCTGTGAGAACTTCTCACTCTTCAATTTATTTTCTAGTTATATATATATACTAGGATGCAGACGGTGTTTAGTAGCACCCGACACAATCGTCCACAGACCATGGACTTGTTTGTTTGGCTGTTTGGTGATTGATTGCGATATTGGTTTGAATGTGGTTTGTGGTGTGAAAAATCGAATCGATAAATTGGTTAGGATTAGACGTGCGCCGTTATAAGGCGAAGGAGTAAGGCTAGGTTAGATCCTTACTCCAAATTTTGTGGTTTGCATAATGAAATGAATTGAATTGTTTGGTGAAATGAATGGATTGATTGATGTGTGAATGGCGTGGGCCTTCACTAGACCGGGGATAAGGCTAGGCCTTGTCCCGTTTCTAGTATCGTGCCGTTATGCCGCCGAAATTTTCTAAAATATGTTAGAAAAATAAAAATATCATTTTATTTAAAGAATGAACTGAATAGAAATTCATATGTTGGAATAAAATGTTTTATCGTTAAAAATATAATTTTTAACGCGAATGTGAATAAATAAATATTCATTTACAAACCAGACGGTTTGTTTATGTACACCTATTTGAAGGACATTGATTGGGTCGATAAATTTTACACATCGCCCAACAGCACAAATAAAATATGTGTTTGATTGTTTGAAACCCCACACGGGTGTTGGGATGAAATTTGAAGTTCACTCATCCTGATTGATTAAATATGTCGATCGATTGATTGACAGGCTGTTATAAGCGTTGAATATCTATATTTGATGCTTTTACAGTGTAGTGCACTTTGGTTGATGGTTGATTATTTTCAATGTTATTATATACATGTGTTGTATGAAAATCCATATAATTAACTTTATATGGTAATTGATTGGGCCTCATTCCAATCGTGAAAATAAAGAATATTTTGATAATAGGAAATATTTGAAATAGAATATTTGAAAATAGACATATGTGAAGCCGTGATGATTAGATTGACGCCATTTTGACGTGAACGATATTTATATCGATTTTATAACGATTTCGAAATGAATTGAATTGAAAACGATTTCGAAATGAATTGAATTGAAAACGATTTCGAAATAAATTGCATATATAACGATTTCGAAATGAATTGAATTGAAAACGATTTCGAAATGAATTGAATTGAAAACGATTTCGAAATGAATTGAATTGAAAACGATTTCGAAATGAATTGAAATGAGTTCAAATTGAATTGAAATTTGAATTGAATAGAAATGAATTTTAAACCGAATTTATAAAGAAGAATTCAATTTTGATTTGAATTGAAATGAAAGTTGAAATTGCTTTTGAAACGAATTTTAAAACTATTTATATAATTCGTTTTAAATAGAAATCGACGAAATATATATTATATATATTATATATATAATATAATGGCCTGAATAGAACGCGCCGCGCCGCGGCAGTTCGTGAATTTCGACTATTTATTTCAAACGGACATTACGGGAGATCCGACCGTCGGATTCTCCTAAAACCGGAACCGTTGGGTTCGTATCGAAAAGAGCTTTCTAACGAATATTAGAAATTTGAAATCTAACGGTTGGATTTGGAGATACGTCCAAATCAAATTCGAAAAAGGTCGCTGTAAGTGCAGTTCGATGGCCGTTGATGGAAATCGACTGTACGGGCCTTGATAAAATTATTAAAAATAGTAATAATTTATGTAAAATCATAAGAAATGATTTAGAAAGAATTGGGATGAAAAACTCCATATTTGAAAAGATAAAAATAGATTTTTATCGAAATGAACTAGTTTTGAACTAGAATTACAATTCTATTTATTTTTAAATAAATAAATTGAATATCGAAATGGTTTTGAAAATAACCAGAATTTCCAATAATTGCATTGGAATGGATTTGAATCGAAATTGTCTTCGGAACATTTCGATGTCGAATTTCGTGATTATACAGGTGTTGTTATGGAAATTTGAAAGATATTTATATATCGTTATTTCCAATACGATATTTGTTGGTCGTAGAATTTGATATTGAATATAAGCCGGGATATTTTCTATTCAGAGCCTTGTATTGAATATCAAATATGATTTGGGTTTGTCGTGAATGGTGTCTTCACTAACACTGTTCTTGAACCCAGTTGAGAAAAGATTAAATCTTTTTATTTAGATTTAATGAAGTGTACCAATTAAATAATATTTAATTGGAATTGAATTGAAATTGATTTTTGGGTTTATCGTGGACAATGTTTTTAAATAACACTCGTTCTTTAACCCAATAATTAATGAAGGTGATTTTGGGTTTATTGTGAATTGTGTTTTTAAATGACACGGATTCTTTAACCCAGTCACAGATTAAAACTAAGTGGAGTTTTAATGAATCTTTAATTAGATTGAAATAATCGAAGTGGAGTATCACCAGTTTTGCTCCAGGCGATAGTTAAATCTTTAATTAGATTTGAACGTGAAATGGTAATTGAATTTACCGATAACACCGTGGTGTTAGATATGAAGTATAATCAGTTTTACTTCATGGGATGAATAGGTTGAGATTGGGAAATTAAAACAAATAATTACTTCGGTAAGGTTCGTTAATCCCGACTAGTTTGAATTGATATTCAAAAATAGATTATAGAATAAATTCAAGAAATTTATCTTGGATAAAATTAATGGGAACCTTTCCCTATGAATGTGAAATTTAGAAATTGACTGTCGGTTAGCCAAACAGAATGGTTTTCTGGATATTGATCTGATGTTGGTTTCGGCCTTCGGGGTTAATATTTGGGGAATTATTCTCTTGATTAATTTACGGTTAGTGACTAATGAATTGGAATGAGGCGTATGTTGTGTTTGTGTAACACTTTTATAATATATACGCGAGTTATTCGGAAAGACCGGGTTTATCCCATTCTGAATAACTGATACGACGATAAGTCGAAGATGAAGACGATGGTCGAAGACCGGAAGTCTTCACGTCGTTTGGGTGCTTACTGATGATCTTGATTGGGCTGTACACCCAAGAAGATGGAAACAGTTAGTGATCGTCCAGACGTACTTGGAGATCGATGGATATGCGAGGTACTAGGTGCCTCCGGTTTCGTTCAGACCCAGAGCGGACTTGTAAATGGACTGTGTGTCTGACATTGGATTTTAGTCCGTGTGATTGATCTCTATTAAATATATATCTGTTTGGCGGCGGAGAATTTATTCTCTTGCTTAACGCCCTTCTCTGAGACGTACGAGCTCAGGGGTTATATATTGATGGATATCAAACGCATGGAGTGAATTGCCTGTGTGGCATGCCTAAGTGGAAATTGATCGAGGCTTCTGTTGAAAAGCGAAGTCTTGTGGTGATGATCAAAGCAAGGCCTTTGTGGCGTAGCTTTGTGTAACGTTTACCTCGCGTGTTTCACACCCGGTATGAACCAAAAACGGGAGAGGACGTCAGGGAGGGCATGCGTTTCTTTCTAGCTAGAAGTGGCGTCAGTGGTTTTACACGCCCTGACGAGTTTGACTTATGTGGTTGTTGCTGTTGCGAGGCGCCTCGGATTGATCGGTCATTCTCGAACCGATGGAGTCATTTAGTTGGCTCGTTTACGCCCCATAGGGCGGGGAAACGCATGTTCTGGTTTGTCTTATTCTCAAACGATCGGGCGTTTCGAGCGGTCTGGGTCGGTTTAGCGACTGGTTCGGACCGAGCGAAATTCCTTGCCGTCACATGTTTATAAAGAAAGGTAAAAAAAATTATAATTTGATAATTTAAATATTAAAATTCAAATATGAATTTAAAATGAATTTGAAATCAAGACTTGTTTAAAAGTATAAACAAGTAAAATAAATGATGTTTATAAAGAAAGGTAAAAAAATTATAATTTGATAATTTAAATATTAAAATTCAAATATGAATTTAAAATGAGAATTGAGAACCGTGTTAAAGAGGGAAATGAGGAAATCTATTCTGATGTTCGTAATATAAATTAAAATAAATCCAAACGGATTTATGGTTAGAATTCGACTATGTCGAATTTATAAGAATAAATTATATCCAAAAAGGATATTTAAATTGTGTTAAATAGGAACTGAAATAAATACGAAAATAGATTATATATAAGTTATAATAAATAAAATATTCCAAATAAGATTTGGTTTTAAATAGATTTTTAATGGAGCTTGTTTTAATATATAAACAAGGAAGTTAAATTCGTAAACAATGTTTACAAATATAGCAAGGTAATTATCATTAGATAATTGAAAAGTTTAAATAGAAGTATGAATTTAAAAGGGAAACCGGAAATCATTTCGAGAAGAGAACGATAGATTTTATTTTAGAACTCGGGATATAAACTGGAGGGAAATAAATCCAAAGGGTGTATTTTTGGAATTCGATTTCATCGAATTACATAAGATAATTTGTTTCCAAAAGAAATTGGAAGTAATATAGAATTCATAGTGTAATTGAGGTTATAACTAAATTAAATGTTGAAGGGAATAATTGATGATTAAGGGAAATTGGAATTGTTTAAATTAGATTTAGAAAACCAGTTTAATTTATATTTAAATATTAAATAATGATGTTGGAATTTATTAAATAAACGATGCTTAACCTTTATATTTAAATATAATTAAAACGAAAGCGCCACAGCGCGATAGTTCGCAATTTGGCGTTTCGAACTTCAATTGAGTATACAGAACTCAATTTAAGCCGGAATTCTTTGAAATAAGAATCATCAGGACCGATTTGGTAATAGTTTTCTCATGAAAGAGAAAAATCTAGATTTCATCTTATATATTTTGAGTTATGTAAAAATCAAATTTTCAAAAAAACAGCGCTATAACCATTATAAAACCATAACGACTTATTTAAATTTATAAAAGGATTTTAAGCAAATAAAATCTGAACCTTCATTAGAAAATCCAGATTTGAGTTATAAAATATATTTGAACTCAAGTGGAGTAATGAAATGATTTTCGAAACAAAAATCAGATTTTGTTAATTGTTGAATAGAATTAACTAATTTAAAGAAAAATTAGTTAATGAAATTTTAGATCGAAATGTGGACTTTGGATCAGAAAAGGTGTTTGCAAATTCATATTCGAAATCGAATATGAAACTTGAATTAGAAATGGCATTCGATTGTTTTATAAACAAATTAATATATATTTGAACGTGATATGTACAAATAAAAAGTGAAATAGGTAAAACTGCTAATTAAAGAATAAATTAGCGAATTGTGTTAAAAACACCAGATTGAGTTGGAATAAATTAGGAATGGACGTATATGGATTAGATAGGTATGGAATGAAGTGTATGAAGATTATAATTCGTGTGCCCGACAAAAAAGTATATGTTTAAATTCCATATGAGTTTTTATGTGCCGAATCGGCAAGCCGCTTGGCTTTTTAATTTTCTTTTCGAATGGAAAGGGCCTAGAGAGGCGAGTTGAGGTTTGAACTATTGACCGGTACAAAGGAGGTTATGGCGAAATTTTTCGTAAATGTAAGGAGTTAGAATATTTTTAAGATAAATTGAAAATTTAGAAATCTATATATCAATATATATAGTATCCAGTAAGGAAACAAACTAAAATTTGAATATTATAAATATAAAGCAAAACGATAAATTAAATATGGTAAATGTAACGACACGGATTTCGCTCGGACCTAATCGATCGCTAAATCGACCAAGACTGTTCGAATCCCGCATACGCTAACTCTGGGTATACAACACATCAGAACAAATAACAGAAGACTTCTATAAACATCATAATAATGTTACATCAGAATACAGATTATCAGAGTATATTGAAATATAATACACAGCGGAAGATAAATTTACATAAATGTAATACAATGCACAGCGGAAATATAAAATAACACAGCGGAAGACGATAAATGCACTGGACACAGCTTTAAGCTTCAATCCAGAATCCTGCTTATATATCTGCAAAATAAACTACTCGACTGCCCGTGTGGAAAATAGGGGCACCCGAGTTCGCAAGGGAAAAGCAAACTACAGGTCAGTCATGGGACTGGTGTGAGAAACACTAAACAGTTATAATTAACTTATTTAATAATATGGCATATCACGGGACCACACCACTTTCATGGAACGGGTTTACCCCCATGAATGACAGTGTATAAACAACAATCAATATAGATATATGGATCTACTATGCATCAATCAACATGCAATATCCCAATCTACCCACTTAGATTAATCACTACACTTAGATTTTCCAAATCCAATTTACAGAAATTATTCCTTTGGATTATATTCCCGATTTCTTATTTCAAATCATTTGAAATACCTATCTAACTTTCTATATCAAAGTAGATTTCAGTTCGGGATCTCAAATCAAATCGTTTGGAAATATGAATTCCAAAACATAACAATGCATACAAACAAGTATGCAACCAAATATCGTGCTCCCCATCGACAAGGCAAAGGGTACGCACCTCGCAACTCGATATATAAATGTGCACCTGCCCCACATAGGAGCAGGCTGACGATGCACCTACCCCACAAAGGAGCAGGCTACACCGACCTCTCACCCATACTTTTAGTCTCAGGGTCACCCGACTCTTTAGCCACATACTAAATCATTTCATATCCCGAAGTAGGGAAAATCATTTCACAACATAATAATCACAAGTACTTTCAAAATATAGTACTTCACATCAGTAATTCACACATATGATCAGTCACTATTAATCACATAACCTTTGAGCTCGTACGTCTCAAAGAAGGGTGTTAAGCAAGAGAATAAATTCTCCGCCACCAAACAGATACATCATTAATAGAAACAAATCAGTACGCGATGAAATACAATGTAAAACCATAATACATTTTTAAATCATTTTAGAAATTGTAACACCCCATAATTCTGTTAATATTCACAAATTAAAGAATAACTAATCTCAGACGTGAGAATTGTGGGAAACGGGTTGCGCCATTGTGTTCGTCTCGGAATTCTGGTTAAAATAGAGTCCGAGTTTGCGTGAATTGGACTTCGTATGAAGAAGTTATGGCCATCGGAAGTTTCAGAAAATTCAAAACAGATTTCAGAAAATTTAAATTTCAAATTCGGAGTCAAAACAGGCTAGGCAGGAAAATTCCCGCCCAACACCCCAGGTCGACTGGGTAGTCGACCCCCCCAGGTCGACTGGGGAGTCGACCTGGCAGTCCACCTGTCCAGGCGGCTAGGGTTTTGACTGAGCCCAATTTTGAGCTGCTGATGTGTCTTTAGGGCTGAGTTGGCAAATTAAACGGTTCAGTTTAGTTCTGAGTTAATCTGACGGTCTAAATAAATCCTAAACTCTATAAATACCTAGGTAGTCTCTCACTCTAACTCACATGAAAAATAGAATAGCTACCGTCATACCGCCGCCGTGGAACTCAGTCTAGCCGCCGCCAACTAAGAAGGAAGAAAAGCTTATCAAAACCCTAATTCTACTCAACTCTAAAGCAAATCAAGACTCTCTTTCTTCTCTAAATTGTGAGTATGATGATCTTAACAAGATTATTATTAGACTAATTAGATTAAGTTATGAATGGATTATAAGTGAATGATGTGGATTGTCATATATGTTGTTGTAAACCTTATGCTATCATGTATAAATCCTATGTTATGTGATGATGATATCCTATATGTTGTAAATCATGCCATGATGATATTGTATAGGTTGTAATTTTCTATGCTAAGTTGTGATAAATCATACATGCTTTAAAGCCATAATGCTATTATCTATGCTAATTAGTTCATGCTAATCAAATCATAATGTTTGGGCTATGTTGATCTATATGACAAACCATGTATGCTAGTTAGATTGATTAGTAAAGATTATGAACATATGCCATGACATCTCTTTAGAACTAGAATTATGACATCTAGAATTATGCTATGACATATGTGAATTCTATGTATTAGATGTTAGTTCACACCATCATTATGTTGCATAAAACCCCATATGCAAGTTTATACACAAATTTGGGTTATGATCATATCATGTAAATTGTGACATTTAACAAGTTGACACCTTTAGATCCTTAACATGTGTAGTTTTATGCAAGTTTCACCCCTATTATGATTAGGATCATTTTAATTGTCTATATGTTGTGATAATTTATTTTTGTGCTATGAGTTAGACTATTCGAGTCTAACGTATATTCTGCGTTGAATAAGCGAACGTATAAACGTGGGGTAGGGGTAATATTAAGGATTTAAAATTAAGAAGTTGGGGTGCAATTGATATGATTTTGCATGCCATGAATGGATGGCCATAATTGAGTCAATTATGGACATCATTAAAATTGGAGTTAATTAATAATTTGAATAGGGAATTATTAAAACTGGGGTAAAAGATTGAAAGTGTCAATCAATGCTTAGGACACGAGGTTGGACTCGTTTGTGACGTATAACTGCCCGGACCCGCCCGGCAAATCCAGTGGTCACAAATGTCAGCCCAATGTGAGAGGTCCTAGGCCTAAACTAAAGCATAACAGTTGTAAAGACACGAGGTTAGACTCTTTTATGGTGTAAGACTGCCCGGACCCGCCTGGCAAATCCAGCTGCCATAAATGCCAGTCTAATGTGAGAGGTCTTTATGAGGTTATGGCCTGAATGAATTAAGAAATACTTAACCAGATAAACATGTAAGGTGGGACATGGGGGTTAAGTAGGTGCCTTGGGTGGCATGAGGAATCTAGTGGGTGCCCTTAGTGGCATGTGAAATACGATTAGCAAGACTTAACCAAACACACATGTAAATGAACATGACTAAGAGGGTTAAGTGGGATATACTAGTGGACAAGCTTAGGTGGGTAGCTTATGTGGGGGCCATTTCAACCAGTAACCCAAACGTATCTTTGTGGGCTTGACCCAAGTCGAGGACGGGACACACATATTGGGTTTGACTATAAGAGGCCAAAACAGGGTAGCGGTGGCAACGCAAGTCCAACGGGTTTCATATGCGTGTGTGGACCCGGGCTGGTAGGTAAGACGTTGTTGCATCGTGTAGGTATAAGCCGTGCATTCTCAAGTTGTATCGGGTTGCCACTTTAGGGAAGTGATACACCCCACTGTGGGGCCAGCACGGGTATCTACCAGTAGGGGGCCGATCGAAAGTGGGTAGTGGGGTACACCTAGTGGAGATACAGGGCAGACGACACCTATGTAGTCAGCTAGGGGTACGCAAGGCTATTTATATAGTTTCTGTGTGAAGCAAGTGGGATCAACCTTTAGGGTGACTGGTGTGGTGTAGTGTAGTAATTATTCGTTAGTAATTAGGTATGCCTTTAACATTATCTTTAACGTTATCTTTATCTGCTTTCCCATACCCAATAATTCATAGACATTTCCTTGTTTTCCAGCTTATGCCTTAGTCTAGTTATTTTGATAATAGTATTGTTAGAATTATCATACTCGCCAGACTTTATGTCTGACCCCCTCCATTTCTATCCTTTTTCCCCTTTAGGTCCTCAGGTTGGGCCCAGCTCTAGTGGAGTTTGATTGGATTGCTTCATCTCTCTTGGAAAGCTTGGACCGTTGAAGTAAAGTCCAGCTTGTTATCTTCTTTAATGGCTATTTGTGTAGTGGGGTTATGTATTTTGTTTTATCAAGATGGATGTTGTACTTGACTCTGATTTATGGTTTTATGATGTAACAAACATGTTTAATTTCCGCTGCAATAAAATGAAGTTTTAGATTTCCAAGTACTACTTATTATATGTCTTGTTGTAATTTTTCTGTTCTATATTCACTTAAAACCTCCATGGAAGTTAATGCATTCCCTTTGTGAGTGACATTAATGGACGTGGGGTGTTACACATGGTATCAGAGCTTAAGGTTACCAGAACAGATAATTTTTTTAGAAAAACTATTTTTCTAAAGTATTTTTGGAAGAAGTGCTTTCAAAAACATGTCTTAATGAGTAATTTAAAGAGCAAAGTTTTTAAGAAAAACATAATCCCCAATAGCCATATCTTTATCTTTCGAATTCTCCATTTTGAATCTTTCCTTTTTCGTTTCAGCATGGCTGAAGATCTTAACCTACCTGACGGTGTAACGATACCAGGATGGTATAGGAGGTTATTAGAGGCTAGGGCCGCCGCAGGTCCTGCTAATGTTCCTCCACCACCAATTGCACCCGTTCCTCCTCCTCCTCGCGTAGATACTTTTGCAAAGACGTGCAAGGAATTTAAGGATATGGGTGGAAAACCTTTTCAAGGGTCAGAAACATTTGTGGAAGCTAGAGATTGGCTTAAGGAGGTGGAAGAATTGCTAGAAATCTTTGAAGTGGAAGAAGGGAGGAAAGTCAAATTAGCAGCTTGGTTAATGAAGGGAGAGGCCTCGTTTTGGTGGGAGGTCACTAATGGGGAGCGTCCTGTTGACTCTTGGGCGGATTTCAGGCGTAGGTTTGTGGCAAAGTTTCTCTCAAGGGCAGAAGAGAATCTATATATGGAAAGGTTCTTGACATTGAAGCAAGGAAGCTCATCAGTGAAAGAATATGTCAACAAATTTAATCAGTTAGCAAGGTTTGGCTTGGACTTAGTGAACACGCCGGAGAAGAAGGCACTGAGGTTTGTTAATGGATTGAATGAACCGTTGCAAGGGTTAGCTATGACCCACATCCCTATGGGGGCCACCTTTGAGAAGCTAGTAGATATGGCACTCATGCACGAGGAGAAAGGCGCTAAAGCTGATAAGGCACCCGAGAAAAAAGGGGATCAGAAGAAGCCACAACAGCAAAACAAGAAGGGTGGTAAAGACAATAATGGCAAGGGAAAGAAGAAATGCTTTAACTGTGGGACACCAGGCCATCTCAGCAAGGATTGCCGAAAGAAAAAGAAGACTGGTTGTTTCCACTGTGGCGAAGCGGGACATCTAGTGAAGGACTGCCCAAAGAAGGGGCAGAGGGCAGGGACTACCTCGGGAGGACAGGTGCAGGCTCTTATGGCACCAGGGCAAGCAAGAGGACAAGTTCAGGCTCTCGCGGTCCCACCGCTGCAAGAACGAGGTAGAACCATTTCTGTTGAAAGCTTAGTTTTTCTGTTTGATCATCCTGTCCGTACCTTATTTGACTCGGGCGCATCGCATTCGTTTATCTCTACGTCATTAGTTGAATCACTGCACTTAAACACCAATTTAGTAGAGGATCCCTTAGTTGTTTCGAATCCAATTGGGGGCTCAGCTTATTTGCCCATGATGTGTTTGGATTTGAAAATTTCTATACTTAGCGTTGAGTTTAGATGTGATGCTTATGTTTTGGGCTTCACGGGCTATGGGCTAATTTTAGGAATAGATTGGTTATCCAGAAGTGGGGCCGTACTTGATTGTGAAAGGAGAGTAGTTAGGCTCATGACTCGCCTTGGCAACACTCTCGAAATCTTTTGTAATCCCATAGATTCCGTTATGCTAAGTTATTTAGAATCGCTTGACGCGTCGGTGGAAAATCTAAGATCTGTTAGAGTGGTCCGAGAATATTCGGATGTGTTTGAGGAGGTGAAGGGCTTGCCTCCGAAGCGGGAGATAGATTTTCGAATATATCTTGTGGATAATGCAAAACCAGTATCTTTGCCGGTACGCCACATGGATCCATGTGAAAGGAGGGAACTCGATAAGCAAGTGAAGGAGTTGCTTGAGAAGGGGTTCATAAGACGTAGTATATCGGAGTGGGGTGCTCCTGTAGTATTTGCCACGAAGGCGGATGGGTCCCTTAGACTTTGTGTGGACTATAGAGAACTTAATAAGCTTACTAAAAAAAACAGACACCCACTGTCGAGGATTGACGATCTCTTCGATCAGTTAGTTGGCACCTCAGTGTTTTCGCAGTTGGACCTAGCCACTGGTTTTCATCAGTTGAGAGTGGCTGAGGATAGCATTGACAAGACTGCCTTTAGGACTCCGGACGGTTTCTATGAATGGCTAGTGATGCCCTTCGGTTTGACAAACGCCCCCGCATACTTTGTTGATTTGATGAGTAGGGTGTTTAGGGAGTACCTTAACAAATTCGTGGTGGTCTTTGTAGACGACATCTTGGTCTTTTCTAAGGATGAAGAAGAGCATGCCCTACATCTTAGGGAAGTGTTAGAGACCGTATGAGCGCATAACCTCAAAGCTAAATTTTCTAAGTGTCACTTCTGGAGGAAGGAAGTACGATTCTTAGGGCACGTGGTTTCCAAAGAAGGGATAGCGGCGGATCCCGCGAAGGTGGTGGCCATCCAAGATTGGAAAGTCCCTAAAAATGCTACCGAAGTGAGAAGTTTCTTGGGGTTGGCTGGCTACTATAGGAAGTTTATCAAAGACTTCGCAAAAATATCAGCTCCATTGACACGCCTGACGAAGAAGAACCTAGTTTTCACATGGGACGTAGATTATGATGATGCGTTCCAACGTTTGAAGAGATCTTTGACCTCAGCCCCAGTCTTAGTATTGCCAGATGGGAGTAAGCCATTTACCGTTTATACTTGTAACACCTCGTAATTTGAACATAAAAATTCACAAATTAAAGTATACTTAATTAAGTGAAATGGGTTGCGCAGAGAAATATATATATATTGATATATATATATATAATTGAAAATTTAATAAATAAATATGCAAAAATGTTCAAAACAGCGAATTGGGAGAGGGGAATAACCGAACCGGCCGATTTTTGAGGTCGACCCGAGCTCGCTGGGTCGACTAGGGGTTAATCCAGGGTGTTTGGCTGTCAACCCGTAGGCCGATTCGCTCGAATGCAAATTTTGCATTTGAATGGTTCTCATGGTTCAGCTTTAATTTAAAGGCCCTAAATGGTTCCTACATGTGACTTCTTCCCCAAGACATGCTTTAAAGGGTAGGATTGGTTCTAGGGTTTATCCTATGGCTAAAACTATCCTAGTCTTCTATAAAAAGACCCCTAACCCTCTCCTGAAACCCTCATAAATTGATCCTACAACTAACTATGCCAAAATGATTCCTCATCATGGCCTCCACTTCAACCCATGGCCTCCATCTTCTTCTTCATGATAGCTTAAGTGTTCTAAGCTAGTTTCAAAGTAAAGGAGCCTCTTTTCTTCATTCATGAGAGATTCTATGATCATTTGAGTGATTTCATGTTTGTATGAGAGTTCATAAGTTGCATTCTAGCCAAAGTTGCAACCTTTTCTTGACCAAAAAGCAAGGATCTTGCATGAGAGCTCATAAGCTTCATTCAAAGCCAAAGTTGAAACCTTTCTTCTTCAAAGCAAGGATTTTTATTGATATTTGCTCAAGGGTTTCATTTGGAGCTTGTTCTTTTGGGGTTTTTTGGGTGATAGCATGAATGGCTTCATCTCAATCTTTGTTTTATATGTTGATTGGTGCCTTCATAGCATTGTAAGCCCCCTCCTACTATTATATATTAACTATGAAGTTAAATGAATGTTGCAAGTTGGGTTTGAACATTAAGTACCATACATGCTATCATGTTATGTATCCCATCATGTTTGTAAAGACACCATCTTGATCTTATGGGCTAAAAGCTATAAGCTTTATGTTGAATGTTGCATTATGCAACATGAAAGCTATCATATCCCTTATGATAACTTGCATGTAATGCTATATGCGAACTTCTAGGCATCTTTCTATGTCACCTATCATCATGATTCTCCTATGTGCTAAGTTTGGGGTTATGCATGTTTTTGAGGCTTAATAATGTGGCATGCAAGTTAATGAACACACTTACGCCTCATATGCCACCATGATTAACTTGTGGCCTTATACCCTTTTTGTCATGCCTTTGCCAAGTTCCTTCTTTAATCCATTATGCGTTGTTGTGAATGTATATGCGAGTTTAAAAGCGTTGGGGTTAGGCTATGGGGAAACTTTAATGACATGAAACATGATTTGGGTAAATTGGTATAAACGTGACAACATGTAACTTTGGCTATGAGCATGGGACTTGGAAACTTGACACGTATGGGTTGTAAGTGTAACAAGACACTAGACCAAACATGAAAATGGCCAACTCGAGGTTGGATTGAGTTTGTAGCATAAATCTACCCGGACCCGCCCGGCTTAACTAGTGGCTACAAACAATAGGATCCAATGTGAGAAGTTGGTCATGTCGTGCTTAAGACCCGAGGTTAGACTAGGTTGTGGTGTAAAACTACCCGGACCCGCCCGGTTTAACTAGTAACCACAACAAGGTCTAATTTGAGAGGTTGAGAGTGCATTAATTAAATTAATGCCACATGATAAGGTTAAGTAAATTTGACTAATGACACTTAACCGATATGACACGAATGGGTAGGTTAAGTGGGACCGGGCTTGATTTCTTAATGACACTTAAAAATACAAGACGATTAGGGGATGGGGTTAAGTAATTTACACTTAACTAATCCGACTTGGTAATTAGATGGGGTTAAGTAATTAAGGCTTAACTAATCTAAACACGGGAATTAGATGGGGTTAAGTAATTAAGGCTTAACTAATCTAAACACGGGAATTAGACGGGGTTAAGTAATTAAGGCTTAACTAATCTA
This sequence comes from Allium sativum, assembly GCA_030737875.1. Taxonomy (NCBI): domain Eukaryota; kingdom Viridiplantae; phylum Streptophyta; class Magnoliopsida; order Asparagales; family Amaryllidaceae; genus Allium; species Allium sativum. The sequence goes on from CM060910.1 coordinate 921,583,688, forward strand.
AACACGGTAATTAGATGGGGTTAAGTAATTAAGGCTTAACGGTAATTAGATGGGGGTTAAGTAACCTATACTTAACTAATCTAAACACGGGAATTCGATGGGGTTAAGTTAAACACTTAACCAATCTAAGCATGATAATTTAATGGGGTTAAGTAACTTATACTTAACCAATTATATGTGGTGATTTGATGAGGTTAAGTAACCTATACTTAACCAATCTAATAGGTGGACCTGATAAGGTTAAGTCACAAGACCTTTTGAAATTAGGCTTAACCATTGTAATACGATTAGTGGATGGGGTTAAGCTAACCCGTGCTTAACCAATCCGACTCGATAATTGGATGGGATTAAGATAATCTATGCTTAATCAGTCTAACATGATAACCTGATAGGGTTAAGACAAATAAATATTTAACCAATTTGACTTGATAGGGTTAAGTCATGAGCTTCTTGGTACACTTAACCAACTTGTAGGGCAAAGCCTTGAACTTGAGTACTTAGCCAACTTGACATGATTCGTAGGCGGGTTAAATCATGAACTTGGATAACAGCACATAACCCATTTGACAAAACTCGAGCTCAGGGAACTAGGTTGGAAACCGTAGTTAACCAAGATAGCGGAAAGAGGGGCTAAGTGGTAAACCTTAGTTAAGGGTAACTAAGTAATAATTCTTAGCTAAGGACATGGGACTAGTTCATAAAGAGATGAGTAACCTGGTACGGTAGGTCATCGCTTAGTATACGAGGAGGAGCAAGTTATCTGACTAGGATAAAAGCTCCAGCGAACTGGGTGACGAAGTGAAAGCTTCGGGGAACGTGAGGGTACTCTTGATATCCCTCTGTGAGGTGGCGAGTGGTCCATGAAACCCGGCCTCACAGGGGTTAAGGTCTGCGGTAGAAGAGCCAAGAGTATGCCTTGGTTGCTATGCGAGCAACCTAAAGACTGGGATGGATTAGCGTGGAGTCGATGATACTTGATTTTTCCCCGGGATAGCATGTCGCCGACTACCTACCATCTTTAGTCAATCGTGTACGTACGGAAAGGCAGGGAACTCCCAAAAGACAATATACTAGCTATCAAGTTATGGGTGAGGTTGGCTATCTGGAAGTGGGCATCGATGGGCCTTAGTGTAGTTCTCATACATTATTTTTCTTGGATTGCCTTTCAGTAGTTGAGGGAGGGGTCACGTGGGACCATAGCCACGGGTACAAAAACAGACCTTGATATCTGCATCAGCAGACGACTAAAAGCTCCCGACCGAGTCCTGTATTTCTTGATTTGCCCTGGCACGGAACTCGGATGGCACATTGAGGAACATGTGCATCTAGACATGGAAAACGATTCACGATACATACGTGGGATAAAGGGCGCGGTTGACGGGTGACATAATCCCTAGTGGCCCTAGGTGGTTGAACCCAAACCGAGACACGGAAACGTTCATTAGGTAGCATAATCCCTAGTGGTCCTAGGTGGCATAAATCCTAAGTGGACACGCGATAGTTCATGGTAAGAAAACATAACTAGATCAAGGATAGCAGTCCAGAATAACTTCAAGGATAAAACGTTTACATGGGAAAGCCCGTATTGCCTACGGCAAAGGACTGAACTTATACATGGAAAGAAACATACGAGTTGGGAAAACCTACATATTCTATATATTAGGTTGACATGGACCATTATATGACATTGGGCAAGGGACATTCATAGTTAACACATGACGCGGGTTGGGATACTAGTACGAGAGGTGCAGAGCAAATATACATGTTAGAACTAGGGGAAATATACATGATAGATACCGTGGGATGTTATACAGGATAGATACCTTGGGATAGTATACTTGATAGAAACCTGACAATGTGATACCTTGATTTATCTTGACACCGTAGTTTATCATGACACACTCGTGTATCTTGGTACAGTAGTGCATCCTGTTATTTTGGTTTAGCTTATCTATCTTGTCATCATACTTATGTTCATCTCAGTTCCTCATGCCAGTTAACTTTACTAGTTTATATACTGATAGTAGATAGGGCTTACCAGTCTTTATGACTGACCCCATTTTGTTTCGCCTCTTGTCTTCCATTTCCCCCCCAGGTTACAGGGAGGAAATGCTATTGTTAGTTTGGACTTCTTCTGTTTGAAGGTCATCACGCATGGCTTGGACTTTTCTTGGCTATGGCTACTTTACGGGTTTACTTGGGGAATAATTTATGAAATGGTTTTATGCTTATTTATTATTGCAAGATAGGTTTTGATGTATTCTGATGTAAAAGGCTTTAGACCTTATTTTATAAGGTAATAAAATTTGTTTTACTTCCGCTGTTTTATATATATATATATATATGTTCTGTCTTGTAATATTTCTGTGCATGTTTACCTCGATAATGCTTCACCAAACCTAGTGCATTCCCTTTGTGAGTGACCCTAGCGGAGGTGGGGTGTTACATTTGGTATCAGAGCAGAAGGTTACCATACTGGGCAAAAGTTTTTAAAAAACCTTCTGAAAACTATTTGAGAAACCGTTTACAAAGAAGCATTTTTCAAGAAAAGTTTTTAAAGGCTATTCCCCAAAAGCCATTAGCACTATCCTTTGTTCCCTTGATCGAATCTCCTTTCCCTTTCTTTCCTCCATCTGGAGTCACAGTAGTTTTAACTGCGACTAATCCTTGTCTAGCTACGTAAGTGTTTTCTCGTGCGATGGAGGAAGTTCTCGAGAGACCGGTTACCGAAGTTATAAGAAGGGATAATAAGAACAAGGATAAAGGACGCGAGCTTAAGGATAAGCAACTGTTGCTATGGCTTAGTCCATCAAGGAGGACAAGGACAAGATCATCGGAGAGGGCAATTGTACGCTCCCATTTCTAGGGTACCTAAAGGAAATGGTACCATTTCTGGTAAAGGTTTAGTCGTTCTTTTCTATCATCCCGTCCAGACTTTGTCTTGACCATCGTATCATTTAAGTCTGCTTGGATAGTTGAGTCTCTGCACCTTAGTACTAGCATGGTAGAGGATCCCAGTTTTGGTCCCAAAATCTGGGTGGGAGTGTCGGTCCATTTAATCATGACTTGTTGGATTTGAGAACGTCTATGCCAAGTGTTGAGATTAGAAGCAATACTTCTATTGTTGAGCTATGGATGGATTCTAGGGGTAAAGTGGTTATCCAGTAAGGGATACCATTCTCGGTTTTGAAAAGAGGGCAGTTAGACTCTTGGCTTGCTTTGGTAATACCTTCGAAGTCTCGTGTAACCTTTTAGGTTCTGTCATGGTTAGTTACCTAGAATCTCTTGATGCATCTATCGGAAATCTCTGATCCAATCGAGTAACGTCCGCCAATAAGACGGATGGTTCATTCCGCTTAAGCATGGGTTATAGGAATCACCCTAGTAAGTGCAGGTGGTAACATAAATTGGCATTGGTAAACGAGATCCAGAATTCACTAGTGAATTTTGGAGAGCTTGCATGAGTACGTAGATATGGTTGAGCCAATTATACTAGGGAAAGAATAAATGAAAGTGGAACGAGAGGCGATAGTGAAAAGAGTTCCGACTCATACCTTGAAAATAGGAATCAAGGAGCTACGAAACCATGAAGTCAAAGGCGGTCAAGGCACAATGGAATTAAGTTCGTGGAAATGCGGCTCAGACGCGCGCATCATGTCTCTTTTTAAGAGTGTATCTTTGATCCTTGGTTCACCTGTCGAGCTTACTTGCATGCTATCGCTTGGTGGATATCCTCTTGGTCCTATTTCTGTTACAAACCCCGTAAGGAGTTTGTCTTGTTTATCTCCTCGATCTTTTCTTGGGAACCTTATATAGAACTCTATGGATGTAAACATGTATTTGAAACATGTTATGATTGATATGGTTGCAAATGGTTGCAAGTGGTTGCTCGTGGATGCGCGAATACACATTAGATACTAGATTGACGCGGTCACGTTTCATGTTGCATATGCACGAGTATTTATACTTGTTTATGGATGAAATTGAATGTGTTATCATGCGGATGTTGCATATGAATGAATGTTTGTGCACGCATATAGTACTTATATGACTAGGACTATTCGCATACATGTTGGACTCATGGCACTAAACATATTTTGCATTAGAAAGATCATTCAGGCCTGATCATTAGCATTAGCTAAGGAGCATATACACACACGTTCTGCATATGTTCATATGGCATTAGAAATCGTCTAAGGACAATAATGCCAGTGTTTGATGGTTTGAGTAGATGGTTGTTTGGTTGCTAGGATACGTTCTTCTTGACTTAGAGATTTTGGGGACGAAATCCTTTAAGGAGGGGAGAATGTAACACCCCGTAATTTGAACATAAAAATTCACAAATTAAAGTATACTTAATTAAGTGAAATGGGTTGCGCAGAGAAATATATATATTGATATATATATATATAATTGAAAATTTAATAAATAAATATGCAAAAATGTTCAAAACAGCGAATTGGGAGAGGGGAATAACCGAACCGGCCGAATTTTGAGGTCGACCCGAGCCTGCTGGGTCGACTAGGGGTTAATCCAGGGTGTTTGGCTGTCAACCCATGGGCCGATTCGCTCGAATGAAGATTTTGCATTTGAATGGTTCTCATGGTTCAGCTTTAATCTAAAAGCCCTAAATGGTTCCTACATGTGACTTCTTCCCCAAGACATGCTTTAAAGGCTAGGATTGGTTCTAGGGTTTATCCTATGGCTAAAACTATCCTAATCTTCTATAAAAAGACCCCTAACCCTCTCCTAAAACCCTCATAAATTGATCCTACAACTAAACTATGCCAAAATGATTCCTCATCATGGCCTCCACTTCAACCCATGGCCTCCATCTTCTTCATGATAGCTTAAGTATTCTAAGCTAGTTTCAAAGTAAAGGAGCCTCTTTTCTTCATTCATGAGAGATTCTATGATCATTTGAGTGATTTCATGTTTGTATGAGAGTTCATAAGTTGCATTCTAGCCAAAGTTGCAACCTTTTCTTGACCAAAAAGCAAGGATCTTGCATGAGAGCTCATAAGCTTCATTCAAAGCCAAAGTTGAAACCTTTCTTCTTCAAAGCAAGGATTTTTATTGATATTTGCGCAAGGGTTTCATTTGGAGCTTGTTCTTTTGGGCTTTTTTGGGTGATAGCATGAATGGCTTCGTCTCAATCTTTGTTTTATATGTTGATTGGTGCCTTCATAGCATTGTAAGACCCCTCCTACTATTAGATATTAACTATGAAGTTAAATGAATGTTGCAAGTTGGGTTTGAACATTAAGTACCATACATGCTATCATGTTATGTATCCCATCATGTTTGTAAAGACACCATCTTGATCTTATGGGCTAAAAGCTATAAGCTTTATGTTGAATGTTGCATTATGCAACATGAGAGCTATCATATCCCTTATGATAACTTGCATGTAATGCTATATGCGAACTTCTAGGCATCTTTCTATGTCACCTATCATCATGATTCGCCTATGTGCTAAGTTTGGGGTTATGCATGTTTTTGAGGCTTAATAATGTAGAATGCAAGTTAATGAACACACTTACGCCTCATATGCCACCATGATTAACTTGTGGCCTTATACCCTTTTTTTCATGCCTTTGCCAAGTTCCTTCTTTAATCCATTATGCGTTGTTGTGAATGTATATGCGAGTTTAAAAGCGTTGGGGTTAGGCTATGGGGAAACTTTAATGACATGAAACATGATTTGGGTAAATTGGTATAAACGTGACAACATGTAACTTTGGCTATGAGCATGGGACTTGGAAACTTGACACGTATGGGTTGTAAGTATAACAAGACACTAGACCAAACATGAAAATGACCAACTCGAGGTTGGGTTGAGTTTGTAGCATAAATCTACCCGGACCTGCCCGGCTTAACTAGTGGCTACAAACAATAGGATCCAATGTGAGAAGTTGGTCATGTCGCGCTTAAGACCCGAGGTTAGACTAGGTTGTGGTGTAAAACTACCCGGACCCGCCCGGCTTAACTAGTAACCACAACAAGGTCTAATGTGAGAGGTTGAGAGTGCATTAATTAAATTAATGCCACATGATAAGGTTAAGTAAATTTGACTATTGAGACTTAACCGATATGACACGAATGGGTAGGTTAAGTGGGACCGGGCTTGATTTCTTAATGACACTTAACCATACAAGATGATTAGGGGATGGGGTTAAGTAATTTACACTTAACTAATCCGACTTGGTAATTAGATGGGGTTAAGTAATTAAGGCTTAACTAATCTAAACACGGGAATTAGATGGGGTTAAGTAATTAAGGCTTAACTAATCTAAACACGGTAATTAGATAGGGTTAAGTAATTAAGGCTTAACTAATCTAAACACGGTAATTACATGGGGTTAAGTAATTAAGGCTTAACGGTAATTAGATGGGGGTTAAGTAACCTATACTTAACTAATCTAAACACGGGAATTCGATGGGGTTTAGTTAAACACTTAACCAATCTAAGCATGATAATTTAATGGGGTTAAGTAACTTATACTTAAACAATTATACGTGGTGATTTGATGAGGTTAAGTAACCTATACTTAACCAATCTAATAGGTGGACCTGATAGGGTTAATTCACAAGACCTTTTGAAATTAGGCTTAACCATTGTAATACGATTAGTGGATGGGGTTAAGCTAACCCGTGCTTAACCAATCCGACTCGATAATTGGATGGGATTAAGATAATCTATGCTTAATCAGTCTAACATGATAACCTGATAGGGTTAAGACAAATAAATACTTTACCAATTTGACTTGATAGGGTTAAGTCACGAGCTTCTTGGTACACTTAACCAACTTGTAGGGCTAAGCCTTGAACTTGAGTACTTAGCCAATCTTGACATGATTCGTAGGCGGGTTAAATCATGAACTTGGATAACAACACATAACCCATTTGACAAAACCCAAGCTCAGGGAACTAGGTTGGAAACCGTAGTTAACCAAGATAGCGGAAAGAGGGGCTAAGTGGTAAACCTTAGTTAAGGGTAACTAAGTAATAATTCTTAGCTAAGGACATGGGACTAGTTCATAAAGAGATGAGTAACTTGGTACGGTAGGTCATCGCTTAGTATACGAGGAGGAGCAAGTTATCTGACTAGGATAAAAGCTCCAGCGAACTGGGTGACGAAGTGAAAGCTTCGGGGAACGTGAGGGTACTCTTGGTATCCCTCTGTGACGTAGCGAGTGGTCCATGAAACCCGACCTCACAGGGGTTAAGGTCTGCGGTAGAAGAGCCAAGAGTATGCCTTGGTTGCTATGCGAGCGACCTAAAGACTGGGATGGATTAGCGTGGAGTCGACGATACTTGATTTTGCCCCGGGATAGCATGTCGCCGACTACCTACCATCTTTAGTTAATCGTGTACGTATGGAAAGGCAGGGAACTCCCAAAAGACCATATACTAGCTATCAAGTTATGGGTGAGGTTGGCTATCTGGAAGTGGGCATCGATGGGCCTTAGTGTAGTTCTCATACATGATTTTTCTTGGATTGCCTTTCACTAGTTGAGGGAGGGGTCACGTGGGACCATAGCCACGGGTACAAAAACAGACCTTGATATCTGCATCAGCAGACGACTTAAAGCTCCCGACCGAGTCCCGTATTTCTTGATTTGCCCTGGCACGGAACTCGGATGGCACATTGAGGAACATGTGCATCTAGACATGGAAAACGATTCACGATACATACGTGTGATAAATGGCGCGGTTGACGGGTGGCATAATCCCTAGTAGCCCTAGGTGGCTGAACCCAAACCGAGACACGGAAACGTTCATTAGGTAGCATAATCCCTAGTGGTCCTAGGTGGCATAAATCCTAAGTGGACACGCGATAGTTCATGGTAAGAAAACATAACTAGATCAAGGATAGCAGTCCAGAATAACTTCAAGGATAAAACGTTTACATGGGAAAGCCTGTATTGCCTACGGCAAAGGACTGAACTTATACATGGAAAGAAACATACGAGTTGGGAAAACCTACATATTCTATATATTAGGTTGACATGGACCATTACATGACATTGGGCAAGGGACATTCATAGTTAACACATGACGCGGGTTGGGATACTAGTACGAGAGGTGCAGAGCAAATATACATGTTAGAACTAGGGGAAATATACATGATAGATACCGTGGGATGTTATACAGGATAGATACCTTGGGATAGTATACTTGATAGAAACCTGACAATGTGATACCTTGATTTATCTTGACACCGTAGTTTATCATGACACACTCGTGTATCTTGGTACAGTAGTGCATCCTGTTATTTTGGTTTAGCTTATTTATCTTGTCATCATACTTATGTTCATCTCAGTTCCTCATGCCAGTTAACTTTACAAGTTTATATACTGATAGTAGATAGGGCTTATCAGTCTTTATGACTGACCCCGTTTTGTTTCACCTCTTGTCTTCCGTTTCCCCCCAGGTTACAGGGAGGAAATGCTATTGTTAGTTTGGACTTCTTCTGTTTGAAGGTCATCACACATGGCTTGGACTTTTCTTGGCTATGGCTACTTTACGGGTTTACTTGGGGAATAATTTATGAAATGGTTTTATGCTTCTTTATTATTGCAAGACAGGTTTTGATGTATTCTGATGTAAAAGGCTTTAGACCTTATTTTATAAGGTAATAAAATTTGTTTTACTTCCGCTGTTTTATATATATATATATGTTCTGTCTTGTAATATTTCTGTGCATGTTTACCTCGATAATGCTTCACCAAACCTAGTGCGTTCCCTTTGTGAGTGACCCTAGCGGAGGTGGGGTGTTACATTTGGTATCAGAGCAGAAGGTTACCAGACTGGGCAAAAGTTTTTAAAAAACCTTCTGAAAACTATTTGAGAAACCGTTTACAAAGAAGCATTTTTCAAGAAAAGTTTTTAAAGGCTATTCCCCAAAAGTCATTAGCACTATCCTTTGTTCCCTTGATCGAATCTCTTTTCCCTTTCTTTCCTCCATCTGGAGTCACAGTAGTTTTAACTGCGACTAATCCTTGTCTAGCTACGTAAGTGTTTTCCCGTGCGATGGAGGAAGTTCTCGAGAGACCGGTTACCGAAGTTATAAGAAGGGATAATAAGAACAAGGATAAAGGACGCGAGCTTAAGGATAAGCAGCTGTTGCTATGGCTTAGTCCATCAAGGAGGACAAGGACAAGATCATCGGAGAGGGCAATTGTACGCTCCCATTTCTAGGGTACCTAAAGGAAATGGTACCGTTTCTGGTAAAGGTTTAGTCGTTCTTTTCTGTCATCCCGTCCAGATTTTGTCTTGACCATCGTATCATTTAAGTCTGCTTGGATAGTTGAGTCTCTGCACCTTAGTACTAGCATGGTAGAGGATCCCAGTTTTTGTCCCAAAATCTGGGTGGGAGTGTCGGTCCATTTATTCATGACTTGTTGGATTTGAGAACGTCTATGCCAAGTGTTGAGATTAGAAGCAATACTTCTATTGTTGAGCTATGGATGGATTCTAGGGGTAAAGTGGTTATCCAGTAAGGGATACCATTCTCGGTTTTGAAAAGAGGGCAGTCAGACTCTTGGCTTGCTTTGGTAATACCTTCGAAGTCTCGTGTAACCTTTTAGGTTCTGTCATGGTTAGTTACCTAGAATCTCTTGATGCATCTATCGGAAATCTCTGATCCAATCGAGTAACGTCCGCCAATAAGACGGATGGTTCATTCCGGTTAAGCATGGGTTATAGGAATCACCCTAGTAAGTGCAGGTGGTAACATAAATTGGCATTGGTAAACGAGATCCAGAATTCACTAGTGAATTTTGGAGAGCTTGCATGAGTACGTAGATAAGGTTGAGCCAATTATACTAGGGAAAGAATAAATGAAAGTGGAACGAGAGGCGACAGTGAAAAGAGTTCCGACTCATACCTTGGAAATAGGAATCAAGGAGTTACGAAACCATGAAGTCAAAGGCGGTCAAGGCACAATGGAATTAAGTTCGTGGAAATGCGGCTCAGACGCGCGCATCATGTCTCTTTTTAAGAGTGTATCTTTGATCCTTGGTTCACCTGTCGAGCTTACTTGCATGCTATCGCTTGGTGGATATCCTCTCGGTCCTATTTCTGTTACAAACCCCGTAAGGAGTTTGTCTTGTTTATCTCCTCGATCTTATCTTGGGAACCTTAGATAGAACTCTATGGATGTAAACATGTATTTGAAACATGTTATGATTGATATGGTTGCAAATGGTTGCAAGTGGTTGCTCGTGGATGCCCGAATACACATTAGATACTAGATTGACGCGGTCACGTTTCATGTTGCATATGCACGAGTATTTATACTTGTTTATGGATGAAATTGAATGTGTTATCATGCGGATGTTGCATATGAATGAATGTTTGTGCACGCATATAGTACTTATATGACTAGGACTATTCGCATACATGTTGGACTCATGGCACTAAACATATTTTGCATTAGAAAGATCATTCAGGCCTGATCATTAGCATTAGCTAAGGAGCATATACACACACGTTCTGCATATGTTCATATGGCATTAGAAATCGTCTAAGGACAATGATGCCAGTGTTTGATGGTTTGAGTAGATGGTTGTTTGGTTGGTAGGATACGTTCTTCTTGACTTAGAGATTTCGGGGACGAAATCCTTTAAGGAGGGGAGAATGTAACACCCCGTAATTTGAACATAAAAATTCACAAATTAAAGTATACTTAATTAAGTGAAATGGGTTGCGCAGAGAAATATATATATATATATTGATAAATATATATATATAATTGAAAATTTAATAAATAAATATGCAAAAATGTTCAAAACAGCGAATTGGGAGAGGGGAATAACCGAACCGCCCGATTTTTGAGGTCGACCCGAGCCTGCTGGGTCGACTAGGGGTTAATCCAGGGTGTTTGGCTGTCAACCCATGGGCTGATTCGCTCGAATGCAGATTTTGCATTTGAATGGTTCTCATGGTTCAGCTTTAATCTAGAGGCCCTAAATGGTTCCTACATGTGACTTCTTCCCCAAGACATGTTTTAAAGGCTAGGATTGGTTCTAGGGTTTATCCTATGGCTAAAACTATCCTAGTCTTCTATAAAAAGACCCCTAACCCTCTCCTAAAACCCTCATAAATTGATCCTACAACTAAACTATGCCAAAATGATTCCTCATCATGGCCTCCACTTCAACCCATGGCCTCCATCTTCTTCTTCATGATAGCTTAAGTGTTCTAAGCTAGTTTCAAAGTAAAGGATCCTCTTTTCTTCATTCATGAGAGATTCTATGATCATTTGAGTGATTTCATGTTTGTATGAGAGTTCATAAGTTGCATTCTAGCCAAAGTTGCAACCTTTTCTTGACCAAAAAGCAAGGATCTTGCATGAGAGCTCATAAGCTTCATTCAAAGCCAAAGTTGAAACCTTTCTTCTTCAAAGCAAGGATTTTTATTGATATTTGCGCAAGGGTTTCATTTGGAGCTTGTTCTTTTGGGCTTTTTTGGGTGATAGCATGAATGGCTTCGTCTCAATCTTTGTTTTATATGTTGATTGGTGCCTTCATAGCATTGTAAGACCCCTCCTACTATTAGATATTAACTATGAAGTTAAATGAATGTTGCAAGTTGGGTTTGAACATTAAGTACCATACATGCTATCATGTTATGTATCCCATCATGTTTGTAAAGACACCATCTTGATCTTATGGGCTAAAAGCTATAAGCTTTATGTTGAATGTTGCATTATGCAACATGAGAGCTATCATATCCCTTATGATAACTTGCATGTAATGCTATATGCGAACTTCTAGGCATCTTTCTATGTCACCTATCATCATGATTCGCCTATGTGCTAAGTTTGGGGTTATGCATGTTTTTGAGGCTTAATAATGTAGAATGCAAGTTAATGAACACACTTACGCCTCATATGCCACCATGATTAACTTGTGGCCTTATACCCTTTTTTTCATGCCTTTGCCAAGTTCCTTCTTTAATCCATTATGCGTTGTTGTGAATGTATATGCGAGTTTAAAAGCGTTGGGGTTAGGCTATGGGGAAACTTTAATGACATGAAACATGATTTGGGTAAATTGGTATAAACGTGACAACATGTAACTTTGGCTATGAGCATGGGACTTGGAAACTTGACACGTATGGGTTGTAAGTGTAACAAGACACTAGACCAAACATGAAAATGGCCAACTCGAGGTTGGGTTGAGTTTGTAGCATAAATCTACCCGGACCCGCCCGGCTTAACTAGTGGCTACAAACAATAGGATCCAATGTGAGAAGTTGGTCATGTCGCGCTTAAGACCCGAGGTTAGACTAGGTTGTGGTGTAAAACTACCCGGACCCGCCCGGCTTAACTAGTAACCACAACAAGGTCTAATGTGAGAGGTTGAGAGTGCATTAATTAAATTAATGCCACATGATAAGGTTAAGTAAATTTGACTAATGACACTTAACCGATATGACACGAATGGGTAGGTTAAGTGGGACCGGGCTTGATTTCTTAATGGCACTTAACCATACAAGATGATTAGGGGATGGGGTTAAGTAATTTACACTTAACTAATTCGACTTGGTAATTAGATGGGGTTAAGTAATTAAGGCTTAACTAATCTAAACACGGGAATTAGATGGGGTTAAGTAATTAAGGCTTAACTAATCTAAACACGGTAATTAGATGGGGTTAAGTAATTAAGGCTTAACTAATCTAAACACGGTAATTATATGGGGTTAAGTAATTAAGGCTTAACGGTAATTAGATGGGGGTTAAGTAACCTATACTTAACTAATCTAAACACGGGAATTCGATGGGGTTAAGTTGAACACTTAACCAATCTAAGCATGATAATTTAATGGGGTTAAGTAACTTATACTTAACCAATTATACGTGGTGATTTGATGAGGTTAAGTAACCTATACTTAACCAATCTAATAGGTGGACCTGATAGGGTTAATTCACAAGACCTTTTGAAATTAGGCTTAACCAATGTAATACGATTAGTGGATGGGGTTAAGCTAACCCGTGCTTAACCAATCCGACTCGATAATTAGATGGGATTAAGATAATCTATGCTTAATCAGTCTAACATGATAACCTGATAGGGTTAAGACAAATAAATACTTAACCAATTTGACTTGATAGGGTTAAGTCATGAGCTTCTTGGTACACTTAACCAACTTGTAGGGCTAAGCCTTGAACTTGAGTACTTAGCCAATCTTGACATGATTCGTAGGCGGGTTAAATCATGAACTTGGATAACAACACATAACCCATTTGACAAAACCCGAGCTCAGGGAACTAGGTTGGAAACCGTAGTTAACCAAGATAGCGGAAAGAGGGGCTAAGTGGTAAACCTTAGTTAAGGGTAACTAAGTATTAATTCTTAGCTAAGGACATGGGACTAGTTCATAAAGAGATGAGTAACTTGGTACGGTAGGTCGTCGCTTAGTATACGAGGAGGAGCAAGTTATCTGACTAGGATAAAAGCTCCAGCGAACTGGGTGACGAAGTGAAAGCTTCGGGGAACGTGAGGGTACTCTTGGTATCCCTCTATGAGGTGGCGAGTGGTCCATGAAACCCGACCTCATAGGGGTTAAGGTCCGCGGTAGAAGAGCCAAGAGTATGCCTTGGTTGCTATGCGAGCGACCTAAAGACTGGGATGGATTAGCGTGGAGTCGACGATACTTGATTTTGCCCCGGGATAGCATGTCGCCGACTACCTACCATCTTTAGTCAATCGTGTACGTACGGAAAGGCAGGGAACTCCCAAAAGACCATATACTAGCTATCAAGTTATGGGTGAGGTTGACTATCTGGAAGTGGGCATCGATGGGCCTTAGTGTAGTTCTCATACATGATTTTTCTTGGATTGCCTTTCAGTAGTTGAGGGAGGGGTCACGTGGGACCATAGCCACGGGTACAAAAACAGACCTTGATATCTGCATCAGTAGACGACTTAAAGCTCCCGACCGAGTCCCGTATTTCTTGATTTGCCCTGGCACGGAACTCGGATGGCACATTGAGGAACATGTGCATCTAGACATGGAAAACGATTCACGATACATACGTGGGATAAAGGGCGCGGTTGACGGGTGACATAATCCCTAGTGGCCCTAGGTGGTTGAACCCAAACCGAGACACGGAAACGTTCATTAGGTAACATAATCCCTAGTGGTCCTAGGTGGCATAAATCCTAAGTGGACACGCGATAGTTCATGGTAAGAAAACATAACTAGATCAAGGATAGCAGTCCAGAATAACTTCAAGGATAAAACGTTTACATGGGAAAGCCCGTATTGCCTACGGTAAAGGACTGAACTTATACATGGAAAGAAACATACGAGTTGGGAAAACCTACATATTCTATATATTAGGTTGACATGGACCATTACATGACATTGGGCAAGGGACATTCATAGTTAACACATGACGCGGGTTGGGATACTAGTACGAGAGGTGCAGAGCAAATATACATGTTAGAACTAGGGGAAATATACATGATAGATACTGTGGGATGTTATACAGGATAGATACCTTGGGATAGTATACTTGATAGAAACCTGACAATGTGATACCTTGATTTATCTTGACACCGTAGTTTATCATGACACACTCGTGTATCTTGGTACAGTAGTGCATCCTGTTATTTTGGTTTAGCTTATCTATCTTGTCATCATACTTATGTTCATCTTAGTTCCTCATGCCAGTTAACTTTACTAGTTTATATACTGATAGTAGATAGGGCTTACCAGTCTTTATGACTGACCCCGTTTTGTTTCGCCTCTTGTCTTCCGTTTCCCCCCAGGTTACAGGGAGGAAATGCTATTGTTAGTTTGGACTTCTTCTGTTTGAAGGTCATCACGCATGGCTTGGACTTTTCTTGGCTATGGCTACTTTACGGGTTTACTTTGGGAATAATTTATGAAATGGTTTTATGCTTCTTTATTATTGCAAGGCAGGTTTTGATGTATTCTGATGTAAAAGGCTTTAGACCTTATTTTATAAGGTAATAAAATTTGTTTTACTTCCGCTGTTTTATATATATATATGTTCTGTCTTGTAATATTTCTGTGCATGTTTACCTCGATAATGCTTCACCAAACCTAGTGCAATCCCTTTATGAGTGACCCTAGCGGAGGTGGGGTGTTACAATGCTGACGCTTGTGGGACATGACTAGGCGCAGTTTTAATGCAGGAGGGTAGGGTAATAGCCTATGGTGGAAGGCAGTTGAGAGCGCATGGGAAGAATTACCCTACACATGACCTAGAGTTGGCCGCTATCGTTTTCGCGCTTAAGTCTTGGCGTCATTATCTTCTTGGCGAGAAATTCGAATTATTCACTGACCACAAATCGCTAAAATACTTATTCTCTCAGAAGGAATTGAACTTAAGGCAGCAAAGGTGGATGGAGTTCTTAGCGTCCTACGACTTTGAAATAGCATATACCCCTGGCAAGGGTAACGTGGTGGCAGACGCCTTAAGTAGAAAAAGATTATCCTTAAGTCCGTTGTTTGTTGAGCGGCGAAGCTTAGAATTCATCTCTATGTTTGACTTTAGACCTTCCGTTGACTTTGTACCCGGTTTGCTAGCATCCTTGGAGGTCAGACCTACGCTTTTGGGACGGATTGGCGAGGCACAGCGAGACGACCCACAGTTGGTTGAGTTAGTAGAAAAGCTCAAAAGAGGGGAGTTATCAAGCCATCTCCGTAGGTATACCCTAGATGATAAGGGTTGGTTACGTAGGGACGGTAGACTTTGTGTACCAAAAGACGATGACCTAAGGAAGACCGTTCTTGATGATGCACATCGTTCGAAGATGATCATTCATCCCGACGGGGACAAGATGTACAAAGACATGAAGCGAGTTTTCTTTTGTTCCGGTATGAAGAGGGATGTGGCCGAGTATGTCGCTAGATGCTTGGTGTGCCAACAAGTAAAAACGGAGCAAAAGAAACCCGGTGGGTTGCTTCACCCATTGGAGGTCCCACTATGGAAATGGGAAAGTGTCTCGATGGACTTTGTGGATGGATTACCAAGATCAAGGAAGGGTAATACGGGAATTTGGGTTATAGTAGATAGACTTACTAAAAGCGCCCATTTCATTCCCGTGAAGAGTAAGAGGACTGCTCCATGGTTAGCTTCTGTATACGTCCGAGAAATAGTTCGTTTGCACGGTGTTCCTTCTAGCATAGTGAGCGACCGCGATCCTATTTTCACTAGCGAATTTTGGAGAAGCTTGCAAGAGGCGGTAGGGACTCAGTTATGTTTGAGCACCGCATATCATCCTCAGACGGACGGCCAAACCGAAAGGGTGAATCGTATTCTAGAGGACCTTTTGAAGCTATGTATCCTAGACTTTGGTGGTACGTGGGAAGAGCATCTTCCATTGATGGAGTTCGCATATAATAACAGCTTTCAGTCCAGCATTGGCATGGCACGTTTTGAAGCTCTTTATGGACGACCTTGTCGTTCAACTACATGTTGGTGGGAATCTACGGATAAGATCTTACTTGGGCCCGATATGATTAGGGAGACTTCGGAGAAGATCGACTTGATTCGAAGGAGGATGAAAGGAGCGCAAGATAGGCAGAAATCTTATGCGGATAAGAGGAGGACAGATCTTGAGTTTGATGTTGGGGACATGGTCTTTGTCAAAGTGTCTCCATTACAAACGTCGTACGCTTTGGGTCCGTTGGGAAGTTAGCACCAAGGTTCGTAGGGCCGTTTCCTATTAAGGAAAGGATTGGACAGATGGCATATAGAGTGGAGTTGCCTGAGAGACTTAGTGGTGTACACGACGTATTCCATGTGTCACATTTGAGGAAGTGCTTGCACGAGACCGCGGAAGTGGTAGAGCCGAACTTGCTTAGAGAGGTGGAGATAGAGCGTGATACGACGATTCGACGAGCTCCTACGCGCATTCTTGGGTCAGAAATTAAGAAGCTGGGAAATTGAGAGGTCAGACTAGTCAAAGTGCAATGGGGAGATGATGAGAGCAACGCTACTTGGGAGACAGAAGATAAGATGCGTTCACGATACCCTTTTGTTTTTGAGGGTATGTCCTTTAATTTCTCCTTTATCGCTTATCTTGTACTTATCTTACCTTTAGAGTATCCTCTCGCTAGTATCTTTGACCTTTAGTTAGGATAATCCCATGGTTGAAACATGTGTTTGAGACATGTTATGTATGATAGATGCAAAGTGGATGCAAGTGTTTGCTAGTGGTTGCTCGTGGACGCATATACACACACTATTAGGCACTAGATCGGCTCAGTCACTTCATACTGTATATTGCATATAAATGGCTGTATTTAGTAAAATGGATGTATAATGGTTGTGCTATCATATGGATGCTGCATTCAGATGATGATTGTGCACGCATGTAGAGATAATATGTAGCATTAAGGAACTTTTGCATACATAATGGACGCATGGCACTATCATGAATTGCATTAAGGAGGTCAACTGAATCAGTGGACCGCCTGATTTTGCATTAGATATGGACATATACACACACTGTGCATTTAAACATGAGAGCATTAGAAGTCTATAAGGGAAATGGATGCCTGTGTTTGATGGTTGAGTAGATGGACGATTGGATGTTAGGATATACATTCTTCTTGACTTGAAGATTTCGGGGACGAAATCATTTAAGGAGGGGAGAATGTAACACCCCGTAATTCTGTTAATATTAATATTCACAAATTAAAGAATAACTAATCTCAGACGTGAGAATTGCGGGAAACGGGTTGCACCATTGTGTTCGTCTCGGAATTCTGGTTGAAATAGAGTCCGAGTTTGCGTGAATTGGACTTCGTATGAAGAAGTTATGGCCATCGGAAGTTTCAGAAAATTCAAAACAGATTTCAGAAAATTTAAATTTCAAATTCGGAGTCAAACAGGCTAGGCGGGAAAATTCCCGCCCAGTACCCCAGGTCGACTGGGGAGTCGACTGGGTAGTCGACCCCCCCGGTCGACTGGGGAGTCGACCTGGCAGTCGACCTGGGTGTCGACCTGGCCAGGCGGCTAGGGTTTTGACTGAGCCCAATTTTGAGCTGCTGATGTGTCTTTAGGGCTGAGTTGGCAAATTAACTGTTCAGTTTAGTTCTGAGTTGATCTGACGGTCTAAATAAATCCTAAACTCTATAAATACCTTGGTAGTCTCTCACTCTAACTCACATGAAAAATAGAATAGCTACCGTCATACCGCCGCCATGGAACTCAGTCTAGCCGCCATCAACTAAGAAGGAAGAAAAGCTTATCAAAACCCTAATTCTACTCAACTCTAAAGCAAATCAAGACTCTCTTTCTTCTCTAAATTGTGAGTATGATGATCTTAATAAGATTATTATTATACTAATTAGATTAAGTTATGAATGGATTATAAGTGAATGATGTGGATTATCATATATGTTGTTGTAAACCTTATGCTATCATGTATAAATCCTATGTTATGTGATGATGATATCCTATATGTTGTAAATCATGCCATGATGATATTGTATATGTTGTAATTTTCTATGCTAAGTTGTGATAAATCATACATGCTTTAAAGCCATGATGCTATTATCTATGCTAATTAGTTCATGCTAATCAAATCATAATGTTTGGGCTATGTTGATCTATATGACAAACCATGTATGCTAGTTAGATTGATTAGTAAAGATTATGAACATATGCCATGACATCTCTTTAGAGCTAGAATTATGACATCTAGAATTATGCTATGACATATGTGAATTCTATGTATTAGATGTTAGTTCACACCATCATTATGTTGCATAAAACCCCATATGCAAGTTTATACACAAATTTGGGTTATGATCATATCATGTAAATGGTGACATTTAACAAGTTGACACCTTTAGATCCTTAACATGTGTAGTTTTATGCAAGTTTCACCCCTATTATGATTAAGATCATTTTAATTGTATATATGTTGTGATAATTTATTTTTGTGCTATGAGTTAAACTATTCGAGTCTAACGTATATTCTGCGTTGAATAAGCGAACGTATAAACGTGGGGTAGGGGTAATATTAAGGATTTAAAATTAAGAAGTTGGGGTACAATTGATATGATTTTGCATGCCATGAATGGATGGCCATAATTGAGTCAATTATGGACATCATTAAAATTGGAGTTAATTAATAATTTGAATAGGGAATTATTAAAACTGGGGTAAAAGATTGAAAGTGTCAATCAATGCTTAGGACACGAGGTTGGACTCGTTTGTGACGTAAAACTGCCTGGACCCGTCCGGCAAATCCAGTGGTCACAAATGTCATCCCAATGTGAGAGGTCCTAGGCCTAAACTAAAGCATAATAGTTGTAAAGACACAAGGTTAGACTCTTTTATGGTGTAAGACTGCCCGGACCCGCCCGACAAATCCAGCTGCCATAAATGCCAGTCTAATGTGAGAGGTCTTTATGAGGTTATGGCCTGAATGAATTAAGAAATAATTAACCAGATAAACATGTAAGGTGGGACATGGGGGTTAAGTAGGTGCCTTGGGTGGCATGAGGAATCTAGTGGGTGCCCTTAGTGGCATGTGAAATACGATTAGCAAGACTTAACCAAACACACATGTAAATGAACATGACTAAGAGGGTTAAGTGGGATATACTAGTGGACAAGCTTAGGTGGGTAGCTTGTGGGGGCCCATTTCAACCAGTAACCCAAACGTATCTTTGTGGGCTCGACCCAAGTCGAGGACGGGACACACATACTGGGTTTGACTATAAGAGGCCAAAACGGGGTAGCGGTGGCAACGCAAGTCCAACGGGTTTCATATGCGTGTGTGGACCCAGGCTGGTAGGTAAGACATTGTTGCATCGTGTAGGTATAAGCCGTGCATTCTCAAGTTGTATCGGGTTGCCACTTTAGGGGAGTGATACACCCCACTGTGGGGCCAGCACGGGTATCTACCAGTAGGGGGCCGATTGAAAGTGGGTAGTGGGGTACACCTAGTGGAGATACGGGGCAGACGACACCTATGTAGTCAGCTAGGGGTACGCAAGGCTATTTATATAGTTTCTGTGTGAAGCAAGTGGGATCAACCTTTAGGGTGACTGGTGCGGTGCAGTGTAGTAATTATTCGTTAGTAATTAGGTATGCCTTTAACGTTATCTTTAACATTATCTTTATCTGCTTTCCCATACCCAATAATTCATAGACATTTCCTTGTTTTCCAGCTTATGCCTTAGTCTAGTTATTTTGATAATAGTATTGTTAGAATTATCATACTCGCCAGACTTTATGTCTGACCCCCTCCATTTCTATCCTTTTTCCCCCTCAGGTCCTCAGGTTAGGCCCAGCTCTAGTGGAGTTTGATTGGATTGCTTCATCTCTCTTGGAAAGCTTGGACCGTTGAAGTAAAGTCCAGCTTGTTATCTTCTTTAATGGCTATTTGTGTAGTGGGGTTATGTATTTTGTTTTATCAAGATGGATGTTGTACTTGACTCTGATTTATGGTTTTATGATGTAACAAACATGTTTAATTTCCGCTGCAATAAAATGAAGTTTTAGATTTCCAAGTACTACTTATTATATGTCTTGTTGTAATTTTTCTGTTCTATATTCACTTAAAACCTCCATGGAAGTTAATACATTCCCTTTGTGAGTGACATTAATGGACGTGGGGTGTTACAGAAATCATCAGGTTTTGGGCCTCGAAATCCTTTCTGTTTTATAAAACATTTTTATAAAACATTCCCTGTCCAAAATCGGGAATACATTTCTTTTTACTTAAGAAAAATATCATTTCACAATCATTCATTAAATTTGAAATGAACACAACATCGCTAAACACCTTATCGTCAAATAGTGAAGTGTTTCACACGGCGTTACCACACAGATATTTTCAACCCAACCCAATGCTAAATGTAAAAGCATAATCTGCTCATAAACTGGTCGAGCATAATCCAAACAAACAATCAATCAAATTTGACATTAAATATAAGCTTTTGAATAGAGATAGTACCGACTTATATTCAACATCAAATCCTGAAACCAACAAATATCATATCGGGAATAATGATATCGATATCTTCCAAATTCCCATCACGATATCTATATAATCACGGAATCCAATATCAAAAATATCCAAAGATAATTTCAATTCAAATCCAATCCAATTTATTTATTTATAACCATTTGATTATTTTTCTAGTTAATAACTAGTTCGTTTCGATAAAAATATATTTTTATCTTTTCAAATGTGGAATTTTTCATCCCAATTCTTCACAAATCATTTCTTATGATTTTACACAAATTATCGATATATTTTTATAATTTTATCAAGGCCCGTACAGTCGATTTCCATCAACGGTCATCGAACTGCACTTACAGCGACCTTTTCCAAATTTGATTTGGACATAATTCCAAATATAACCGTTAGATTTCAAATCTCTAATGTTCTTATAAAGCTCTTTTCAATACGAACCCAACGGTTCCAGTTTCAAGAGAATCCGACGGTCGGATCTCCCGTAATGTCCGTTCGAAATCAATGGTCGAAATTCACGAACTGCCACGGCGAGGCGCGTTCTATCCAGGCCATTATATTATATATATAGTATATATAATATATATTTGTCGATTTCCTTTTAAAACGTATTTTATAATTCGTTTCAAAACAATTTCAACTTCCATTTCAAATTCAAATCAAAATTGAATTTTTTTCTTATAAATTCGTTTTACCTTCATTTCTATTTGATTTCAATTCAAACCGATTTCAATTCTATTTCAATTCGTTTTCAATTGAATTCAATTCAATTTTGAATTCATTTCTATTCAATTCAATTCGAATTCATTTTCTATTCAATTCAATTCGAATTCGTTTTCTATTCAATTCAATTCGAATTCTTTTTCTATTCAATTCGAATTCATTTTCTATTCAATTCAATTCGAATTTATTTTCTATTCAATTCAATTCGAATTTATCTTCTATTCAATTCAATTCGAATTTGTTTTCTACTCAATTCAATTCGAATTCGTTTTCTATTCAATTCGAATTCGTTTTCTATTCAATTCAATTCGAATTTATTTTCTATTCAATTCAATTCGAATTTATCTTCTATTCAATTCAATTTGAATTTCTTTTATATTCAATTCAATTCGAATTTCTTTTATATTCAGTTCAATTCGAATTTCTTTTATAAATATTCAATTCAATTCGAATTTATTTTATAAATATTCGATTCTTATCTCTTTTCAATATTCATTATAAAACGAATATAATCGATATAAATATCGTTCGCGTCAAAATTGCGCATCTCTAATCAACACGGCTTTATATTTTTCAATAACTTCGTTATCCTATTCAACAAATGAATCTATATTTCTTTCAATACATGACTCTATATTTTTGTCAACACATGACTAATCTCAACGAATGAGTACTGTCCATGTGTGACTATTTTTGTTATTTAATATATTTTATAAAAATTATGGTATCTATCATTTGATTTCAAATCAGACTCCAACCGTAAATTAGTAAGAGAACGATTCCCTAAATATTAACCCCGAAGGCTGAAACCAACATCAGATCAATATCCAGGAGACCACTCATCTTATCTATTTTCCAGTTAGTTTCCAATTTTATATATGATAAAGATGTAAATTTTGTTGTTAAAATATTTCGTTCAACACATGACTAATCTCAACGGATGAGTACTGTCAACACATGAACCTTTATTTTATAATATTCTTTATTTTACCAATTGGAATGAGGCCCAATCAATCACCATATAAATTTAATTATATGGATTCCATACAACACATGTATATAATAGCAACGATAAATAATCAACCATCATCCAAAGTGCACTACACTGTATAAGCATCAAATATAGATATCTAACGCTTATAACAGCATGTCAATCAATCGATCGACATACAACTAATTATTGGGATTAGTGTATGTCATATATTATCCCAATACCCGTGTGGGGTTTCAAATCAATAAACACTGATTTTTATTTGTGAGTTGGGCGATGTGTAAAATTTATCGTCCCAATCAATGTCCTTCAAATAGGTGTACATAAACAAACCGTCCGGTTTGTAAATGAATATTTATTTATTCACATTCACGTTAAAAATTATATTTTTAACGACCAAATTATTTTATTCAACCTATGAATATTCTATTCGGTTCATTTATTAAAGAAAATGATATATTTATTTTTCTAACTTATTTTAGAAAATTTCGGTGGCATAACGGCACGATACTAGAAACGGGACAAGGCCTAGCCTTATCCCCGGTCTAATAATGGCCCACGCCATACACATATCAATCAAATCCATTCCATTTCACCAAACAATCAAATTCAAATCAAATAATCTAACCAACTACACAACCAAACAAACAAGTCCATGATCTGTGGACGATGGTGTCGGGTGCTACTAAACACCGTCTGCATCCTAGTATATATTTATATAACTAGAAATGAAAAGTTAAAGTGAGAAGTTCTCACCGAGGGATCCACTCCGTCAGTTTTTATCTGAATTTCTGAACGATTTGGATTTCCCTAAATCCCAACGCAATCTTCTTCACTCTTTTCACAGTAAAAATCACATTTTTAATATGATGTTTATATATTTCTAAAAACCTCGTCTTTCTATTTTTAAAAGATCTAACTTTTCACTTATAAAAATATAATCTTTCCGCTTCTAAAAATATAATCTTTTCACTTTTAAAAATCAGATCTTTTTGGCGATGTTTATATTATAAAAGACTACATTTTTATCTTACTGCAAATATATAAAATTTATATATATTTCTAACTATATATTTTTAAATCAATGTAATTTATATTTGTGCTAATTACCTTTTTAAAACTGATTTATTTTTATGCTTATCACCCTTTTGAAACTAATTTACTTAAATAAATTTAAATGAATAAAACTTACATTTCAAATTGGTAGAGGGGGCTACGGTGCGCTGCGTCGAAGGTGAGGCTTGGCAATTTCTGATGGCTTCAGGGTTCTCACGCGACTTTGAAATAAAAGAGGAGAAGGAGGCTTAGGGGGAGGGCGGTTTTGAGGTGGAGGGAGGAAGCAGCGATGGCCCGGCGGTTGCGACGTCGGAGTGCGGAGCCAAGGGTGGCGGTGGGTCCCCCTGCGGCGGAAAGGTGGTGGCTTTCCTCGATCTGGACTTGGGGTCGGGTTCTAGGTCTTCTCGGAAGATTTGGGGATTGCCGAGAGGGAGAGCGACGAGGGGGGGGGGGTGTGGCTCTCGTCGGGCGAGGGTTGGCCGGAGTGGCCACCGCGGTGGCGATGGGACGGGGCGCGACGTGGGAGATCGAAATCGGGTTTTCCCGATTTGGGAAGGAGGAGGAATCGGGAAAATGAAATTAAAAAAAAGGGGCTGATGTATATTTATATTTTATTTTATTATTTTATTTATTAAGTTGACTTTTTATTTCGACCTCGAAACGAGGCCCACCGACTGTTGCCCCTAGCTAATTACCCCCATTCCGAACACAATGGGATATGTTTCGTAAGCCAATTCGGCCATTACGTTCAGTTTCCATTAAATTTAAAATATAAATCTATATATATTCAATTCAAACGTACATTTCAATTTACCGAGGTCACATACGGACTCTAAAAATCCCCGAAAAATATTTTCTAACTTCGTATTGACGATACGGTCCTAACAAAACTAATTTCATCGAATTCTGAGGCCGTTAGAAAAATGGCCATTTCCCAGTTGATTAAAATCAACTGAAACTGGTCAAACGCGTTTTCCTTTGCCACGCTCACATATTGAATCGAAAAATTATGAAAATTGGAATCTAGCAATAACTTAACATCGCAGATCCATCAAAAGTTGTTTCATCGAAATCCGAGGTCGTTTGCAAAACGGCTATTTTCAAGGCCTTTATATATATTAAAATATATATAAATTCCATAGCAACTTTTCTGAATTTTCAACTGGACGTAACTCTCAACTTTTAAAACGAAATCTCAGTTTCTTACATCCATCAGAAAGATATCGTCCAACAGATTCAAATATTTCTTGTTTCGCTGAAATCCGATTTATTTTGCACCTGGTATGTTCAATTGAAATTTGAAATTGAATTATCGAACTACTGCGCCATTTTCAATTCCTTTATAATTATATATAATTATTTATATTCTAACGACAACGTATATAAATATATACATTCGAATTCAATTCAAAATAAATTTCTCGTCGATATTATTTAAAATAATTCATTTTAAATATTCAAAATTCACTAAAATTGCCAAAATAAAAAATTTAAACTGGCTCGGATTTTCGGGTTGTTACAATCTTCCCTCTTAAAACTTTTAGTCCCCAAAATGGAACGAAGCCGAAAGTTGTTTAACTAATCAACTCAACTTCCACTATTTTCGATACGGCTTAAGTTCTTCAACTTTTCAGTTTCTAAGAACTTTTCAAATTTTCAAAAATTTGGCTAACACCCAAAATTTCCGAAAAATTTCGCCATAACCTCCCCTGCACCGGGAGCACCGGGAAAATCCCGAAATTGCCATACAGGCCCTTTGATCTCAAAAAGAAAAAGAAAAAGCCAAGCGGCTAGCCAATCGGCTCATAAAATCATCATCACCCAAACAAAATAGTAAATTATGGTAAATATGTCCCTATTTGTCGGGAAAACAAATTTTATTCTTCTGCTCTAGCCTCCTTGCTATGACCTGTTCAATGTAAGTACATGCATATGCAAGCAAATGCGACCAATTTTCAATACAACTCAATATTCGGTTCAATTAGGCTAAATGGTTCAAAATTATCAAACAAATAAACAAACAACACAAATGTAACACCCCACCTCCGCTAGGGTCACTCACAAAGGGAATGCCCTAGTTTTGGAGGGGTATTATCTAGTAAACAGGCACAGAGATAACACAAGACAGAACATAGATAAAATAGAGTATATAAAGCAGCGGATATAAACTTTAAAACCAAATCTCATTACTGAAAAATAGAGTCAAAACCTCTTACATCAAAATGCCAAGTCATTATTTCATTACATCAAGTTCTAAAGAAGCAAAGTACATAAAACAACATAAGTAAAATATTATTCCCCAAAAAGTGCATGAGTGCAGCCATAGCATAGCTCAAGACCAAACCGTACATGAGCTGTCAGAAAGCAAGCAAAGTCCAAGCTAAGAACTAGAGTTTCCTCCCTGAGAACCTGGGGGGGAAACGAAAGACAAAGAGGCGAAAGAAAACGGGTCAGTCAAAAAGACTGGTAAGCCCTAGTGACTATCAGCATAGAAACTAGTAAAGTTAACAAGACATGAATAAACTGGAATTAAACATAGGAATGATGATAAGTCTGACATGATAACTAAGCTAACAAGATAACTCAAGTCTAACATTGCATATTCAAGGTTCGCCATACCAACTATACTGGTATACTAATCCCGTGTCAACTATAAATCAAGAAATAATCCCTTGGCCCAATATCATGAAGTGACCCAATTCGGGGTCCAACGGTATGATCTAATCATCGGCTCCCTACAAGTCTAGCTCGTCGTGTGTCTGTGTCATACGGCCCTATCACGAATGTAGTCACCTGTGCTAGGTCCACCATAGGGTGTATCAAGCCCTAGGGTGTCAACCACCGACACGAATCAAGAATGCACAGATAATCCTACTGATGCCCAATGCCTGCTTTTTCAACTCCGAACTAAGTGCACGACCCTAGTCCGCCTGAACCTACAATGGCGCACCAACTCAGCCGTCGTTCTGGTCGCTTACAATCAGCCCAGCAATCGTGCCCCACCCTTCCTAGTCCCAGGGTACCGTGATACATCTAGTGGGTTACTGCTGAAAAGGACCGCGTAACTAGGGTTTCGTTCAGCAGGTTAAGTTGTCATTTAAAATCGAGACTTAACCCCATCTACGTGTCATGTCAAATTGACTAAGTGTGTCGTTCTAGTTCAAGACTTAGTCCTACGAATCATGTGTCAGGTTGGTTAAGAGTGTTCAAGCGGTTCATGACTTAACCCTATCAAATCAACGTGTCAAATTGGTTAAGTATATTCAAGTGGTCCATGACTTAACTGTAACAACCCGGATTTTTGGAACAAAAAGAATATATTGTTTTTGGTTATTTTAATGGATTTTGATATTTAAAATGATATATTTTAAATAATAACGATTAAAATCTATTTAATACGACGTTGCAAATTATAATTATAATAATTCTATACTGAACTTTAAATAGCGCGGTAATTTCAGTTTTCAACTTTGAGCTTTGGAAAATCATATAAAATCAATATTAAATTGGAATTGGATAAAACTGGACACATTGGGACCGTATTCAAAATATTTATCCAAAGAATTTTAGAAATTAAAATTCCAGTTTTTATTTTGTAAGTTATGAAAAATTCAAGTTTTAGAAAAACGCTATAGAATTTAATAATATAATATTATTTAAAGGCCCAAAACGTTACTTTTTGCATATGACCGAATTTGGACTCGAAACTACTTCCATTGAGTCCAGAATGACGTTTACATAAAGAAAAAGTATAAGCATCGAGATATTTTGAGTTTCGGAAAATTTTCATTATTTTATGTATTTTTAATATTAAAATATATGCGCCAAAAATGGAAATTTTGCAAACAGCCTCCGAATCCGACGAAACCAGTTTCCATGGATCAGGAATATTTAAATATAGTTAAATTCCAAATTTCATAATTTTTGGAGTCATTTTGTGGCAGTTATTGATTTTTTTTTTAAAACGGTCAATTTTAATAAATAAAAAAATTCACCAAATATTCATATGGACTCGAAATTTAACAAAACCAGTTTTGTTGGGTTTGTAATGTCAAATATTATTTATGTTTAAATTTTCATTAATTTCGAAATTAGTATGTGAGCGTAGTGATTTTTAAACGGTCAAAAATGCAAGAAATTAAATTAAAAAAATGAACATGGGCCTATTATCCAATAAGTAAAAATAAACAAGGGTTTTAAAACCCAATTACACCAGCCTATATATTATCTTATTTCAGCCATAACCTAGAGAAACAAACCATAGCCACCTTCTTCCTCATTTCAATTTCAATGGCTTCTCCACCTAAAACCTTCTTTGCAAAAAGAACCCTCAAACTGAAAATTTTATTTCTCCCAAACCAAAGCAAAATAAATCAAACCCCTTCTGGGTATTGATCATCATCTTATTATCTATCTTCCACGAAAAATTCAGCGTCTAATGTCGCAAGGATTCGCCGGAATCTCAGATCAACGGCAAAACTGATAAAACGGAGCAGCAAACACAAATGAATTTTTTCCCGCAAATCAGAGAAGAACTGGACGAAGTCACCAACACAAAAGTTGTTCGTATGCGCGAGAGGAAGGTGCTGTAAAAATTTCAGGTAGAACAGAGCAAGGATGTGGCCTGTGGGGCCCGCAACCTGACGAACGGAAATCGGCGATTTCCGGCCGTCGGCGGCGGCCTGGGGGGGGGGGCCCACTTCCGGCGAAGCTTCGCCTCGTCGAGGCGGTTCCAATGGTGGGTGGCGGCGGCGGTGCAGGTCAACGGTTTGGCGGGAAAGTCCGGTCAAAGTTCTAAAAGCACTGGTTTGACCAGAAAATGAAGAGAGAGAAAAGGTTGATTATTTGATTAATTAATTAATCTAATATCCAATGTTCGAACGCGCATAACTTTTGCATACTAAGTCGAAATTCGACGATTTCAGGTTCGCCGCGATCGTGGTGACGAGAGCTTCGCGTGGACACTAATTTCGTCCAATTTGGAGACAGTCAAATTTTTAGGTATTTTCATGAATATAAATAATTATTTAAAATTATCCAAACTTCAGTAAATCATAACTTTTTGTAACGAACTCGAAATGACTCAAAACAGGGTTTGCCATGATCGGTATATTTTTAGCAATGCATAGACACCAATTTCGCTAAATTCTGAGGATGTTGAATTTTGGGCCAAAATTGGGTCTAAAACCACCCAATTGGACCCGATAAAGTCAAATCTCGGTGAGAACTCTTTTCTCACTCAATTTTTATTTTCAGTAATTATTTATTTTCTGAAATAAATATATTTTAAATGTCTGTGATGAATGTCTGAGAATTAATTCTGTGATATGCATGTTTGGTTGTAAATTGTTGCTATGGAATGCCTGATTTTTGTGTATTGATTCAATGTTTGAATTAAAATTCTGTAATTAACTAATTTATGATAATTCATTATGATAATTGGAATTTGCTACACTGCCATATATGAGTTACCTGTCTCATATGTGTTGATTGGGCTGATATTTTCACACATCGCCCAAGTGCACAGTTAATAAATTATTCCTTAAATGTTGTTTAAATGTGATGTGGACATTATATGAATGTTACTATGTGATGAATGTTATTGTTGATTACATGTATGATTTAAAATCCATTATTTAATGGTATTTGATGTGAGTCTCATTCCAAGGTGGGAATTTCAAAAGTTTTCAAAAGAATTTACAATTAAATAATTAAATGTAATTTTAATGCGTTTTAATAAAATTTGATGTACACTAAACCGATTAGTTAAATTGCGCTTTTTATACGTGAATGGATATTTCCATGAATTATATTTATTATACAATAAAGGAATGAAGATTTAAGATTTGAAATTTGAAATGGAACGTTTGGAATTTTTAATAATTATTATAATAAAATGAGTATTGCTTAACCCGAGGTTAGATTGAGTTGTGGTATAAGACTGCCCGGACCCGCCCGGCACATCCAGCAAC
This sequence comes from Allium sativum, assembly GCA_030737875.1. NCBI lineage: Eukaryota > Viridiplantae > Streptophyta > Magnoliopsida > Asparagales > Amaryllidaceae > Allium > Allium sativum. The sequence goes on from CM060910.1 coordinate 921,613,414, forward strand.
CGCAACAATATATATCTAATGTGAGAGGTTAATGCAACAATCAATACTTAATTAACATATATAAATTGAAATTCAGAAGTTATACATTTTTGAAAATATAATATTGTAATAATAAATGCTGTATTAATGATTAAATTAATACAGAAAGTTTAAAATTTTAAAAATGACATTTTAAAAAAATTATTGTAATATTAAATTGAACATTAAAAGAATAAATGAAACAATAAATGATTAATTTATTTTGAAAGCTTGCATTTTGAAAAGTTATTCTTTTATTAAAGATTAGAACGCTAAATAATGTTTGTTAATAAAAGTTATTCTTTTATTAAAGATTAGAACGCTAAATAATGTTTGTTAATAAAAGTTATTCTTTTATTAAATTTTAGAAACGCTAAATATTGTTTGTTAATAAAAGTTATTCTTTTATTAAAGATTAGAAACGCTATATAATGTTTGTTAATAAAAAGTTATTCTTTTATTAAAGTTAGGAACGCTAAAATATGTTGGTTTAGAATTTAATATTGAATATAGGTCGATATATTTTATTCAAAGTTTTATATTTAATATTAAATAAGATGCTGGGTTTGTCGTGAATGGTGTCTTAAATAACACTGTTCCTGAATCCTACTTAAGAAAGATTTAAAGAAGAGGTTTTTCAATTATTAAACAAAATTGAAAATTTATTTGGAAATTGATGGTGGGTTGATTGTGAATAATGTTTTAAATGACATTAGTTCTTGAAACCCAAATCAATAGTGAAATTATGATTTTTCATTCATTAATCTTTTAATTAAAGATTTAATGAAATTTTCTAGAGCGAAGTTTTCAATTTAATACATTAAATTGAAATTTAAAGAAATAGGATTTTGGGGTTTGTCGTGAACAATGTTTTAAGCAACATTTGTTCTTTAACCCAATTAAGATAAGATTAATTTCTTAAAGTTGAAAAATCATTAAATAATAATTTATGGAAGGTTAATACCAAATAAAGTTTTAACGAACCTTTAATCAGAATTAAAGAGGAATAAAGAAATTGAATTTACTAAATTTAATAAGTGATCGAGAATGGAGTACCACCAGTTTTGCTCCATGCGTTAGTTAAATCTTTAATTAGATTTAAACGATAAACAGTAATTAGATTTACCGTAACATATTGGGTCTAGATATGGAGTACCACCAGTTTTACTCCATGGGTTAAATAGGTTGGGACTGGGCTAATGAAATAAATGATTTATTCGGTAAGACGTAAATTCCGACTAGATGGATAGGGCTTAATGTAGTTGAGAAAAGATTAAATCTTTTGAAACGATATCCAAAGGATTATTTAACTATATGTTTTAAAGGAATTTTATCTTTGATAAAATTAAGGGGAAAATTTCCTAGAGAAAAGATCATTTAATCAAAAGAATATTCTTGATTTGGAATGAGGCGTTTTTTTTTTTTTTTGTGTTCCCTATAGCACATGTTTTTAAATTGCGCGAATTATTCGAAAAGACCGGTTTAACCCATTCCGATTAATCCATACGACGATTAAAGATAGAAGACGAAGACTACGGTTGAAGACCGTGAAATATTCGAGTCGTGCGGATGATTATTGATATCTTGATTGGGCTGTACACCCAAGACGATGGAATAATTTGTAATCATCTAAACAAACTTGGATAGATTACCGGATTTGACTTTCGCTCAGACCTAGAGCATAAGTTTTAAATGGATTGTATGTCTGACGTTGTATTCCTTTTGTTGTGTTTGTTGAACTCTACTAAATATATATATCTGTTTGGTGGCAGAGAATTTATTCTCTTGCACAACACCCTTCTCTAAGACGTACGAGCTTAGAGGGTATACATATTGGTAGATTGATCAACGATATGACAATGATGGACAATGTGGCATGCTAAGATAAAAATGATCAAGGCTTTTGTTGAAAAGCAGAGCCTTGTGGTATGACGTGACTTCGCGAGCCTCACACCCCGGTATGATGGTGAACTGATGGTTAGGTTAGTATACTTTCGATATTAGGATGGATTCGGTCGACCGGGATGAGCTGGGAAGTGGGTATATACCCTCGATTTCCAGAGGGATAGAGTAAGCGGTGTTTTCTCTCGCTGGGACGTAAGCCGCGGGTTACTTGATATCCCAAAGGTGCGTATGTGTATCACGGTAAGCCGTGAAGTATTGCACTACGTGATAGATCTTTCGAATCAGGAGCCATCATGATGGAAATCCAACTTTCTAATACGAGCTTTAACGATTTTAGTTGTATAGCCTAGTATGGCGACATAGTAGGATGGGGTACTATGCCGTCTATGATTTATACATTTATTTTCGAAATTGATTTCTACACTATGCACTTATATAGTATAAAAGAGAACTTTAGCGTACCAAGCATGTTTGGCTATTATAAGGTAAAACTCTATCCTCCGGTTTGCGCTTGCATTGTGTGATGGGACCTGAGTCTTATAATAGCTTCATTTTTCTAAAAGCATTGCGATGTTTTATGCACTGGTATTCTTGGGAGGAAACCCGTTCCGCATTAGCGGCGTGGTCCCTAGATTTACCCGACTTTAAAATAAAATATTAATAACGGTTTTTGAGTTCTCATACCAGTCCCATGACTGACCTGGAGTTTATTGTTTTAACCTAAACTCTGGGTGCCCTTATTTTCCATACGGGCAGTTGGAGTTTTGGTTTTTGCAGATTTTCATTTATAACAGGATTCTGGGTTGAAGCTTAAAGCTGTGTCCAGAGCATATTAGTCTCCCGCTGTATTATTTTGTATTATTATCTTTCCGCTGCAATGTATTATGTAATAACTTAGATTTTATATTTTCAAGTTGTAAAGTATTTATTCATGTACTCATATTCTTGTACTCTGATGTAATTGTTGTAATAAGCAATGAAAATGTTCTCTTGTTTGTGTTCTGTTCTCAAAACAATCTTCATTCTAGTTCGGTTTAGGCCGGGCCGGACTGAGGGTCGTTACAGTTGGTATCAGAGCTTTGGTTTTACAAAGCTCGAGAACAAAACATATTAGAACCAAACAAAAGAATTCATCAGAGATAGGATTAGTAATATCCTATAAGAATGACTCGTTAGAGATGGGATCAGCAGTATCCTAGGATGAGTCTAAAGAGTGCCATTTTCTTAAAACCAAAATTAGTTTTGAAAATCTATAACTTACTATACGTAATTGATTATTATATTTTGGACTATCAGGTATTAGTAGGTTTTTTTATATGCGTCTGATCAACGTGTATTTGAAATCTCAATATACTGGGTAGATATAGAATCACACTCTAGTAGCCCGGAGATGACCCTGATGACACTAGTGATTGACATGTCAGCATCATTAGTTCATGTTCGTGTTTCGAAAGTGGGATTTCTATATATTTCCACATTGACTGGTATGAGAACCAAAACCTAGCTATTGTGTGACATGGCATCAAAAACATGATTTTTTTTGAATATATATATGAAAGTTATGCATTTGAAAAATTAATCCACTAATTGATTGCTGGCTGTGCTGATTGCTTGTCGATTGAACCAATAAAATATTGAAATTGCATGCAAATATATAAATATGCGTTGAACAGGTCATGGCAAGGCTAGAGCAGAGGAATAAAATTGTATGCCCGACAAATAGGTACATATTTACTTTATTTTTGTGGGTTTTGATTTTATGAGCCGCTTGGCATTCTCTTTCTTCTCCCCCCCCCTTCTGTTTTCTTTTTCTTTTTGGGGTGATGAGAGCCCTATGAGGCAGTTTGCGTTTTTCCAATACTCTCCGTACAAAGGAGACTCTGGCGAAATTTTTCTAGAATTTAGGGTGTTAGCCAAATTTTAGGAAAATTAATAAATTATTATAAGTGAAAATTTGATGAACTTAAGCCATATTAAAATTATTGGAAGTTGAGTTGATTTATAAAATAATTTTTAACTCTATTCCTTTTCGAGGACGAAAAGATTTTAAGTGGGGGAGATTGTAACAACCCGGATTTTTGGAACAAAAAGAATATATTGTTTTTGGTTATTTTAATGGATTTTGATATTTAAAATGATATATTTTAAATAATAACGATTAAAATCTATTTAATACGACGTTGCAAATTATAAATTATAATAATTCTATACTGAACTTTAAATAGCGCGGTAATTTCAGTTTTCAACTTTGAGCTTTGGAAAATCATATAAAATCAATATTAAATTGGAATTGGATAAAACTGGACACATTGGGACCGTATTCAAAATATTTATCCAAAGAATTTTAGAAATTAAAATTCCAGTTTTTATTTTGTAAGTTATGAAAAATTCAAGTTTTAGAAAAACGCTATAGAATTTAATAATATAATATTATTTAAAGGCCCAAAACGTTACTTTTTGCATATGACCGAATTTGGACTCGAAACTACTTCCATTGAGTCCAGAATGACGTTTACATAAAGAAAAAGTATAAGCATCGAGATATTTTGAGTTTCGGAAAATTTTCATTATTTTATGTATTTTTAATATTAAAATATATGCGCCAAAAATGGAAATTTTGCAAACAGCCTCCGAATCCGGCGAAACCAGTTTCCATGGATCAGGAATATTTAAATATAGTTAAATTCCAAATTTCATAATTTTTGGAGTCATTTTGTGGCAGTTATTGATTTTTATTTTAAAACGGTCAATTTTAATAAATAAAAAAATTCACCAAATATTCATATGGACTCGAAATTTAACGAAACCAGTTTTGTTGGGTTTGTAATGTCAAATATTATTTATGTTTAAATTTTCATTAATTTCGAAATTAGTATGTGAGCGTAGTGATTTTTAAACGGTCAAAAATGCAAGAAATTAAATTAAAAAAATGAACATGGGCCTATTATCCAATAAGTAAAAATAAACAAGGGTTTTAAAACCCAATTACACCAGCCTATATATTATCTTATTTCAGCCATAACCTAGAGAAACAAACCATAGCCACCTTCTTCCTCATTTCAATGGCTTCTCCACCTAAAACCTTCTTTGCAAAAAGAACCCTCAAACTGAAAATTTTATTTCTCCCAAACCAAAGCAAAATAAATCAAACCCCTTTTGGGTATTGATCATCATCTTATTATCTACCTTCCACGAAAAATTCCGCGTCTAATGTCGCAAGGATTCGCCGGAATCTCAGATCAACGGCAAAACTGATAAAACGGAGCAGCAAACACAAATGAATTTTTTCCCGCAAATCAGAGAAGAACTGGACGAAGTCACCAACACGAAAGTTGTTCGTATGCGCGAGAGGAAGGTGCTGTAAAAATTTCAGGTAGAACAGAGCAAGGATGTGGCCTGTGGGGCCCGCAACCTGACGAACGGAAATCGGCGATTTCCGGCCGTCGGCGGCGGCCTGGGGGGGCCCACTTCCGGCGAAGCTTCGCCTCGTCGAGGCGGTTCCAATGGTGGGTGGCGGCGGCGGTGCAGGTCAACGGTTTGGCGGGAAAGTCCGGTCAAAGTTCTAAAAGCACTGGTTTGACCAGAAAATGAAGAGAGAGAAAAGGTTGATTATTTGATTAATTAATTAATCTAATATCCAATGTTCGAACGCGCATAACTTTTGCATACTAAGTCGAAATTCGACGATTTCAGGTTCGCCGCGATCGTGGTGACGAGAGCTTCGCGTGGACACTAATTTCGTCCAATTTGGAGACAGTCAAATTTTTAGGTATTTTCATGAATATAAATAATTATTTAAAATTATCCAAACTTCAGTAAATCATAACTTTTTGTAACGAACTCGAAATGACTCAAAACAGGGTTTGCCATGATCGGTATATTTTTAGCAATGCATAGACACCAATTTCGCTAAATTCTGAGGATGTTGAATTTTGGGCCAAAATTAGGTCTAAAACCACCCAATTGGACCCGATAAAGTCAAATCTCAGTGAGAACTCTTTTCTCACTCAATTTTTATTTTCAGTAATTATTTATTTTCTGAAATAAATATATTTTAAATGTCTGTGATGAATGTCTGAGAATTAATTCTGTGATATGCATGTTTGGTTGTAAATTGTTGCTATGGAATGCCTGATTTTTGTGTATTGATTCAATGTTTGAATTAAAATTCTGTAATTAACTAATTTATGATAATTCATTATGATAATTGGAATTTGCTACACTGCCATATATGAGTTACCTGTCTCATATGTGTTGATTGTGCTGATATTTTCACACATCGCCCAAGTGCACAGTTAATAAATTATTCCTTAAATGTTGTTTAAATGTGATGTGGACATTATATGAATGTTACTATGTGATGAATGTTATTGTTGATTACATGTATGATTTAAAATCCATTATTTAATGGTATTTGATGTGAGTCTCATTCCAAGGTGGGAATTTCAAATGTTTTCAAAAGAATTTACAATTAAAGAATTAAATGTAATTTTAATGCGTTTTAATAAAATTTGATGTACACTAAACCGATTAGTTAAATTGCGCTTTTTATACGTGAATGGATATTTCCATGAATTATATTTATTATACAATAAAGGAATGAAGATTTAAGATTTGAAATTTGAAATGGAACGTTTGGAATTTTTAATAATTATTATAATAAAATGAGTATTGCTTAACCCGAGGTTAGATTGAGTTGTGGTATAAGACTGCCCGGACCCGCCCGGCACATCCAGCAACCGCAACAATATATATCTAATGTGAGAGGTTAATGCAACAATCAATACTTAATTAACATATATAAATTGAAATTCAAAAGTTATACATTTTTGAAAATATAATATTGTAATAATAAATGCTGTATTAATGATTAAATTAATACAGAAAGTTTAAAATTTTAAAAATGACATTTTAAAAAAATTATTGTAATATTAAATTGAACATTAAAAGAATAAATGAAACAATAAATGATTAATTTATTTTGAAAGCTTGCATTTTGAAAAGTTATTCTTTTATTAAAGATTAGAACGCTAAATAATGTTTGTTAATAAAAGTTATTCTTTTATTAAAGATTAGAACGCTAAATAATGTTTGTTAATAAAAGTTATTCTTTTATTAAATTTTAGAAACGCTAAATATTGTTTGTTAATAAAAGTTATTCTTTTATTAAAGATTAGAAACGCTATATAATGTTTGTTAATAAAAAGTTATTCTTTTATTAAAGTTAGGAACGCTAAAATATGTTGGTTTAGAATTTAATATTGAATATAGGTCGATATATTTTATTCAAAGTTTTATATTTAATATTAAATAAGATGCTGGGTTTGTCGTGAATGGTGTCTTAAATAATACTGTTCCTGAATCCTACTTAAGAAAGATTTAAAGAAGAGGTTTTTCAATTATTAAACAAAATTGAAAATTTATTTGGAAATTGATGGTGGGTTGATTGTGAATAATTTTTTAAATGACATTAGTTCTTGAAACCCAAATCAATAGTGAAATTATGATTTTTCATTCATTAATCTTTTAATTAAAGATTTAATGAAATTTTCTAGAGCGAAGTTTTCAATTTAATACATTAAATTGAAATTTAAAGAAATAGGATTTTGGGGTTTGTCGTGAACAATGTTTTAAGCAACATTTGTTCTTTAACCCAATTAAGATAAGATTAATTTCTTAAAGTTGAAAAATCATTAAATAATAATTTATGGAAGGTTAATACCAAATAAAGTTTTAACGAACCTTTAATCAGAATTAAAGAGGAATAAAGAAATTGAATTTACTAAATTTAATAAGTGATCGAGAATGGAGTACCACCAGTTTTGCTCCATGCGTTAGTTAAATCTTTAATTAGATTTAAACGATAAACAGTAATTAGATTTACCATAACATATTGGGTCTAGATATGGAGTACCACCAGTTTTACTCCATGGGTTAAATAGGTTGGGACTGGGCTAATGAAATAAATGATTTATTCGGTAAGACGTAAATTCCGACTAGATGGATAGGGCTTAATGTAGTTGAGAAAAGATTAAATCTTTTGAAACGATATCCAAAGGATTATTTAACTATATGTTTTAAAGGAATTTTATCTTTGATAAAATTAAGGGGAAAATTTCCTAGAGAAAAGATCATTTAATCAAAAGAATATTCTTGATTTGGAATGAGGCGTTTTTTTTTTTGTGTTCCCTATAGCACATGTTTTTAAATTGCGCGAATTATTCGGAAAGACCGGTTTAACCCATTACGATTAATCCATACGACGATTAAAGATAGAAGACGAAGACTACGGTTGAAGACCGTGAAATATTCGAGTCGTGCGGATGATTATTGATATCTTGATTGGGCTGTACACCCAAGACGATGGAATAATTTGTAATCATCTAAACAAACTTGGATAGATTACCGGATTTGACTTTCGCTCAGACCTAGAGCATAAGTTTTAAATGGATTGTATGTCTGACGTTGTATTCCTTTTGTTGTGTTTGTTGAACTCTACTAAATATATATATCTGTTTGGTGGCAGAGAATTTATTCTCTTGCACAACACCCTTCTCTAAGACGTACGAGCTTAGAGGGTATACATATTGGTAGATTGATCAACGATATGACAATGATGGACAATGTGGCATGCTAAGATAAAAATGATCAAGGCTTTTGTTGAAAAGCAGAGCCTTGTGGTATGACGTGACTTCGCGAGCCTCACACCCCGGTATGATGGTGAACTGATGGTTAGGTTAGTATACTTTCGATATTAGGATGGATTCGGTCGACCGGGATGAGCTGGGAAGTGGGTATATACCCTCGATTTCCAGAGGGATAGAGTAAGCGGTGTTTTCTCTCGCTGGGACGTAAGCTGCGGGTTACTTGATATCCCAAAGGTGCGTATGTGTATCACGGTAAGCCGTGAAGTATTGCACTACGTGATAGATCTTTCGAATCAGGAGCCATCATGATGGAAATCCAACTTTCTAATACGAGCTTTAACGATTTTAGTTGTATAGCCTAGTATGGCGACATAGTAGGATGGGGTACTATGCCGTCTATGATTTATACATTTATTTTCGAAATTGATTTCTACACTATGCACTTATATAGTATAAAAGAGAACTTTAGCGTACCAAGCATGTTTGGCTATTATAAGGTAAAACTCTATCCTCCGGTTTGCGCTTGCATTGTGTGATGGGACCTGAGTCTTATAATAGCTTCATTTTTCTAAAAGCATTGCGATGTTTTATGCACTGGTATTCTTGGGAGGAAACCCGTTCCGCATTAGCGGCGTGATCCCTAGATTTACCCGACTTTAAAATAAAATATTAATAACGGTTTTTGAGTTCTCATACCAGTCCCATGACTGACCTGGAGTTTATTGTTTTAACCTAAACTCTGGGTGCCCTTATTTTCCACATGGGCAGTTGGAGTTTTGGTTTTTGCAGATTTTCATTTATAACAGGATTCTGGGTTGAAGCTTAAAGCTGTGTCCAGAGCATATTAGTCTCCCGCTGTATTATTTTGTATTATTATCTTTCCGCTGCAATGTATTATGTAATAACTCAGATTTTATATTTTCAAGTTGTAAAGTATTTATTCATGTACTCATATTCTTGTACTCTGATGTAATTGTTGTAATAAGCAATGGAAATGTTCTCTTGTTTGTGTTCTGATGTGTTCTGTTCTCAAAACAATCTTCATTCTAGTTCGGTTTAGGCCGGGCCGGACTGAGGGTCGTTACAGTAACCCTATCCAGTGGCATTAATTTACCTAATGCACCTCTAACCTCTCACATTAGACTTGGTTATGGTTACTGGATGTGTCGGGCGGGTCCGGGCAGTTTTACACCATAACCTAGTCTAACCTCGGGTTTCGAGTGCGATATGACCAACTACTCACATTGGGTCCTATTGTTTGCAGTTACTGGATTCGTCGGGCGGTTCCGGGCAGATTTATACTGCAAAATCAACCCAACCTCGAGTTGGCCACGTTCAAGTTATCTAAGTGTCATGTCCCAAATTCATATTTTCAAGTATAATTTCATGTCAAGTTCATGTTCCTATCCAAGCTCAAGTTATAACGATATTCATGTTTTCAAGTTCATACTAAATTCAGGTTTTCCTAAACTACCCAAATCGCATCCCCAATGCTCGTGAATTCGAATCAAGGCAATAGATGTAACTAGGGAATAACATAACAAGGATGGGTATAAAGTGGCAAAGGTGATTTCAAGGCAAGCATGGTGTAACTTGAGATATGATCATAACATCACTGGCATATGAAATAGGGTGATAAACATAGCAATAAATGATATAAGATGATAATCCTAAACTTGTGACTAGCGATAGTTTCAACATCACAACATCACAGGCATGTTAAAATAATGATAGGGTTTAGGTTATGACATGAACAGGCCCCTAAATCAAGTTCTTATCAGTATTCCACAAATCAAGGTTCAGTATGAACGGTACTAGGTTCAAGGTAAATAGATCTAGGGTGAACAAGAGTAGATCTAAAATAATAGATCAAAAAGGAATAGTCATAGATCAAAGATATACAAGAGTAGGTCTCAAGTAGTTATCATGTTTATGTTCAACTTCAATTTACACATGTCCATATTAAGTTTAGAGTTTAGATCTAAGAGTAATTGGGGCTTACAGATCATGGTTTTTGAGAACTAAGAACAGAAATTGTCGTAGGATCGTTGTTGAGATGTTGATCTATTCCCTTGAACTGTTGTAGAAACGTTAGCCTTCGATTTGGATCTAGTTTGAATGTTTAAGCTTCAAGTTGGAGGCGGCGGCCATGGTTCAAGAGGAGACTTAGCAGCATAATGGTGTTAGAAAGATTTGTTGTGGATTAGCCTAGGTCTTAGGGTGTTTTTATAGTTGCAACAACTAGTTTAGGCCATAGGACAAACCCTAGAATCGATCTGAACCACCAAAAATCGTCATAGGCCCTCAAACAAGCCAACAGGGTCAAGCAGGAGCAACCAGGCCCAAACCAGGTTCAGGGACCAGGTCGACACCCAAGTCGACTGCGCAGTCGACCTGGTCCTGGGGGTGTCGACTGCCCAGTCAACTCCCCAGTCGACCTGGGGTGCTGGGCGGGAAATTTCCCGCCCAGTCGGTCTGGGTTTTGAAATTCGAATTTGAACTCGAATTCGAACTGTTTTGAACTCTGAAAATTTCTGAAACTTTGGGGAGCCATAACTTGGTCATTCGGACTCCGATTTTCGAAAACTCAGACTCGATTTCATGCAGAATTCCGAGACGAACGCAATGGCACAACCCGTTCCTTGGTTCTTATTTTAAAATTTAATTCTGCCTAGAATTATGGTTCTAACACGTTATCAAAATACGGGTTGTTACATTCTCCCCTCCTTAAAGTATTTCGTCCCCGAAATCTCTAAGTTAGGAAGAACGTATCCTACCATCCATCAACCATCTACTCAAAACATCATCCACAAGCAAACATTGTCCTTAAGAGATTTCTAATGCTGTATGAACATATGCAGAAAGTGTGTGTATATGTTCCTTATCTAATGCAAATGATCAGGCCTGATTGATCTTTCTAATGCAAAATATGTTTAGTGTCATGAATCCAACATGTATGCAAACAAATCCTAGTCACGTAAGCACTATATGTGTGCACAAACATTCATCTATATGCAACATTCATATGATAACACATTCAATTTCATCCATAAATAAGTATAAACACTCATGCATATGCAATATGAAAATGTGTCTGAGCCGATCTAGTGCCTAATGTGTGTTATGCAACCACGAGCAATCAGTTGCAACCACTTGCAACCATCCGCAAACATCAAGCATAACATGTTTCAAATACATGTTTACATTCATAGGATTCTACCTAAGGTTCTCAAGATAGGATCGAAAGGATATACAAGATAAAACAGAGTATCTAGGGAAAAGAAGTTAAAGATGCACCCCTAGAAGGTTCTTCTTGCGGGGCTTGCCCTTGCTTCTTAGGGCAGTTCTTGCTTATGTGTCTAGTTTCACCGCATTGAAAACATGCTCTTATCTTCATCTTCTTCTTCCTACAGTCCTGGACTATATGTCCGTCAATACCACAGAAGTTGCATTTTCTTTTCTCATGTGACTTGTCATTCTTGTTGTTGCTGTTCTTTCCTCCTTTCTCGGAGTCTACCTTCTTGTCTTGAGACTCATTCGCCTTGACCTTCTTCTTGCCATTCTCGTCTTCTTCATGAAGTAGGGCCATATTCACCAAGCTTTCAAAGGTCGCCCCCATGGGTACATGAGTCATGGCCATAGTGTGGAGTGGCTCGCTCAATCCTCGAGCAAATCGTAGAGCCTTCTTCTCAGCCGTGTTGACTAAGTCCAAACCAAACCGAGCAAGCTGATTAAACTTATTCACGTATTCCCTAACTGACATGTCCCCTTTCTTGAGTGCCAGGAACCTCTCCATCTGAAGGCTCGCTTCTGCGGATGATAAAAACTTAAGCCCAAACCTCTCTCTAAAGTCTGCCCAAGTCTCAATTGGCCTGGTAGCGTTGGTGACTTCCCACCAAAATGAAGCTTCCTCTTTCAACAACCATGCTGCCAACTGAACTTTCCTATGATCCTCCATATCGAAAATAACAAACAAGTCTTCAGTCTCTTTTAGCCAGTTTCGCGCCTCAACGAAGGTTTCAGTTCCAACGAAGTTCTTGCAGCCCATTCCTATAAAGTCCTTGCATATTTTGGCGAAGGCGGTACCCAGAGGAGGAGGAACCGTGGCCACCGGGGGAGGAGGAGGAGGGATATCTGTCCGGCCCGCGCCGTTGGCCCTAGCTTCCAAGTATCTTCGGAACCAGCCAGGTATGGGTACTCCCTCAGGAAGGTTAAGATTAGACATGCTGAAAATCGAAAAGGAAAAAGATTCAAACGAGGAAACAAAGGAAAGTGCTAATGGCTTTTGGGGAATAGCCTTTTCTTAAAAATAGAACCTTTATTGAAAAATGCTTCTTTATAAACGGTTATGAAAATAGTTTCAGAAGGTTTTTAAAACTTTTGCCCAGTCTGGTGACCTTCTGCTCTGATACCAAATGTAACACCCCACCTCCGCTAGGCTCACTCACAAAGGGAATGCCCTAGTTTTGGAGGGGTATTATCTAGTAAATAGGCACAGAGATAACACAAGACAGAACATAGATAAAATAGAGTACATAAAACAGCGGATATAAACTTTAAAACCAAATCTCATTACTGAAAAATAGAGTCAAAACCTCTTACATCAAAGTGCCAAGTCATTATTTCATTACATCAAGTTCTAAAGAAGCAAAGTACTTAAAACAACATAAGTAAAATATTATTCCCCAAAAAGTGCATGAGTGCAGCCATAGCATAGCTCAAGACCAAACCATACATGAGCTGTCAGAAAGCAAGCAAAGTCCAAGCTAAGAGCTAGAGTTTCCTCCCTGAGAACCTGGGGGGGGGGGGGGGAAACGAAAGACAAAGAGGCAAAAGAAAACAGTCAGTCAAAAAGACTGGTAAGCCCTATTGACTATCAGCATAGAAACTAGTAAAGTTAACAAGACATGAATAAACTAGAATTAAACATAGGAATGATGATAAGTCTAACATGATAACTAAGCTAACAAGATAACTCAAGTCTAACATTGCGTATTCAAGGTTCGACATACCAACTATACTGGTATACTAATCCCGTGTCAACTATAAATCAAGAAATAATCCCTTGGCCCAATATCGTGAAGTGACCCAATTCGGGGTCCAATGGTATGATCTAATCGATCGGCTCCCTACAAGTCTAGCTCGTCGTGTGTCTGTGTCATACGGCCCTATCACGAATGTAGTCACCTTTGCTAGGTCCACCATAGAGTGTATCAAGCCCTAGGGTGTCAACCACCAACACGAATCAAGAATGCACAGATAATCCTACTGATGCCCAATGCCTGCTTTTTCAACTCCGAACTAAGTGCACGACCCTAGTCCGCCTGAACCTACAATGGCGCACCATCTCAGCCGTCGTTCTGGTCGCTTACAATCATCCCAGCAATCGTGCCCCACCCTGCCTAGTCCCAGGGTACTGTGATACATCTAGTGGGTTACTGCTGAAAAGGACCGCGTAACTAGGGTTTCGTTCAGCAGGTTAAGTTGTCATTTAAAATCGAGACTTAACCCCATCTACGTGTCATGTCAAATTGACTAAGGGTGTCGTTCTAGTTCAAGACTTAGTCCTACGAATCATGTGTCAGGTTGGTTAAGTGTGTTCAAGCGGTTCATGACTTAACCCTATCAAATCAACGTGTCAAATTGGTTAAGTATATTCAAGTGGTCCATGACTTAACCTTATCCAGTGGCATTAATTTACTTAATGCACCCCTAAACTCTCACATTAGACTTGGTTATGGTTACTGGATGTGCCGGGCGGGTCCGGGCAGTTTTACACCATAACCTAGTCTAACCTTGGGTTTCGAGTGCGATATGACCAACTACTCACATTGGGTCCTATTGTTTGCAGTTACTGGATTCGCCGGGCGGTTCCGGGAAGATTTATACTGCAAACTCAACCCAACCTCGAGTTGGCCACGTTCAAGTTATCTAAGTGTCATGTCCCAAATTCATATTTTCAAGTATAATTTCATGTCAAGTTCATGTTCCTATCCAAGCTCAAGTTATAACGATATTCATGTTTTCAAGTTCATACTAAATTCAGGTTTTCCTAAACTACCCAAATCGCATCCCCAACGCTCGTGAATTCGAATCAAGGCAATAGATGTAACTAGGGAATAACATAACAAGGATGGGTATAAAGTGGCAAAGGTGATTTCAAGGCAAGCATGGTATAACTTGAGATATGATCATAACATCACTGGCATATGAAATAGGGTGATAAACATAGCAATAAATGACATAAGATGATAATCCTAAACTTGTGACTAGCGATATTTTCAACATCACAACATCACAGGCATGTTAAAATAATGATAGGGTTTAGGTTATGACATGAACAGGCCCCTAAATCAAGTTCTTATCAGTATTCCACAAATCAAGGTTCAATATGAACGGTACTAGGTTCAAGGTGAATAGATCTAGGGTGAACAAGAGTAGATCTAAAATAATAGATCAAAAAGGAATAGTCATAGATCAAAGATATACAAGAGCAGGTCTCAAGTAGTTATCATGTTTATGTTCAACTTCAATTTACACATGTCCATTTAAGTTTAGAGTTTAGATCTAAGAGTAACTGGGGCTTACAGATCGTGGTTTTTGAGAACTAAGAACAGAAATTGTCGTAGGATCGTTGTTGAGATGTTGATCTATTCCCTTGAATTGTTTTAGAAATGTTGGCCTTCGATTTGGATCTAGTTTGAATGTTTAAGCTTCAAGTTGGAGGCGGCGACCATGGTTCAAGAGGAGACTTAGCAGCATAATGGTGTTAGAAAGATTTGTTGTGGATTAGCCTAGGTCTTAGGGTGTTTTTATAGTTGCAACAACTAGTTTAGGCCATAGGATAAACCCTAGAATTGATCTGAACCGCCAAAAATCGTCACAGGCCCTCAAACAAGCCAACAGGGTCAAGCAGGAGCAACCAGGCTCAAACCAGGTTCGGGGACCAGGTCGACACCCAAGTCGACTGCGCAGTCGACCTGGTCCTGGGGGTGTCGACTGCCCAGTCGACTCCCCAGTCGACCTGGGGTGCTGGGCGGGAAATTTCCCGCCCAGTCTGTCTGGGTTTTGAAATTCGAATTTGAACTCGAATTTGAACTGTTTTGAACTCCGAAAATTTCTGAAACTTTGGGGAGCCATAACTTGGTCATACGGACTCTGATTTTTGAAAACTCGGACTCGATTTCATGTAGAATTCCGAGACGAACGCAATGGCGCAACCCGTTTCCCTTGGTTATTATTTTAAAATTTAATTCTACCTAGATTTATGGTTATAACACGTTATCAAAATACGGGTTGTTACAACAAATATCAATCAATTAGTGGATTAACGTTTCAAATTTATAATTTTGATACATATACAGAAAATCATGTTTTGATGCCAAATCACAACAATGTATTCTAGCTATATTTTGGTTCTCACACCATTCTAATGGAAATATATAGATATCACACCTTCGAAACACGAACATAAATACTGATGATGTGGCCACATCACCAGAATTATCCCCGGGTGTCTAGAATGCAATTCTATATCTATCCAGTATATTAAAACTTCGAATATACGTTCATGACGCATATATACAAAACCTTTATATATTGGATTGTCCAAATTCAAAATAAATAAATATCCAAATACGTTTAAAATGGTTTAAATTTTCCAAACAAAATTGTTTTCATTTGAAAAATATACTCTTCACACTCGTTCTAGGATACTACTGATCCTATCTCTAACGAGTTATTCTAATTGGATATTACTAATCCAATATCTGATGAATTCTTTCGTTCGGTTCTAATGTGTCTTGTTCTCGAGCTCTGTGAACCAAAGCTCTAATACCAGCTGTAACGACACGGATTTCACTCGGACCTAATCGATCGCTAAATCGACCAAGACCGTTCGAATCCCGCATAAGCTAACTCTGGGTATACAACACATCAGAAAAAATAACAGAAGACTTCTATAAACATCATAATAATGTTACATCAGAGTATAGAATATCAGAGTATATCGAAATATAATACACAGCGGAAGATAAATTTACATAAATGTAATAGAATGCACAGCGGAAATATAAAATAACACAGCGGAAGACGATAAATGCACTGGACACAACTTTAAGCTTCAATCCAGAATCCTGCTTATATATTTGCAAAATAAACTACTCGACTGCTCGTGTGGAAAATAGGGGCACCCGAGTTCGCAAGGGAAAAGCAAACTACAGGTCAGTCATGGGATTGGTGTGAGAAACTCTAAACAGTTATAATTAACTTATTTAATAATATGGCATATCACGGGACCACGCCACTTTCGTGGAATGGGTTAACCCCCATGAATGCCAGTGTATAAACAACAATCAATATAGATATATATATGGATCTACTATGCATCAATCAACATGCAATATCCCGATCTACCCACTTAGATTAATCACTACACTTAGATTTTCCAAATCCAATTCAATTTACAGAAATTATTCCTTTGGATTATATTCCCGATTTCTTATTTCAAATCATTTGAAATACCTATCTAACTTTCTATATCAAAGTAGATTTCACTTCGGGATCTCAAATCAAATCGTTTGGAAATATGAATTCCAAAACATAACAATGCATACAAACAAATATGCAACCAAATATCGTGCTCCCCATCGATAAGGCAAAGGGTACGCACCTCGCAACTCGATATATAAATGTGCACCTGCCCCACATAGGAGCAGGCTACACCGACGATGCACCTACCCCACAAAGGAGCAGGCTACACCGACCTCTCACCCATACTTTTAGTCTCAGGGTCACCCAACTCTTTAGCCACATACTAAATCATTTTATATCCCGAAGTAGGGAAAATCATTTCACAACATAATAATCACAAGTACTTTCAAAATATAGTACTTCACATCAGTAATTCACACATATGATCAGTCACTATTAATCACATAACCTTTGAGCTCGTATGTCTCAAAGAAGGGTGTTAAGCAAGAGAATAAATTCTCCGCCACCAAACAGATACATCATTAATAGCAACTAATCAGTACGCGATGAAATACAATGTAAAACCATAATACATTTCTAAATCATTTTAGAAATCATCGGGTTTTGGGCCTCGAAATCCTTTCTGTTTTATAAAACATTTTTATAAAACATTCCCTGTCCAAAATCGGGAATACATTTCTTTTCACTTAAGAAAAATATCATTTCACAATCATTCATTAAATTTGAAATGAACACAACATCGCTAAACACCTTATCATCAAATCGTGAAGTGTTTCACAAGGCATTAGCACACAGATATTTTCAACCCAACCCAATGCTAAATGTAAAAGCATAATCTGCTCATAAGCTGGTCGAACACAATCCAAACAATCAATCAATCAAATTTGATATTAAATATAAGGTTTTGAATAGAGATAGTACCGACTTATATTCAACATCAAATCCTGAAACCAACAGATATCATATCGGGAATAACGATATCGATATCTTCCAAATTCCCATCACGATATCTGTATAATCACGGAATCCAATATCGAAAATATCCAAAGATAATTTCAATTCAAATCCAATCCAATTTATTTATTTATAACCATTTGATTATTTTTCTAGTTAATAACTAGTTCATTTCGATAAAAATATATTTTTATCTTTTCAAATGTGGAATTTTTCATCCCAATTCTTCACAAATCATTTATTATGATTTTACACAAATTATCGATATTTTTTTATAATTTTATCAAGGCCCGTACAGTCGATTTCCATCAACGGTCATCGAACTGCACTTACAACGACCTTTTCCAAATTTGATTTGGACATAATTCCAAATCCAACCATCAAATTTCAAATCTCTAATATTCTTAGAAAGCTCTTTTCGATACGAACCCAACGGTTCCAGTTTCAGGAGAATCCGATGGTCGGATCTTCCGTAATGTCCGTTCGAAATCAATGGTCGAAATTCACGAACTACCACGGCGCGGCGCGTTCTATTCAGGCCATTATATTATGTATATACATAATATATAATATATATTTTGTCGATTTCCTTTTAAAACGTATTTTATAAATCGTTTTAAATTCGTTTCAAAACAATTTCAACTTCCATTTCAAATTCAAATCAAAATAGATTTTTTTTCTTATAAATTCGTTTTACCTTCATTTCTATTTGATTTCAATTCAAACCGATTTCAATTCTATTTCAATTCGTTTTCAATTGAATTCAATTCAATTTTGAATTCATTTTCTATTCAATTCAATTCGAATTCATTTTCTATTCAATTCAATTTGAATTCGTTTTCTATTCAATTCAATTCGAATTCATTTTCTATTCAATTCGAATTTATTTTCTATTCAATTCAATTCGAATTTATCTTCTATTCAATTCAATTCGAATTTGTTTTCTACTCAATTCAATTCGAATTCGTTTTCTATTCAATTCAATTCGAATTCGTTTTCTATTCAATTCAATTCGAATTTATTTTCTATTCAATTCAATTCGAATTTATCTTCTATTCAATTCAATTTGAATTTCTTTTATATTCAATTCAATTCAAATTTCTTTTATATTCAATTCAATTCGAATTTCTTTTATAAATATTCGATTCAATTTGAATTTCTTTTATAAATATTCGATTCTTATCTCTTTTCAATATTCATTATAAAACGAATATAATCGATATAAATATCGTTCGCGTCAAAATTACGCATCTCTAATCAACACGGCTTTATATTTTTCAATAACTTCGTTATCCTATTCAACAAATGAATCTATATTTCTTTCAATACATGACTCTATATTTTTGTCAACACATGACTAATCTCAACGAATGAGTACTGTCCACGTGTGACTATTTTTGTTATTTAATATATTTTATAAAAATTATGGTATCTATCATTTGATTTCAAATCAGACTCCAACCGTAAATTAGTAAGAGAACGATTCCCTAAATATTAACCCCGAAGACCGAAACCAACATCAGATCAATATCCAGGAGACCACTCATCTTATCTATTTTCCAGTTAGTTTCCAATTTTATATATGATAAAGATGTAAATTTTATTGTTAAAATATTTCGTTCAACACATGACTAATCTCAACGGATGAGTACTGTCAATACATGAACCTTTATTTTATAATATTCTTTATTTTCCCACTTGGAATGAGGCCCAATCAATCACCATATAAAGTTAATTATATGGATTCCATACAACACATGTATATAATAGCAACGATAAATAATCAACCATCATCCAAAGTGCACTACACTGTATAAGCATCAAATATAGATATCTAACGCTTATAACAGCCTGTCAATCAATCGATCGACATACAACTAATTATTGGGATTAGTGTATGTCATATATTATCCCAATACTCGTGTGGGGTTTCAAATCAACAAACATAGATTTTTATTTGTGAGTTGGGCGATGTGTAAAATTTATCGTCCCAATCAATGTCCTTCAAATAGGTGTACATAAACAAACCGTCTGGTTTGTAAATGAATATTTATTTATTCACATTCACGTTAAAAATTATATTTTTAACGACCAAATTATTTTATTCAACCTATGAATATTCTATTCGGTTCATTTATTAAATAAAATGATATCTTTATTTTTCTAACTTATTTTAGAAAATTTCGGCGGCATAACGGCATGATACTAGAAACGGGACAAGGCCTAGCCTTATCCCCGGTCTAATAATGGCCCACGCCATACACATATCAATCAAATCCATTCCATTTCACCAAACAATCAAATTCAAATCAAATAATCTAACCAACTACACAACCAAACAAACAAGTCCATGGTCTGTGGACGATGGTGTCGGGTGCTACTAAACACCATCTGCATCCTAGTATATATTTATATAACTAGAAAAGAAAAGTTAAAGTGAGAAGTTCTTACCGAGGGATCCACTCCGTCGGTTTTTATTTGAATTTCTGAATGGTTTGGATTTCCCTGAATCCGAACGCAATCTTCTTCACACTGTTCACAGTAAAAATCACATTTTTAATATGATGTTTATATATTTCTAAAAACCTCGTCTTTCTTTTTTTAAAAGATCTAACTTTTCACTTATAAAAATATAATCCTTTCGCTTCTAAAAATATAATCTTTTCACTTTTAAAAATCAGATCTTTTTGGCGATGTTTATATTATAAAAGACTACATTTTTATCTTACTGCAAATATATAAAATTTATATATATTTCTAACTATATATTTTTAAATCAATGTAATTTATATTTGTGCTAATTACCTTTTTAAAACTGATTTATTTTTATGCTAATCACCCTTTTGAAACTGATTTACTTAAATAAATTTAAATGAATAAAACTTACATTTCAAATTGGTAGAGGGGGCTACGGTGCGCTGCGTCGGAGGTGAGGCTTGGCAATTTCTGATGGCTTCAGGGTTCTCACGTGACTTTGAAATAAAAGAGGAGAAGGAGGCTTAGGGGGAGGGTGGTTTTGAGGTGGAGGGAGGAAGCAGCAATGGCCCGGCGGTTGCTGCGTCGGAGTGCGGAGCCAAGGGTGGCGGTGGGTCCCCCCTGCGGCGGAAAGGTGGTGGCTTTCCTCGATCTGGGCTTGGGGTCGGGTTCTAGGTCTTCTCGGAAGATTTGGGGATTGTGGAGAGGGAGAGAGACGGGGGGGGGGGGGGGGGGGTGGCGGCTCGCGTCGGGCGAGGGTTGGCCGGAGTGGCCACCGCGGTGGCGGTGTCGATGGGACGGGGCGTGGCATGGGAGATCGAAATCGGGTTTTTCCCGATTTGGGAAGGAGGAGGAATCGGGAAAACGAAATAAAAAAAGGGGCTGATGTATATTTATATTTTATTATTTTATTTTATTTATTAAGTTGACTTTTTATTTCGACCTCGAAACGAGGCCCATCGACTGTTGCCCCTAGCTAATTACCCCCATTCCGAACACAATGGGATATGTTTCGTAAGCCAATTTGGCCATTACGTTCAGTTTCCATTAAATTTAAAATATAAATCTATATATATTCAATTCAAACGTACATTTCAATTTACCGGGGTCACATACGGACTCTAAAAATCCTCGAAAAATATTTTCTAACTTCGTATTGACGATACGGTCCTAACAAAACTAATTTCATCGAATTCTAAGGCCGTTAGAAAAATGGCCATTTCCCAGTCGATTAAAATCAACTGAAACTGGTCAAACGCGTTTTCCTTTGCCACGCTCACATATTGAATCGAAAAATTATGAATATTGGAATCTAGCAATAACTTGACATCGCGGATCCAACAAAAGTGATTTCATCGAAATCCGAGGTCGTTTGCAAAACGGCTATTTTCAAGGCCTTTATATATACTAAAGTATATATAAATTCCACAGCGACTTTTCTGAATTTTCAACTGGACGTAACTCTCAACTTTTAAAACGAAATCTCAGTTTCTTACATCCATTAGAAAGATATCGTCCAACAGATTCAAATATTTCTTGTTTCGCTGAAATCCGATTTATTTTGCACCCGGTATGTTCAATTGAAATTTGAAATCGAAATATCGAACTACCGCGCCATTTTCAATTCCTTTATAATTATATATAATTATTTATATTCTAATGACGACGTATATAAATATATACGTTCGAATTCAATTCAAAATAAATTTCTCGTCGATATTATTTAAAATAATTCATTTTAAATATTCAAAATTCACTAAAATTGCCAAAATAAAATTTTTTAAACTGGCTCGGATTTTCGGGTTGTTACAGTAAAGATAGAAAGAGAAACATATATGAGTTTAAAAATGAATAATTGGTTTTTATGGTGTTGAGTGTTCGAGGAAATTGGTCTTGTTCGTGTTAAGGTTAAGGATGTTTTCAGTCAAGGTCTAGGAGGTAGTTATACCCCAACTTGATTGATTTCATTTTAAACCAATAAATAGCAAGATCTAGTCTCGAAGGGAAATGTTTGAGTATGAGTTAGTTGAATACAGTATGTTGGATTGTTTGTAACGATGTTTTACGCAACAGTAGATTTAACCCAAGTAAGTCGAATTTTGGAAATATAAAGATAAATATTTCCTAAGTATTGAAATAAATAAATGGTCATGAAAGAGATAAGTAATTGGAATGTTTTCCAATTATAAATAGAATATATTTTCTAAGTACAGAAAATAAAAGAAGGTGATATATGGAAATGTTTTCGAAATAGCGTAAGAGGCCAAGATTATTATCGAAAATATCGTGTTAATGAATATGGATAAGGTAATGGAGAAGTGTTTTAATTAATAAAATATTAATTAAGGGGCCCAGTAATTGTTTGATGCTTTGAATGGGTGTTTGTTTTCTTCGACAGTTAAATAACCGACTATCGAAGTGTTTGCCAATATCGTTGTCAATATGGAGAGACCGGTTGGATTATTATCCGAGAACCACTCCGTATTGGAAGTAGCGTTGCGAACCAGATTATATGAAGATAATCGAAGACACAGTAAAGTGAAAGGGATTTTTCTGCTAATCCTAGGTTGGAATTGCCTAAGATGGGTTAATGGAAATTGTGCTTTCGATTTCGTTCAATCCCAGAACGAATGTATATGGACGAGTGTCTGATAGAGTGTGTCCAATGGTCATATATGTTGGTATGTATAGATATATATGGTGGTGGATAATTTATTCTTTTAGCATAATATCCAGAATATATTTATGCAAATCAATTAATGATTTACGGACCTGACAATGTGGCAAAGTGATTGTGTTATCAATGAATGATAAGTAAGCATAGCCTCTGGCCTTAACAACCGGAAAATGACAAAAATCGGACAGGCAGCATGGCTAAGTGGGTAGCTCCCAATTAGGGTGTATTATCACCTATCTAGAGAAATTCATTTCATTATTTATTCTATTCGATGTTTTCCCATTCGGGAAACGGTTGCAGATCCTAACCATTGGTGATATACATTCGATACACTCTAGCAAAATGAGTGGTCGGTCATGTGTGGCCGTGTTACAAGATGTTCTTGTTGAACCCAGTGTATTATCCTCTACAGATACACTATCGGAAGGTGGTTTCATGCCTTGTCATAGTTGGAATTTTTTTACCCAATAAGTGCCTGCGGTTTTGATTGTATATTATGTATGTGGAGCGTGAGATAAGAGCGTTCCACTAGATTTCTATTTATTTGATTTAGACACTATTATAATATCAAAAGAGTTTTGATATAAAGTTTATCATTTCTTTCAAAAGGATATTGAAAGTTAAATCAAGTGTTTTGGATTCTCATAAGGGAAAAACCCGTTCCGTGTCATACAACGTGATCTTATGAAATATCGTTTATTTTCCCAATCTGTTCTAAATCGTTTACTTATACCAGTCCCATGACTGACCCTGGATTTATTTTGTTTTGTTTTACCTAAACTCTTGGGTGCCTAAATTTGTATAGGCAATCAAGTATTTCAAAGGAGCTTGGAGCAGGAGGCTTCAGTGTTAGATATATAGTATTTTTATTTTCGCTATGTTGTAAGTGTTGTACTCTGATAAGTGTACGTTATACAGTTAAAATTTTGTATTTTAAAAGTTATGATATATTATATTTTGTTCCGCTGGGATGTGAGATTCTGTGTTGTTATTTCTATTCTTCTTCTAACTTTTTCTTCAAAAAAAAATGATTTGTATTTCTGTGATATTTAGGTTGGACGTGTGATGTATGTTGCCAACTCAAATAGTATGGATTTGCGGGCCATTACACTTACATTATTTCTGCATATAAATTTAGTATATAAACATATATGTGTGTGTGTAGCCAATTCAGATGAAGGAAATCTTATATTTTAATCAAATTACATACAAAAACAACAACTAAGAAATAAAGTCTTCAATTAAGGAAATGGATCAATTAACATGAAAATCTCTAAGTTGTTAGTAGCAAAATTATACTGCTTGAATTCATAACATGGAAGTATGAAATATATTTCAATCGAAGTCTGAAGTTCTAAAAGGAAAAAAAATGTAGAAATAAATCGTTGCAACTTTAATTATCAAAGAGTTATTCATTCAAAAAGATTTCAGTCTGAAGTCATACATCAACGGTCTCAAGAGCTGTGAACATACGATGGGCGTAACCCTCAGGTAACTCGTGTAAAATACGCAAGTCCAACCATCCATCCCCACTGTTTTCGGTCGAACTGTCCATCTAGCGACTTTGGTCACCCACGATAGCATCTCAACGTGATATTGTATAAAATAAAATAAAAACATAAACGATGAGGTGGGGTATGGGAGATGGTCGGATAAGATGTTATATCGCCTTACTGCGGACGCTTATTCAATCAATGTCCAAATGTAAGACGCTGATTAAATTAGCGCCTACATTAAAGGCGCTGATTTAATCAACGCCTTATGGTTAGACGCTGATTAAATCAGTGCCTATCTATAAGGCAAAGATTAAATCAATGCCCGCATGTTGGGGAAAAACTTCGATATTCAACCATCATAAACGGTTGGAGTTGCTCTTAGCAACATGCCATATTCGGACCTGATGGAAACCACAATTTGATATGTTTATAAGCCATAAGCAGGTATTCCTTGCTTATGACTTATCAACTTCTAAATAACGCGAATAGTACCAAGTAACTTGCCTTGGCTGGTTACACCAAGTTACCTTTAGAAAAAAATGAAAACTAGAATAGTAATTCTATATTAAAAACAGTAAAAATGTCTGACCAATCGATTCAACGTCACCTCAAATTCAACCAAATTCAGTTTTTGGCCAATCATCAAAGACAAACTTGCCGTGTTTTTCTCCGCTTCCTCTTCATAGCCATCATTCCTATCAAAAACATCAACATCAATAAGTTTGGTCATATTTTTATAATTAGAAGCTCTAAATTTCCAAAATTTCTCACCCAATCCCTTTTTTGATTTGAAACAACGTATCAAAATCTGATTTGTTAAAAAAGGTAGGTTGATTGGATCAAAATGTAGTGGTTTCAGTGGAGCTAGCAGAGATAGAAGAAGAGAAGAAGGCATTTTCTGCGGTAACAAAAGGTTGAGAAAGTGAAAAGCTTGGAATGTTGGAGAACGGGAGGAACATTTTAGGTCGCAAAATTAACTGGCTTGAATAATAATGGTCTTGTGGGGGTGGATAAA
Organism: Allium sativum; assembly: GCA_030737875.1. NCBI lineage: Eukaryota > Viridiplantae > Streptophyta > Magnoliopsida > Asparagales > Amaryllidaceae > Allium > Allium sativum. The sequence goes on from CM060910.1 coordinate 921,639,094, forward strand.
ACACACTGAAAACCATTTTGTTACACTTTCACCTACTGGCGCACACATCAAACGCATGGGAAACTAGAAATTAAAGTGAAAAGGGACAAGAACGCGTTTAAGGCAGAAATAACCAACAAGTTTTAATAAAATTGAATATAAGGGACTAAGTCTGAAGTCCCCTAAATCAAAATTGTTTTAAACGGGTCCATATTTCTATTGCAATATGTTTTATGTTGCTTTTTCATGTTACTGCATTAAATAAAATGTAGAAGTTGTAAATATTAAGAGAATATTACTGTAAAAAATATAGAAATGTCTGTTCTTTTTATGAATAAATGCAAATATTTCTGCAATTATTCGCATAATACTTTGCTGGTAATGAAAAGGGAGAAAAACAGGTGCATCAATGTCTGTACTTATTGTAAATAAGTAAAAACATATCTCCAATTATTTTATATGAGATTGTTAAAGGGGCTCCACTTTTGGTTAAGACGAGTACCATTTTTTGATTTATTGTAAAATTGTTAAGGGGATAAAAGTAAATTAGCCCCCTCCTAAACGTATTAATAAAATTTTCAATATTAACCCTATATTTGTTAATGTAACATTAAAACCTAAACTCTAATTAATGATTATTATTTAATGGTGGATAAAAAATAAAAAAATGGATATGGTTAAAGTAATGGTAAGGAAGGAAAGTTGTGTGGGTGATCAAAAGACATCGGATCAGGTAACTAAGCTAAACCTAATATCGTATTGGAATTGGATGGTTGAAACAGAAACCGAATTTGCGTTTTCTTTGTTGTTGTTTAGTTTTGTGTTCAACAATAGTGATAGGGTTACAACAATACACGAGATATGTAGGGAAGATGTGACACCCCAAGTGCGTTAATGTCACTCATAAGAGAATGCATTAAGTTTCGTGAAGCGCAATAGGTAATCATTACATATGATTTACAAGACTGATAAAACAAGCAGTGGAAAATTTTAACTTCATTATTAAAAATAAAGCATAGTTTCAAAATTGCATCAAAACCAGTTACAACTAACCAAACGTCTCAAATCTGTCTCACAAAACATCTCATGAAATGAAATATCAGAGTATATCAGATCATATCCCTCGCCATAAGCCATACTAAAGTAGAAAACAATTCAAAACGATACATCTCAAAAAATCCAAGTCCAAGTTGTAAGAGAAGTCCTACTCACTGTTGACTGCTTCCACTCTAGGGACCTGGGGGAAGGAAGAAACATGAGAAAGAAAAAGGGTCAGACATAAAGTCTGTTGAGTTTCAGTAATTTTCAAATGTGCATAAAATAGAAATGCCAATAAAGGTAAATAAGACTGAATTAAAAAGGTACGGTTTCATACAAGGTAATAGATAAACAAAACAGAACAACATGATATATAGAAATAATAGAAATAAACTGATCGAGTAATGCTTCACATTTATATCCTAAAACAAGTATGTTTGCACTAATACTAGTATAAAAGGATTAACATGATTAGGTATTCAACCTAATTACATAATAGCAGGATTAATAGCAGAATAAAATAGTAGGATTAGGCGTACCCTAATTATAGAACCAGATTAGGTGTTAATATAATTATACAACAACAGGATAATGTGTACCCTAATTACTACCCTTGCGATCGTCTTCCTACTACGTAAATACCCTGTGTGAGCCCCGACAGTAGGGTGTATCACTCCCAAACCCGACAACTGTATAACATAGACCTATTTACTGGTGTTACAACATCTTATCTTCCTTATTCGGAACCATGCACGCTTATGACTCCGTCGGAACGTGCCCTTACCCACCCCCATGTGAACCTCTTACTATCCAGATCAGTAAAGTGTGCCCTGGCTTCTACCGAGTGTGAGGCCCCCTCTAACAAGGTACCAACATGGATATTGACTGATATGAGTTCCAAACGGCAGACTGGCACAAGCCAAACCCCCTAAGCTTGTGCCCTCAAATCCCGATACAACGGCAGAACGAGGGACCTCTTAGCTTATGAGTATTCATATTTAACCTAGTAGTTTTTGGTTTACTAATAAGTGTGGTTGTAGAGTTACATGTCATTATGTGCGTACAACCCTTCCCCAAAACACCTGCCCAGATGTGTACAATTCTCACAGCATTTCAGTTTATTAACCTACATCTGATACTTACCATATTCTTAACATGTCATTTACCTAATGTTCGTCTTAAGTCATATCTAACATGTCCAATTCATGTGCATATTATTCATCAACTATGTTCCCAAATTACAACATATACAAGTTTATGCATATTATCCATTTACAGCAAGTATATACACATTATCTCTTTTTATCAGTTTATAGTAAGTCTAAACATGTGTGTATTATCCCTTTCCCAAATTATAGTTAAATAATCCCTATTTAATAACATGTCTAAATTCCTCTTTTTATGTCATTCATTATTTCCCCAATTATAAGCACATTCTAATTGGATATAGCATAGGCTTCCAAAGCCTAGGCTTTGCGTAAAATAAAAAGAAAAAAGCAAAGGAAGGGGTATAGAATCAAATCACATAGGCACATAGGAAAGACTGGAAATAAACATAAAACAAAGAAAATGGGAAAAGGAAGATAGATACATATGACTTGTTAGTTATCCAATAGCAAAGACATATGTTTTACTTATCATAATGGCGTAAGTGATTAATAGTGGAAAACTGTATAACATTTATCTTACAAACACTATATATCCTAACCCAATTTTATTTAACTTTCATGTTATAGTGTAAGAAATCGAATCTGAAAATGGAAGGAATCATAGTGGGTCTTGGTGAAGAAGAGAATAAATCTCTTATATAAATATAACAATATGCCGTAGAAAATTCCAATCCAAGTTGTATGTATGCAAGTTCTGAATATTGTCACTGTAGATCTGAATCTCAGCAGCATTCCCCCATTATATGTTTATATTTTTCAGAATAATTTCATAGAGGCAGAAGATGTAAAGAAATGGTGTAAGTTGGAATGGGAGAAGCCACATATTTATAGGTTCACAGAGTCAACCTCAGTCTTCCGATTTTATGGTTTTAATCTTAATTGTACGCATAGCACTGAGTCAGCAATGAATACAGTCCGTAAAACAGTCCAAATTCGCAGAATGAATCTACCCAAATCGGCAATGGGTCGACCCACGAACCCTTGGGGTCGACCCAACTGACCATGGGTTGACCCATGGGTCGACCCAGGCTGAGTGTGGATTGTTCCACAATGATCTTGCTTCCCGCGTCTTTTCCCGCTTCGTTTCATTTGAAATTCTGGAATTATTTTGATCTTATATTTATATATAAGCTCCTTATATGTATACAATCTTCTAATGTCCATAACCTCTTCTTACGTTATCCGTTTTACGCAAACTTAGGGTCTATCTGAACCAAAATTCCAAGATGAACGCAATGGTAATGTCAGTTCTACTTAATTCTGAATGTTTAATTATGTTATTCCTAAATTATTGTCTTTAATGTACGGTTATAGTGTATTAAATTTTGGGGTGTTACATTATCCCATACATAAAGGATTTCGTCCCCGAAATCTCCAAGTTAAGAAGAATGTTACTTTCCTAACATTCACCTATAACCATCTATTCATCCTTCATCCATAGGCATTCACTGTCCTTAAGAAATTTCTAATGCTAGTATGAATATGTGCAAAGGTGTTGTGTGTATATGTCCTTACACTAATGCGAAAATTAGGTGGTCGACTGATTCAATTGACCTCCAAAATGCAATACATGTTTGTTCCAAGAGTCCAAAATGTATGTAAATAATCCTAGTATAATATATAAACTCTAATTGTGTGCACAATCATCCATCCAAATGCAACATCCATATGATGATTCACCCATTTCCATCCATAGAAACTTAAAACGCACACACATTCATATGCTATATGTAAGTGATTGAGTCGATCTAGTGCCTAAATTGTGTATATGCATCCACGAGCAACCACTAACAAACACTTGCATCCACTTGCAACAATCAATCATAACATGTTTCAAACACATGCTTCCAACCATTGGATTCTACCTAAGATTCGAAAAGTTCGAACGATAGGATAAATATACTTGAATGATAGAAGAAAATGCATAGTAAAATCTTGGAAAAAAAGTCAAGAACGTACTTTCAAAAAGAAAAGGATAAGAAGCGTGAATCCTATCTTCAGGTATCCATGTTCCATCTTCACGGTTTTCTCTCCATTGCACCTTTACCAGTCTGATTTCCTTGTTATGTAACTTCTTGATTTATGATCTAAGGATATGTGTAACAACCCAAATTCCGACAGACCAAATATTTTTCAAAAATTCTAATCTATCGAAACTCGTGTTGGTTTGCTCTGGTATCCTACAGAAAAGACAGAGACATAAAATATGTCTGAGCTCAGAAAATATCTCACAGCGAAATAGATAAAATATAATATAATCAAAGTATAACCTTACCGTATTAATAATGTTGCCTAACTAGTATCCAAAGCCATCATGTTTTTTCCACAAATCTAACCTACGAGTATGTTATGAGGAGGGGGTTAGAACATAAGTTCTAGTGACTGAATTTAAACTATACACTTTGGATAATCCTACATATACCGATTCAATCACATTTTCTTATTTATTTGGTTACTTGGGTTGACAGCACTTAAGACTTACACACACGTTGTACCCATTTACTTCCCAATGGATTAACTTAATACAGTATATATGTAGCTACCCCCCTAATATTAAGGTGAACCCTATGATACCCCGCTCGCACGGTCTCCACCGTGATGCCACAGAAATGAACGCAGTCCCTCATCCTACGCCGGAGTGACGTACAGATCTTACATAACAATATTACGTTTCGCATATATCTGTCATTACTATGCTACGTAAGCATACAGACTGCCACCTTCAATCGAGCCAGATTTCATACCAGAGTAATGCCCTCAAGTCTACGATACATTACCCAAAGCAGACATGCATGTATCTAGACTTTCCCACGTACGTATCATCTATCACATTCGATGTCTTAACCGCACATAATGTGCACCGAGTTTCGTGGCAGAGTTATACAAGAAATGCGGAACTCGGACGGGAGCCTTTCCATATCTGTACAGTCCTATCTTTAAGAGCCTATAAATACAGATATTCCTAGGGTCTGTTTTTCATGGTGGCTGTGGCCCCACCTTGGCCCCTCCCTCAACTAGTAAAGACTACAAGAGCTAAGCGACTTTCCCCTAACAAACAATCTAAACATCCAGTTGGCGTCTCTCCACAACCACCGTACCCCGATTGTGAAAGGTGAATGGTCTATTGGGTTTAGCTCTAGTCTTTTCGCATCCTACGTGCTGCCGATGACGGGTACCCAACGATCTACTATCTTTGTTAGTCCTGACCTCTGCCTCCCCATTGAGGTGACCGCCAAATCACTCTAGTGTCACCAAGTCACAGCATTATGACCACAACGCTACTTTTGCAATCAAGGCCCACCCACCCGGTAGTTACGCGCAGACCCAACCTCTGAGAGAACAACCTAAACATCTTCCATTGCCAAAGGACTACTAGGAGCACCTTACATATCTCAAGAAGCCGCGTGCTTCCCCTTCCAGTCCTTCAGAGCCGATAGAATAAAACCTGATGAGCGTGCGCTCCCCTCGTGCCTCATGACACCACGATGATCTACCCCATTGAGTTATCCATACTGAAACGTGCGGAGTGGTCCAAGCACCTCATTTTAATATGTTATTAGACCCTATGTCTAAACATTCTTTTATGTGCTTGCTTTACCTCATCAGGTTTTCATTTAACTTAGTTATCATCTTAACTTTTTATTCATGTTACCAAGTTCTTTCTAGCCCCTTATATCTCTAAGGAATGGGCCCTCTTGCTTATTAATTTTAGTTATAACTTAATCCATTTAAGTTTATTAATAAACCCATAGCATATTATTCTCTAGATAGTGATCCAAGGTCTGTAATTCACAATCCCTTTATGTTCTTGTTTAATTTTATAGTTACAATAACATGTTCTACTTAATATGTAATTAAGTATATCTCTATTTACATGTTTTCTATTTAACATGTCACTTATCATTTATGATTAAATATAACTTATTTTATTTTATAAGTTTTCCTCACTCTTTCCTATTTAATCATAATTCCACTTACACTGTCACTACAACTTATCGTCGATTGCTTATTAGCTTAGTTCTCTTAACTATGGTTTACTAATAAGTTCCCTTTTCATTTATTATAACATTTGTTATAATTTCCTCTTGTCCCTAGGACAAAACTAAACATGTTATTCTTATCCGCATATTTCAGACTTTCAAATTTACAGATTACTTAATTTATAGTTAAGTACAACTTCCTACATTTCATAAATTTTCCCCCTTTTCTCTACTTATTACAAACAACTGATTTCAGTTTTCCCCATTTATTAACTACTTAATTTACAATTAAGTGTCACTTATCTCTCATTTCACTAGTTATCTCATTTCCTTACTTGTTTATTATAACATAAGTTATAATATTCGTTTGTCCCTAGGACAAATCTACTTATTATACAACATTCTCATTAATGTAATTTAGTTATAATAGGTTATTATCATTCCCCGTTCATTCCAATCCTTTTACTGTTGTAATTATCTTTCAATCAGTTCCTTTCATTTCGATTAATTACAATTAACGTCATTTATCAATCCTGCTATTTGCATATATTTGTATATATATGTTTATGCACTAGACCTCTCACATTAAGCCTACACTTGTGGATGTTGGATTTGTAGGGCGGCTCTGGGCAGACTTCTTCCACAAGTTGACTTAACCTCGTGTCTTAGCACCGTTACATGTTTTATTTGCGCACTAGACCTCTCACATTAAATTGACAACTTGTGGACGCTAGATTTGCCAGGTGGTTCCGGGCAGACTTCTACCACAAGTTGAATTTAACATCGTGTCTAGGCGCAATTACAGTTTTCTATTTGTTGTAAATTTTTTATTTAGTCTAGGCATGTCCATTCTTTCAAATTTTCACCGTAATCTATATATTTCATGTCATCACATTAAGCCCATTTTATGTCGCATGTTCTGTCTAACATGTAATTAATTCTATTCTAACATGTAATTAATTTCATCTCAAAATATCATGTGATCGTCAAATCATGAAATTATTCTAACTTAACATGTAATTATTCCAATTTCTACAATTAAGTGTTCAATTACATAAATGTCATAAGTTAACATGAAATTAGAACAACTGTAATCGCTACACATGTATTAAAAAGTTAATATTTCAACATATGACCATTGAACGTTTCAATATATGAATTTCTAACATATTCATATTAATATTCCAACATGTCATAATTGCATTTCATCATTTTTCATCATTCTAATTGATTTACATGACATGTTAACGGGGAATGTTAAACGATAATATACCATTATCAAAAATGATATAATTTAAATCCACTCACATTGATATGCCAATTTAGAAAAGAATCTCTTTGGATTGGTTGCAGATGGAGACTTATGAGTTTGTATTATTGTTGCAGTTGGAAACACCTTATTTTCTAAATTTGTCGTTGTTGACGATAAATCTTCTTTATTTTTTTCTTCATTTAGGCAGCGCTCCAATATTATAATTAATAGTTTTATTCAGAAATTATATGAAGGAAAAAGAAGAGAGTGAAGAAACAACAAATGAGAATGGAGAGCTATAGGGTCTTTTATATATGAAGCTTAAATTGATGCTAACCTTATATTTTCCCTTTTGAAATCTATTCTCTCCACGTCATATGGTCAGTAGGAAGTTGCCATGTCAACAGTAATTTTGAATTGGACTAATAGAATAATGCTAGCAAGGCATGCATTGTCACTTCCTACTAATTAAATGTGCCATTTAGGCGCAAAAGTTTGAATTTCAAATGTTTGAATTATTTTGAATATGTTCACATATAAGGCCCTTATATGTATAAAAATTTGTAATGGCCATTTTATGCGTATATATATACATATATATATATATACATATATATATATACATATATATATATATACATACGTACAACCTATGTTTTGTTTTCAAAATTCAAACGGTGTTGCACCGTTATTTGATTCTTCCCATATTTCTTTAGTTGCAGCCTTATCTTGAATTTTATCTCTTGTATACATATATTTCAGAACATATATACACACATTCATTTTCTTTATTTCCTTATATGTGCATTCTTATCCTTTCAAATTTTGAATTTATATGCGCAATTATATTTGTATGTTCAGTTAGCCCTCTCTAAAACAAAGATAAAAATTATGTCATCATCGGGGTTCGAACCCTCGACCTCTATGCTCCAAATCCAATGCTTTAACCAACGAGCTATGATGTCTTTGTTAATTAGTTTAGAAACAATGGTAGCACCTTATTTTCATGTTTTGCTGCAATATTTCATTTAAAGGTATCTTTTTCATCTTAAATCAGTTTTCTACAATCCATAGGTGTAAATTGACCACAAAATCGACACGAACGCAATGACGCTAATCCCGTGGCCAAATTCTTGAAGCTCTTCAAAATTTAATTTTCTTTTTAAAATATGCATTTTAATCACATTGCATTTCTTCTTATTGCATGTAATTCATTTTATTAATCTTTTCTTTATTTCAATGTTTTCTTTTTAAAATATGCATTTTAATCACATTGCATTTCTTCTTATTGCATGTAATTCATTTTATTAATCTTTTCTTTGTTTCAATGTATGAACCAATTACATGCAATTATATTATCATATTTTATTTTGCTGTCCTAAAATGCGGGGTGTTACAATATGAGTGGAACTCGTCTTACTGACGCTTCTGTCTTAACTTCTACGTTCTCAAGTGTGCTCAGCTCTACTATCTCTGTCGTATCATGGAGACATTTCCTCAAAGTCGTAGGATGCTAGGAACTCCATCCATCGTTGCTTCCTTAGGTTGAGATCCTTCTGTGAGAAAAAGTACCTGAGCAACTAATGATCTGTGTATATCTTAAATCTTTCTCCATGTAGATAATGTCATCAAGACTTCAATGCGAACACTATTGAAGCCAACTATAGATCATGGGTAGAGTAGTTCTTCTCGTGAACCCTTAGCTGTCTGCTTCCATAGCAAGCTCCGTAAAATACGATACTGCTATACGTCTGTAAAGGCCCAAAAATTTCTACCATTCGAATCGACTGTAAACCATACAAGTTCGATCCAAATGGCAAAAATCCTCGAAGCTTTATCTAAGGATATATGCATAAAAAGAATCGAACAAAACAACATTTCATTATTATTGACAACAACTTTTACATCAGAGTACAAGAGATAACAGAGTACAAAAAAATTATTAGAGTAAAATAATAAATACATGCACAACTGAAATAACTATATTAGAGTGTAACATGTATACAGCGGAAAACATAAAACTCTCAGCAGAAGAAATAAAGTGCTCTGGACATAGCTCTAGCTTCAATCCAACACCTACACTATAAAATCTGCAAACCAAAACTACTAGAATGCCCGTGTGGAAAATATAGGCACCCAGAGTTCAAGTAGAAAAACAATAAACTCAGGATCAGTCATGAGATTGGTGTGAGAACTAAAGCAGTTAATTACTTAGGACCACACTGAATAACATAGAACGAATTTCGCTTCATGAATACTAATCATAAAACTAATCACAATGATTTTTGAGAATGAATCTATCATAAGACCCACATCCCATCACACAATGCAACACAAACCAAAGGAGCAGGTTTAGCTTTACAATAACCAAATATGTTTGGTACGCGAAAGTCTCTTTTATTATTACTAGTGAATAACGTGGAAATCACTTTCGAAAGTAAATGTATAAATCATAAAAGACGTAGGCAACCATATATTCCTTCTACATACATAGAGTACAACTAAAACTGTAAAAGGTTCGTATTGGAAGTTGGGTTCCATCAATGACCAAGGCAAAGAAATACCTCTAGCGAGATGGTCCAAGACTTAACAAATGATCCTTCGGAGTGGCAGAGCTGGCCAGCATTAACAAGCTGGTTGGAATCTTACCTGAACATAATTTCCCCTGGTTGTTACCGACCATTATCCGAGGTTCCTTGATCTACCATCCACGTAAGTAAACTTGCCAAGGCTCCATACGATACCATCACTTTTTAACTATAAGGAAACGTATGTCCTTATCTCTGCTGTCCATCATCCTGTTTCGGCCAATCACTGGTTGTAAGACTCTAAATTCACGTTTCAACACAAAGCTATGCTATATCAGCCATGCTTTGATCATCATCCACACAAAGCCCTACTTTTTAATAAAAAGCTTTAATCGGTTCAGCGCTAAACATGCTACATTGTCAATTCACAACATATAAACTGATAATCACTAAGTATATAACCTTTGAGCTCGTAAATCTCGAAGAAAAGTGTTAAGCTGAAGGAATGAATTCCCCGCCACCAAAAAAAATATGTTTAGTAAAATTATCCAATATATTATAAATTACAATGTTATACATCCATCCATTTACTAGTTCGTTCTGGGTTTGCACGAAACTGAAGGCACCTTATTCCTCGTCCAATAAAGAGGAGAGGCCCTTGCAGATCCATATAATCAACAAGTACGTCTGGACCACTACCACTTATAACCTCACCCTGTGGGTACACCCCAATCGAGACATCAGCAATAAATCCAAACATTGTAAAGATTCCCTATCTTCAACCATCATCTTCGAATATTCTTGAATATTCGTTGTATAGTTATTCAGAATAGGTTGGAACCCGGTCTGTTCTAAATAACTAGTGCATCTTTACAATCAATTGATATATAAAAATATCATGAGTCTCATTCCACTTCGGAATATTCTTTTACTCAAATCATTCTTTTATTCGGGTATACCCATTCAAATATCAAATATTTACATTCTTTAAACTCTTATTTAAATCTTTTACTTGGAAAACAATTCAAAAAATTATAAAATCTCATTTCACAAATTTAACTCAAATTAGTTTTCTATGCTTTGTCGGGATTATTGAATCCCATGAAAATGGTAATTTCTCAAATAATTATCTCGTTCACATCCTATTCATCCCATGGAGCAAAATTGGCGGTACTTCATATCTAATACCCCTCGTATTTTGATAAGTTTAATTACCCTTTTTCATTTCAAATCTGATTGAAGAATTCAATTGTCTTTATGGGAAAAGCATATTTATCCCAAATCCAACCCATTCATTGATCACTGATTAGGGTAAATTACTTTGTCTTTCTTTGATTCATATCTCTAGCCCAAAATCGTACTTATGATTTCTTATTCATATCATTAGGGAAAAACCATTCATTAACTAGAATTAGTTTTCGATTGCATTGTAGCATCCCATAAATTTTCGACTCTTGAATCCAGACATTTATACACTCCATGTCCAAATTCAAGTATCGAAATCCCAAAAAGCTAATAGAAAGACATAATAGGATGAGAAATAGAAAGAAAGAAAGAAAGTTAAGAATGGAAGAAAGAAGAAGAACAATAGCACACAGTCTCACATTGCAGTGGAATAAAATATAATACAGAAATAAATCTTTGTTTAAAAACTTAAAATAATACTTACAATTCTCAGAGTACAGTGGTTACTCAACATATCCGAATAGTTATAACAATATGTCCTTGTTCACAACACACAGCGGAATAATATGTGAATCATACATCTGAACTCCTCCAACTCGTCTCCTGGAATTTCGTATCTTATCTTGAACTTGTACAACTCGGTCTGAACCAACTGGGTCTGACCCGAGCATCACAAACGCACAGGTCAGTCTGGTGACTAGCATGAGAAAAACTCACTAAATTATTGGTAGCATCCAACTTGATTTAAAGTTTAAAATCATTTCAAAATAAAAGAAAAATCGTAAGACCAATCCTGTAACACCCCGTATTTTCTATGAACGTATAAGTAACAAATTAAAGTATACTTAATTTTAGGGGAAGAATTAAGGGAAATGGGTTGAGCCATTGCATTCATATTGAAATTCTGCTTAAGATAGAGTCTGAGTTTGCATAAAATGGATACCGTATGAAGAAGATATGGACGAACGAAGTTAGGCAGAAAACCCGGAAACAGGCCAGAATACACTGGCGCACTTGTGAAGTGCGCCAGTACAAAAATGCACTGGCGCACCTGCCAAGTGCGCCCATACGGATCCAGCGCAGAATTTTGGAGTGTTCTATGATGACGTGTCTTCTTCTGAGTGGCTGGATGACCTGTCTTCGAGCTGGGTGGTTCTGATGACTTCTGGACTGATTTGAAGGCTATAAATCACCCTATTCTCCTATAAAAACACCCCCTAAACCTCACTTTCTCTCCACACAATTTCATTCTGCCTATACTCTACCTCTATTCTAATTAAAATAAAATAATGGCGTCGCTACTCTGCTGAAATCTAAGCTAGAACTAGTGCGTCTTCTTCCAATCTGAATAGAATTAAATGAGAACAACTATTTTCTAATCTAATCGATAGTCTACGCCAAAGGAGAGCTATTCACTTTCAGAATACAGATTCCAGAATACAAGAATTGTTCCCTTTTTGTGAGTACAGTTATTTTCAGATATGAACTTTAATTATGATCTTGACATGGTTATAAATCTGAATATGAGGTTATGCATATTCTTATCTGTCAGATCTGGTTTTTCTGTGATTATTCTCTTTTTTTTCTGTTCTATAGCCAGGCTACTACGAGCCTACGCCAAAATCTCATAAGAGATTAATGCATGAACACTAAATTTTGGGATAAATAATGAATAATGCATATTTGGGCATGACTGATCTGTGACTGATTTGAGAAAAGGATATATGTTGTAAATTAGATCTAGATCTGTGCATACTCTGTGATTTGGAAGAAGAGGAATCATTGAATGATAACATATGACTTGAAACTTGGGGACATAAAGCATATAAAAATTAAGATCTGATTTTGAGAGGATATAATTTAAAGATCTAGATTTTTGGGTATATTTTATATAACGATTCATGACTTGAAAAGGGAATATGAAACTTAGGTGTAAAGACCTATATTAAAATAGGATAACTATTAATGTGAATGCGCCTAAATATGGATTTTTGGATATTGGCGTTAAAGGCTATAATTTGGCATAATTCATATCATGGTTTGGGGCTTTTAGAGAGTGTTCTGTACTATGCAAAGTTTAACGAAAATTTGGGGGCATATATTGTATTATGAATTACGACCATGATTTGAGCATGTAAGTTTAGGCTTAATTTATGATTAGGCAAGATATGTAAATAGAATTTTTAAGAAATGTTAAATCTGCTAATCTGCTGAATTGCTTAATCTGCTAAATCTGTTGAATTGCCTATTCTGCTAATCTGCTAAATTGCCTAATCTGCTAAATCTGTTATCTGCTAAATCTGTTGAATTGCTTAATCTGTTGAAAGCTAAATAATTGTAATTTGGAGGCTCGATCTAAAATTGAGCAAAACTTGTTGATAGAACTTTGGATAATCTGCCGTAACCTGTAAAGAAGTTAAATTTGCTAAATGGATATCATTGGTCTGATATTTTATGTAATGGAATAAAGTGGCTATGACACGAGGTTAAACTCCGTTTGCGGTAGATGCCTTCTCGGAACCAACCGGCTTAACCAGCGACCGCAAACTGTTAGTCTAATGTGAGAGGTCGTACGCATAACTAAAATATGCTTAGACGCGAGGTTAGGTCTGGCTTGTGGCAGAAGTATGCCCGGAACCGCCCGACATATCCAGCGGCCAAAAGCTACAGACCTAATGAGAGAGGTATGTGCATTAATTTTTAATTAATGCAAATCTGAGATAAATATGATGCATAAAACGTGTTGGGTGGATAGGGTTAAACCAATTGGACTGATGAATTTAATAAACCCGTTTCATGAATCTGTAGGCCCAATATAAAGTTAGACAATCTGTAAGTCTGTTAAAACTGTACATCTGATCCGTTAGTCTGAAAACTTGTTAACTTGATTGTCTGATATGTGAACTAGTAAATCCGAACTCTGTATGTTTCAAACTTGTAAACAAGTTAATCTGAAATCTGTTAGTATGGGGACATAAGGTTATGAGGGGAAATACTTGTGTCATCTGTAGTTTTGGACGCATATTAGTTAGTAACCCTTTCTGGTATCAAAAACTTTGACCCCATGCTATGTAGGGGTCCGAGCACGCTTACTGAACTAATTATAAGCGGTTCATTTTGATAATGGCGAGGAGTGTTGATGGTGCGTTCCAACCGGGTCATGTACGTGCATGGATCCGGTCTGCTCTAAGGATGTCAGACACCATGAAATCTGTAAATAGGTCTATTCCAATAGGTTGCCACTTTAGGGAGTGATACACCCTACTGTGGGGCCGACGCAGGGTATTTATGTATTAAGGAGCCGATCGCTTGGGGCAGGACTTAGGGTACACTTAGTTCTGTCTATGTCTGTTGGTACCATCTGTTTCTGTTGGGTGGTAACACATGTCTGTTTCTGCGTGGTACCGTCTGTTGGGGTGGTTAAGGCCCATTACTAGTGTACACCTAATTCTAACATTTTGTTTCCATGGGGATTATTCTGTTTGTCTCTGATTCCATTTTCAATTCTGTTTCCGTACCTTCTGTCTGTTGGGTTGGTAAAGGCCCATTAGTTGGGTGGTAAAGGCCCATTATTAGTATTCTGTTTCCATACCTTCTGTCTGTTGGGGTGTTAAATGCCCATTATTAGTATTCTGCTTCTGTACCTTCTATCTGTTGGGGTGGTGAAGGCCCATTACTAGCATTCTGTTTCTGTATAGATTATTCTATTCCGATTCTGTTTCAGTTTAGACATTAGGGTAACACCTAACCCTGTTATACTAGTATTAGTGCAGAGAAGTAAGATGTAAGTAAGGAACATAACTTGGTTTACATCATTCTGTTTCTTCTGTTAACTTAAAGTATATCTACTATTCCTGTTGATGTAATCTCTCATCTAGCTTTATTTACATGTCATGATAATATTATTTGTTTATATGCTGGAAGTCACTGGACTCGCCAGACTTTATGTATGACCTCGTTTGTTTTCGCCCCTTTTCTTTCCGTTTACCCCCAGGTGCTCAGGGTGGAAACATAGGAGCTTGATTCTGATTCTCTCTGCTTGAAGTGCTTGGAGTATTTCTTGGATTTGACTCTATCTTTTCATGGCAGTTTATGTTGGGGATTATGGCTTTGAAACTTTACATTCTGAAGGATTTTGTATAAGACTGGTAATTGTTTACTTGAGTTTTGGTATTGTGATTTAGAAATATGTAACCAAACTTATTTCTGCTTCTGCTGTAATAAAGTTATAATTTTTCAAGTACTACTTATCTGTCTTGTAATATTCTGTTCTTTCTACTAAAACGCTCCATCAAAGTTAAGGCATTCCCTTTGTGAGTGAACTTAACGAAGGTGGGGTGTTACACTTGGTATTAGAGCTGAAGGTTACCAGATTTGATAAAACGTTTTTGAAAACTATTTTCAAAAAGGTTTTAAAAAGGAAGTATTTTCAAAAGGAAAGTTTATTTTGAAAAACATAGTCCCCAAAGCCATATATCTATCTTTTGATTTTCTGTTTAATCCTTGTTTCTTTCTTTTCTGAGTCTCCGGGCCACTTGGCTTTCTGGGAGGTAACCTCATCTCGACATGGTTCCGTAGGCATGATGAGACTACGGCGCCTATCAAAGGGCAAAGAAGTGCCTAACTTCCATCTATAGCCGCAGTAATCTCACCTACGGCTAATCCTCTTTCGAGCTTCGTAGGGTTTTCCATGCGATGGGGGCAACTCTAGAGAAAGACTTGTTAACATGTAAGAAGACTGGTTGTTTTCAGTGCAGTGAGACAGGGCATCTGATCAAGGATTGCCCTAGAAGGTAAGGGCAAAGGGTAGAATCTTCTAGAAGGTAGATGAATGTTCTCGTAGTTGGTGGACAAGATAGAGGTGGAAAAATTTTCGTAGAAAGTTTAATTTCCTTATCTGATCATTCTGGCATTTTAATTCTATAGTTGAGTCTCTGCACTTTAATACTAGTCTTGTTTCTGATCCCGCTATAGTCTCAAACCCCATAAGGGTTACGACTCATCTTTTTGTGATAGGTTGGGGTTTGAGGGTATCTGCGTTAAGCGTTAAGTTGACTGTGACGCATACATTCTGGTTTTTGTGGGATATGGTGGGGTTTTATCATGCTTAGTTTCCTAAGAATCATTTGATAATCTGATCTGTACTAGTAGTATGTAAGTATCTGAATATTTCTGAAAAGGATAGGGGTTTTTACTCAAAGCGTGAAGTAGATTTCTAGTTTTGACATTGTTTAATGGGTGTAAACATGTGTTTGAGACATGTTATGTTTGATGGTTGCAAATGGATGCAAGTGGTTGCTAGTGGTTGCTCGTGGATGCATATACACACACTAGGCACTAGATCGGCTCAATAACACTTTCATACTGCATATGGATGTGTGCGCATTTTTCACTTTTTGTGGATGCAAAATGATTGACTCATCACATGGATGTTGCATTTGGATGAATGGTTATGCACATAGATACAAATGATGTGTATCAAATGGGATTTCTTGCATACATAATTGGACTCATGGCACCAACATGGTTCGCATTGAGGAGGTCAACTGAATCAGTAGACCGCCTGATCTTTGCATTAGATAAGAGACATATACACACACTTTTGCATATGTTCATACAACATTAGAAGTTTTCTAAGGACAGTGGATGCTTGTGGATGACGGTTGAGTAGATGGATGATTGGATGGTAGGACACATTCTTCTTAACTTGAAGATTTCGGGGACGAAATCCTTTAAGGAGGGGAGAATGTAACACCCCGTATTTTCTATGAACGTATAAGTAACAAATTAAAGTATACTTAATTTTTAGGAGAAGAATTAAGGGAAACGGGTTGCGCCATTGCGTTCGTCTCGAAATTCTGCTTGAGATAGAGTTCGAGCTTGCATAAAACGGATAATGTATGAAGAAGATATGGACGAACGAAGTTAGACAGAAAAACAGGAAATAGGCCAAAATACATTGGCGCACTTGTAAAGTGCGCCAGTACAAAAATACACTGGCGCACCTGCCAAGTGCGCCCATACCGATCCAGCGCAGAATTCTTGAGTGTTCTGTGATGACGTGTCTTCTTCTGAGTGGCTGGATGACCTATCTTCGAGCTGGGTGGTTCTGATGACTTCTGGACTGATCTGAAGGCTCTAAATCACCCTATTCTCCTATAAAAACACCCCATAAACCTCACTTTCTCTCCACACAATTTCATTCTGCCTATACTCTGCCTCTATTTTAATTAAAATAAAATAATGGCGTCGCTACTCTGCTGAAATGTAAGCTAGAACCAGTGCATCTTCTTCCAATCTGAATAGAATTAAAAGAGAATAACTATTTTCTAATCTAATCGATAGTCTACGCCGAAGGAGAGCTATTCATTGTCAGAATACAGATTCCAGAATACAAGAATCGTTCCCTTTTTATGAGTACAGTTATTTTCAGATATGAACTTTAATTATGATATTGACATGGTTATAAATCTGAATCTGAGGTTATGCGTATTCTTATCTGTCAGATCTGTTTTTCTATGACTATTCTCTTTATTTATTTATTTATTTTTGTTCTATAGCCAGGCTACTATGAGCCTGCGCCAAATCTCATAAGAGATTAACACACGAACACTAAATTTTGGGGTAAATAATGAATAATGCATAATTGGACATGACTGATATGTGACTGGTTTGAGAAAAGGACATATGTTGTAAATTAGATCTAGATCTGTGCATACTCTGTGATTTGGAAGAAGAGGAATCATTGAATGATAACATATGACTTGAAACTTGGGGACATAATGCATATAAAAATTAAGATCTGATTTTAAGAGGATATAATTTAAAGATCTAGATTTTTGGGTATATTTTATATAACGATTCATGACTTGCAAAAGGAATATGAAAGTTAGGCGTAAAGACCTATATTAAAATAGGATAACTACTAATGTGAATGCGCCTAAATATGGATTTTTGGATATTGGCATTAAAGGCTATAATTTGGCATAATTCATATCATGATTTGGGGCTTTTAGAGAGTGTTCTGTACTGTGCAAAGTTTAACGAAAATTTAGGGGCATATATTGTATTATGAATTATGACCATGATTTGAGCATGTAAGTTTACGCTTAATTTATGATTAGGCAAAATATGTAAATAGAATTTTTAAGAAATGTTAAATCTGCTAATCTGTTGAATTGCTTAATCTGCTAAATCTGTTGAATTGCCTGTTCTGCTAATCCGCTAAATTGCCTAATCTGCTAGATCTGTTATCTGCTAAATCTGTTAAATTGCTTAATCTGTTGAAAGATGAATAATTGTAATTTGGAGGCTCGATCTAAAATTGAGCAAAACATGTTAATAGAACTTTGGATAATCTGCCGTAACTTGTAAAGAAGTTAAATCTGCTAAATGGACATAATTAGTCTGATATTTTCTGTAATGGAATAAAGTGGCTATGACACGAGGTTAGACTCCAATTGTGGTAGAAGCCTGCCCGGAACCAACTGTCTTAACCAGCGACCGCAAACTGTTAGTCTAATGTGAGAGGTCTTAGGCATAACTAAAATATGCTTAGACACAAGGTTAGGTCTGGCTTGTGGCAGAAGTCTGTCCGGAACCGCCCGACATATCCAGCGGCCACAAGCAACCGACCTAATGTGAGAGGTCTGTGCATTAATATTTAATTAATGCAAATCTGAGATAAATATGATGTCTAAAACGTGTTGGGTGGATAGGGTTAAACCAATTGGACTGATGAATTTAACAAACTTGTTTCGTGAATCTGTAGTCCCGATACATAGTTAGACAATCTGTAAGTCTGTTAAAACTGTACATCTGATCCGTTAGTCTGAAAACTTGTTAACATGATTGTCTAATCTGTGAACTGGTAAATCTGAACTCTGTATGTCTGAAACTTGTAAACAAGTTAATCTGAAATATGTTAGTATGAGGACACAAGGTTAGGGGGGAATACTTGTGTCATCTGTTGTTTGGGACCCATATTAGTTTGTAACCCTTTCTGGTATTAAAAACTTTGACCCCATGCTATGTAGGGGTCCGGGCACGCTTACTGAACTAATTATAAGCGGATCATTCTGATAATGGCGAGGGGTGTTTATGGTGCATTCCAACCGGGTCATGTGTGTGCATGGATCTGGTCTGCTCTGAGGATGTAAGACACCGTGACATATGTAAATAGGTCTGTGCCAATAGGTTGCCACTTTAGGGAGTGATACACCCTATTGTGGGGCCAACACAGGGCATTTATGTATTAGGGAGCCGATCGCTTGGGGTAGGACTTAGGGTACACTTAGTTCTGTCTGTTTCTGTTGGTGCCGTCTGTTTCTGTTGGGTGGTAACACCTGTCTGTTTCTGCGTGGTACCGTCTTTAGGGGTGGTAAAGACCCATTACTAGTGTACACCTAATTCTAACATTCTGTTTCCATACGGATTATTCTGTTTCCATCTCTGATTCCGTTTCCGATTTAAAGGCCCATTAGTTGGGTGGTAAAGGCCCATTTTTAGTATTCTGCTTCCATACCTTCTGTCTGTTGCGGTGGTAAAGGCCCATTATTAGTATTCTGCTTCTGTACCTTCTGTCTGTTGGGGTGGTGAAGGCCCATTACTAGCATTCTGTTTCTGTATAGATTATTCTGTTCTGATTCTGTTTCAGTTTAGACATTAGGGTAACACCTAACCCTGTTATACTAGTATTAGTGCAGAGAAGTAAGATGTAAGGAACATAACTTGGTTTACATCATTATGTTCCTTCTGTTAACTTAAATTACATCTGCTATTCCTGTTGATGTAATCTCTCATCCAGCTTTATTTACATGTCATGATAATATTATCTGTTTATATGCTGGAAGTCACTGGACTCGCCAGACTTTATGTCTGACCTCGTTTATTTTCGCCCCTTTTCTTTCCATTCCCCCCAGGTGCTCAGGGTGGAAACATAGGAGCTTGATTCTGATTCTCTCTGCTTGAAGTGCTTGGAGTATTGCTTGGCTTTGACTTTATCTTTTCATGGCAGTTTATGTTGGGGATTATGGTTTTGAAACTTTACATTCTGAAGGATTTTGTATAAGATTGATAATTGTGTACTTGAGTTTTGGTATTGTGATTTAGAAAGATGTAACCAAACTTATTTATGCTTCTGCTGTAATAAAGTTATAATTTTTCAAGTACTACTTATATGTCTTATAATATTCTGTTCTTCCTACTAAAACGCTCCATCAAAGTTAAGGCATTCCCTTTGTGAGTGACCTTAACGGAGGTGGGGTGTTACAAATCCACACATAAACACGGACGGTTTTTACCTTACGATAACCCAAAATATTTTTGAAATCAATATCTTTTTTGATATTATAATAATGTCTAATCACAAGTAAATATAAATCTAGCGGAATTCTTGCATCTCATGCTCCATATATATAGTTTACAATCAAAACCGCCGGCGCTTATTAGAGATTGGATTTCCAACTATGACAAGGTATGGAACCACCTGCCGATAGTGTATCTCTAGAGAGGAATACATTAGGTTCAACAAGAACGTCCTGCAACCCAGCGCACACATGGCCGACCACTCATTTCTCTTGAGTGTATCGAATATATTGTCACCTTATGGTTGCTAGCAACATAACCGTTACCGGGAGATACGGAAGCGAAAAGAAGTAACAAATATGAATATTCTCTAGATGGTGACAATACACCCTAATGGATGCGACCCACATAGCCATGCTTCCTGCCCAATTTTTGTCATTTCCCGGTTGATGAGGCTTGAGGTCATAATTTATTTAGTTGATTATTTATTTATATTCTTATGGAACATCTGGCCACGATACACTTTGAATGCCACATTATCAGATCCGCCAAATCACTAATTGACGTCCACAAAAATATTATGGTCATTAAGCTAAGAGAAGTTCCCTTCTCCGCCACTAACAGAAATACGTTTGTAAAAACCAACGTACGTGATTTTTTTTGGAAATACTTTGTTAAACATTCGTCCATACATGTTGTCCTGGGTCCGGACAAACCGAAGGCACCCTCCTACCACATCCTAGGAATCACCCTGTAGATTAGTAGCGAGAAGTCCTTGCAATCCGTAAATTCCAACCACAACAGAACCATAGTATATCTCTGACTGCTAAACCAGAGATTTTAAGTAGTTCTTTGGCTTTATGAATCTTTACGGTCTTCGATACTCCGTCCCGATCAGCGTCGGATACATATTCATTGTTTTCGTATTTGCTGGTCGAAATAATTTTCGAAAATAAATTCGATCCCGGTCTTTCCTCACCAACAATCGCTTTAGGCCAAATTTGATAGTCGGTTATTTAACTATCAAATTAATAAAACCATTCATCCATAAAAGAAAAATGAATTTATTGATTCAATAATCGCCTTTTTAATTAATCATTCGTCAATTAAACTTATTAATTTTTCCAATATCTGAAATATTCATTTTCTCTTCTTATATTAGTATAAGAATATTCAAAACCGTTTATTTCCAATACTTTTGGAACACACTTTTCATTTTGGCCATTAGCCCCTAACCATAAAATTTGTAAGAGAATAATTCTCTAAATGTTGATCCCGAAGGCCGAAACCAACATCAGATCGACATTCAGAAAACTATCCATCTCAACTAATCTCCAGTTGGTTTCTAATATCCGAATTCCATTTCTTAATTTCTAAACGAGGATTTCCAATATAAATTACCATTCTTAAATGAGATGTTTATCTCAAAATTATAAATATTCAAATATTTAACTTAAAAATATTATTTAAAAAATATAGTTACAACCTTTATACAATATTACCTTATGGATTTGATTTGCAGAAACATTTGGTAAATATTTGTTTTCTAAACTGAAACAAGATTTTTCTTATAATGATATATTTTCCATTAACTAATTTCATTTCATTTCATTTTAACATTTGTAAACCAAGTTCTATATCAAGTCTTTATTCCAAAAATCTTTATAAACATTTGTATATGTTTATTTTACTCATTCTAGTTTTATTCCAATGAGCCCCATTTATTTTTATTCTAACTTCTATTCAAAATATTCGTACATAACTTTTGCAAGTTCTTGCTAATAATATTTATCATTTATAAACCATATATAACATCCTTTATTATAATCCATATTATATTACTCAACTTAGTTCATCTCCAATTTAATTATTATTTATAGTTTAAAATCCTTTCTAACTTCCTTTCAAAAATTCTTAGTTGCAAAATATTCGCTTCAACCCCTATTCACCTCAGCCGTGAATAATAACCTTTAATACACATCTATTCTTGACTAAATTTGTTGATTTGTCCAAACTTGTCGGTTTCAAGTTCCAATTCTATTATCACTTTTATTATTAGATTTATTTCATATAATCTAATTTATAATTTCTATTAAACTTGGATAATTCAAATCCATTAACAATACCGATTCCAAACCCAATTTCCATTTATCCTCATATTATCATTTCTGAATTTTCTAATAATTCACTTCTTTATAAATATGGTTTATAAAATCAACTTGTCGTCTTATTTGTTAAAACAAGTCTCCACTGTTCAATTCTATTTATAATCTGGTTTCTAAATAAATATCCTATTTAAGAATAAAATTCTCCTTTATATACTTTTATATATTTAAATTCCAATTTAAATGTGAATATAAACCTGCTTAAGATTTCCTTTAACTATAAACAAGTTCTTATACATCCTAAATTTCCCTAAATGAATTCAAATGACTGGATTATCGCTTTGATTATTATTAAATGAATAATAATTCATTTCGACATTTTATAGAAATACTTTGCTTCATCATTTACTATTAACATAATAGTTAACCTCTCTTTAAAATAATAATTCACTTCCTTAAAAATTCAATAGTCGTCTTTACTTTCATTTCTATTTATAAATGTGGTTTCTAAATAAATATCTTAAATTCCCTTTAAACATATTATATTTAAAATTATGTTTTAAAAAACGATCTATTATTTTGACATTTAAGAATATCTAAAATAAGGGTCCAATGTTAATACACATCCAAACAAAACATCAAATGTCACTGGTGATAAATCATATCATATATCAGTATATATATGAAAACAAATAAAATAAATGTTAAGGAATCCAGTTGGACCACTCCACCCTGTTTTCCTGCATCCACAGATGTTAGTCAACAATAATAATACCCATCCTGCTTCAAGGCAGAATATCGCGGTATAGAAGGTCATCCACTATATATATTGTGGGGCGTGTAGGGAAATCATCCGCTAATGGTACTACGGGCATTACCCAATCACCATTCACCAATATTATTATTATATAATAATATTATTATATAATATTATCACTTTATATCAAGCAATTATCATCCAATAAGCAAGCAATAAAATTTGAACTATTAAAAATAGTTCAAAATAATTTAACTGAGTGAGTTTAACTCACCTCGATTTTCCATTTCTGGATATCCGACTTAATCCCAGATCATCACAGTTACGAATCATTTTGAATAAAATATTTACCTTTGACTATTTATTTTAAATTAACGGTTAACCGACTATTTATTCTCATTGACTTAGCACACAAATAAATTATATTATGAATATTAATTTCTAAAAAGAATGTATACCTTAATGATAAAGCTCCATTCCTATTTCAACGTTCCATCAATACTCATATATAACCTGCATTGCCTTGCTAATGCCTGCTTCTTCTGTATTACCCAAATCGGCCTCAACATTTTTGCCAACTTTCTCACATCAATGCAGTTTGAATTCACTAGTTCATCATCCAACCATACTGCCAAACTCACCTCATTTACCACTGCAATGCTCCATCCCGTCATTCCAAACACTTCTTCAATGGCAGACCCTTGTATCCACTGTCCCCACAAACAAACAATGACTTCCCTTCCCCAATACATTCATCTGCTCCATCGCGAACCAAGACAATTCCATCTCTATGTTTAATACCACTGGACTTCAAATCAACGGCTATTTTTCAATAATCACTCCAAACTATGCAAGACAAAATCTCTGTCGAACCAAACACCTTCCCAAAACAAGAATACACAGCAACCTCACCGTTGAGCACTGTCTTCCCTTTTCAACACCATTGCCATCATATTGACCCCCCTCCAGTTCGTTATCCAGTGACTTTGCAATGCTCTTATCCCCATCCTCCTTCACTGCCGATCCTCCAAGTCCAAAACCGAGCTCCACTCTAGTATACGGACTCAACGTCACACAATTCTAGTCTATCGCACAACTTATTCAAGATCCGCATCACTTCTGCAAACACCGGAACAACATCGACATTTGATGCATTTTATTCCATACATCGCCAGCGCCGTCAATCTTCCGTCGAGCCTCTAGAAATGGCCACATGTCCGACTGCGATTCAACAAGTTCGCGAGCACTATTAGTATTGAGTCAAGCTTCAGATTCGAGTCAGGGATTAAATCACGATTTTGATTTCAATTTCTGTTTCCCCCCTTTTTTAAGAATGGTGGATTTCGATTTGTGAAGAAAGTAAAAGGAACGGAAAGAAAACAACTTAAATTGTTCTGTTGGTTTGGGATGATAGAATCGAACGTGAGGTACAAATTTATAGGCGAGAGAGAACAAAGATAAGAAGAACGTCGAACTCAACTGGTACTGGTAGCTAAGCATTAGGTATTGACATTAGGCTTGTAGTGTTCCTTGATTGATGATTGAAGAGAAAGATCGAAGCAGCTACTTAGGATAGCTTGGCAGAATTTCTTCGGTAGGAAGGAATAGGGTGTACATGGTTTGAAAAGAGAAAGGTAGCTGTAACATGCCTAGGTTCTTAGAATATCTTCGGTGATAAGGTATCTACGTTGGGAAGTATATAAATCTGCTACCCAATTTATTTGAATTGATGTGATTTAATTAAAATATCATGTTCATTTTGATCTCCTATTTGAGTGCTAAAAATGTTATTTCTAGGGTTATATTACTATTCTGAACTCATTGGAATAGATTGTGAACCCCCATTCAATCCTATAGAGAAGATATCAAATTAAATCGACGAATACTGAAATTGTTTGCAATATCGCTATTTTCACTAAATAATATTAATAGAAAAAATTAACTGATTATAAATAATTATATTTATCGAATAAAAATTTCTATTAAATAAATTAAATAGATATACTCCTTATATAAATCTCCATTTCAAATCAAATCAAATATTTAAATGTTTTAATCTTTAGCCGTTAATAGTCGAAAAATAGGAGACGTTACATTCCTTCCCCCTTACAAGAATTTCGTCCCTGAAATTACCAAGTAGAAAAGATGCTACATCTTATTCACTTCAGACAATCCACTCATGCAACTCGACACTTGCCCTCATATCCTTCCTACTCAATCAACTTACTAGTTCCAATTTCACTCATCAATCCTTAACTTCAATTTCCAATTGGACATTAATTTTTTTGTTAACAAAAATTTTCAAAACAATTGAAATTTTTTCTAACTCCCTAAATTTTTGAAAATTTTCGCCAGCACCTCCTTTGTACGGGCTGATCGGTACAACTACAAAATGCCTCTCTGGGCCCTCTCCAGTCAAAAAGAAAATTAAAATGCTAAGTGGCTTGCCAAATAGGCTCATAAAATCCCATATTGAATTAAACATGTACCTTTTTGTCAGGCATCTCATATTTATTCTTCACACTTGCTTCCATCTAATAATCTGCTCTATCATATACACCTGTGTTTCTAACTAACTATAAACAATTTAACTTCTTACTTCAAATTCACCAATTCATCCATCAATTTGTTTTCTTACTTAACTCATGATAATTTAACTACCATGTTCACATACATATACCTTTGCTATTAAACAAGTTGTAACAACCCGGAAAATCAGAACCAAATTTTTTTTTAGTTTGGCTATTTTAATGAATTTTGAATATTTATAATAAATTACTTTAAATAATAACGACTAAAAATTCTTTTGGATTCAATTTATAGTGAACATATTTATTTTAACTATAAAACAAGGCCTGAAATGGCGCGATAGTTTGAAAATTTGAATTCGAACTTTGACTGACTATACAGGATGCAAAATAAAACAGATTTTAGTGAAACCAAAAATATTTAAATCTGTTTAAGAATATCTTTCTAAGGAATCTAAAAAATCGAAATTTCATAGTGGGAATCAAAAATTATGGCCAAATGAATTTTCAAAAAGGTCGCTATGGAGTTAATATAGCCCTTGAAAATAGACGTTTTGCAAACGACCTCCGTTTTCGATGAAACCACTTTTGTTGGATCCGGAATGTCAAATTATTGCTAGATTCCAAATTACATAATTTTGGAGTTAATATGTGGGCGTAGAAAAGGAAAATGTGTTTGGTTAATTTCAATCAATTTGGATCGACCAGAAAATGGTCATTTTTCAAATGGTCTCCAAATTCAACGAAATCAGTTTTTTTGGGACCGTATCGTCCAATCATATCTAGATTTATTTTTCTGGAATTTTTGGAATCAGTATATGGCCCCAGCAAATTGAAATGTACGTTCAAATCCATGTTTGAATGTTTTATATTTTAATTTGAAGAATCACCGACTAAAACAGTTGAATGGGCCTACAAAACATATTCAATTGTGTCATAAATGAGTGTATTTAGCTAGGGATGATAGTCGTTAGGTTTGAACTGGAGTTCGTTTGAAAAAACAGATATTTTTGGAATTATAAATAGCACGGGTCAATCAGATTTTTTATAAAAAAATAATTTTCTCTCTCCCCGATCAACGATATCGAAGGCGGAAACCCCCTCCGTCGTTCCGGACCAAATTCTGGCGAATCCAAGCCGAATTAGCCCTTGCCCCAGTTGAACTTTTTGAATATCTTCCTCCCCTCTCCAAATCCATACCTGATTCACCCCTCCTCATTGCGTATCCACCGAGAACGTGCCCCCTGAAGTCGACGTCTTCGAAGTGCCGCCGCCACCTGGTTTCGCCATTGAACTGGCCATCTCAATAGGCGCCAGACGTGCCTCTCCAGTCCCGACAGCATGGCGTAGGCCGATCGTCTTCAAGCTTCACGGTTTAGTCTCAATTTGCAAACCTAGTTTCGAACGTTCAAACTGAGGTAGTGGCTTATTATTTTTGAACTGATTTCAACATATAAAAGTGTTGCAAAGTTTGATTTTGGAAAAGAATCATATTTTTTTGCTATGTTGTCGAAATCCAGTGAAACAAGAGACATTGGACCCGTGAGGACGTCTTCTACATTCTAGAAGAGATCGGAGAATTTTTGGAGCTTCCTACAATTTTTGGAGGAGTGGAACCCAATGTGAGATTTCTAAATTCAAAATGATATGGAATGGCGATGTATAAATTATATAATCGATGTATAAGTTATATAAGCGTTGTACACCTCATGTATAAGCGTTGTATAAATTATTTGTACGATGTATAAGTTATATATACGT
This sequence comes from Allium sativum, assembly GCA_030737875.1. Taxonomy (NCBI): domain Eukaryota; kingdom Viridiplantae; phylum Streptophyta; class Magnoliopsida; order Asparagales; family Amaryllidaceae; genus Allium; species Allium sativum. The sequence continues at coordinate 921,666,682 of CM060910.1, forward strand.
TGTAAAAATCATGTGCATTGAATGGAGTTGAAATGAAATTGAAATATATTTATATACGTATTTATATACGTATACTCCGCTCGTCCACAGACCATGGACGATACATATTGGTTGTGATTGTTTGGATTTAAGTTGACGTGGAATTTAGTGAATATTACGAATGGTTGATTGTTGATAATGGTTGGTTGCGGTTGAAACCAAATAGTATTAGCTTGTGGAAAAATTCGTCTGCCTACGAATTAGATTATAGAAATCCCCCTTGTCAAAAGCTGCGAGGCTTTAAGGTAGAGCGAGGAGCCGGACGGTGCCGGTTTTAACTACCCTGCCGTTATGCTGCCGAAATTTTCTGAAATATTCATGTGTTGAAATATATTCATGTGTTGATATAAAATATTCATGTTTGGAATAAATTGTTTGAACGATAAAAATAACATTTTTACTGTATAAATGAAGTATATAAAATATTCATGTTTGAAATAAATTGTTTAAACAATAAAAGTCACATTTTTATCACCTATATGAAGTATATAAAATAATCATGTTTGAGGTAAACTGTTTTGACCATAAAAATTACATTTTTATCATATGCATGAAGTGTTAAAAATAGTCATGTGTTGAAATAAATATTTGATGAATAAAAATATTATTTTTATCACATATATGAAATGAAAATGGTTTGGAAATCGTAGAATGGATATATATATATATATATATATATATATATAATTAAAATAAATCAAATAACGACGCTGTAGTTCGTGTTTTGAAATCGTGATTTTAAACGATTGTACCGGGAGATCCGACCATTGGATTTTACCGAAACCGAAACCGTTGGGTCCGTTTTGAAAAGATCTTTCCAATGATATAAAATTTGTAAAGATCCAACTGTTAGATTTTCAGATATGTGTAAATCAAATCTGATGAAAAACAGTGCCATGGCCGCGTTATGGCCTGAAGCGTCGTTTAAATAAATGGGCTATTTTTAAATAAATAAAAATAGTGATAAATCATTATAAAATATTATAAACGATATGGAATGGCAATAAACTGAATTTACTCGGTTTATTTGATATTTGATGGTTGAATGTATTTGACATGAAAATTATATTAATGAACGGAATTATGGATGTCAAATAATTTAACCATGAAATGAATTGATTTGAATTCTAAATATACGTGAATTAATCGAAAAGGCTGAGTTAAATCTCATTTCAAATAATTGGTCGACGATTAGAAATCGACGATGAAGACGGTAGTCGAAGACCGGAGGTCTTCACATCGTTTGGATGATTGTTGACGTCTTGATTGGGAGGCATCCCAAGACAAGGTAATAAGTGGTGGTCGTACAGACGTACTTGGAGATCGACCGGATGTGTGAGGACCTCTCTCCTGTATTGGACATATGGGACGAGGAATAATGTGCCTCCGGTTTCGTTCAGACCCAGAATGGACTTGTAAATGGACTGTGTGTCCGACATTGGATTTCATTCTGTGTGATTGATATACGTCAGTTGCATGGTGTGAATTGCCTGTGTGGCATGCTGAGATGCAATGATCAAGGATTTTGTTCAAAAGCAGAGCCTTGTGGTTGATGATCAAAGCACGACTTTAAATAGCATAGCTTTGTGTATAGCGTTGATTCGCGGGCCTCACACCCTGATATGAACCAGAAATGGGAGAGGACATCAGGGAGGACATGCGTTTCCTTCTAGCTAGGAGTGGTGTCAGCGTTTTGCAAGCCCTAACGTTTTACTTATGTGGATGATGGATAGTGAGGCTCTTCGGTCATTTCGTTCTCTGCGGAGCCGATGGTTTGGTCGGGATATGACCAGTTTACGCCCCATAGGGCGTGGAAATGCAGTGTTCATGCATTTTAATCCACTCCGTATGGACCAGCCCTGACGATCCAAGGTGCTGTTGCGGCAGTTCCTGAGGCTCGGGCGAGACAGTCTCGAAGCAGTAAGGATGATCCCTTGCCTTGGTTCATGACGGAAATCCAATTTCCAAATACGACATCGTGCGGTTTTGATTGTAAACCTATATATGGCGACATAGTGGTATGGGGCATTTATGCCGTCTATGATTGATATTTATGATTGAAATTGTTTTTGAAACATATAAACACTAGTAATAATATCAAATGCTTTTGTTTTATACGTATCAAGCATATTTTGGCCATTAGAAGGTAAAAACTCTATCCTTCGGTTTGCGTTGCATTGTGTGATGGGACCTGAGTCTTATAATGGCTTCATTTTTGTAAAAACCATTGCGATGTTTTTAAATGATTTACTTGTTTGAAGCACTGGCAATCCTATGGAGTAAACCCATTCCGCGTTAGCGGCGTGGTCCTGTGATTGACCTCATTATAAAGTAAGTTAAGTAGATTTCTCATACCAGTCCCATGACTGACTAGTAGTTTGTTTCACTTGCAAACTCGGGTGCCCTGTTTTCTACGGGCAGCCTTGTATTCAGGTTTTAGCAGGCTCTCTCTGGATAGCTATGGAGCTGAAGATGAATTTTATCACTTCTTTTATGTTGTTCAGCTCCTGTTATGTATATTATGTTTGATTCCGCTGTAGACATTTTATATAAAGCTGAACTATATTTTGTACTAAGTATGATCCTGTATACAGTGTAACTCTGATGATTATGTTTATCCAGCGTATTCTGTTGTAAATTATCTGGTATAGTGAAATATTTCTGCTCTGCTATTATTTGTTTATGTGTTATATTTCAAAGATTACCCTTGCCACCGTGGAATGGGGGTTTGGGGTCGTCACACAAGTGAAGTTCCATTTGTAATCCAAGTTCCAAGTTAAATCCTTAATTTACAAGTCCATTTACATTAGAGTTCAAATTTCAATTTCAATTAAATTGAATTTGATTTATTCTTTCACGTTAGATTCAGTTATATTCACTTGAATTGGATTCATCTCAATTCACTTTAAATTTTACTTGACACTTTTTAATTATATGCATCGAGCTTCATTCAATTTATTAGTATTGAATTTGAGAGTTTTCAGTTCATATTAATTTCCATAATTTTAATTCATCGATCCTATTTTAGCCACGTTATAATTTATTATGACTAATTGATTCCTCACACTAGCCATCTTGATTTCATAATATGATTCTTATTGCAAAAATCCTTTTTATTCAATTTTCCTGAATTCATGTTTATTTACTAACTCAATTCCAAATTTTATTAAACTTGCCCCTTTTTAGTCAAGTTTCAAGCATTCAATTCATTGTATTGGAATTTGATTTCTTAGTTTCCAATTTATTCATTCAACTTCATTAATTGTTGGTAGATTTTTATCCAATCCAACAGTTAATTAACAAACTACGTACAATCAACCTAACCAAACAAGTTGAATTCATATTTAATATTAATATATTCATATGTACAATCAACCTAACCAAACAAGTCTCTACTGTTCAATTCTATTTATAATTTGGCTTCTAAATAAATATTATACTTTTATATATTTAAATTCCAATTTAAATGTGAATATTAACCTGCTTAAGATTTCTTTTAACTATAAACGAGTTCTTATACTTCCTAAATTCCCCTAAATGAATTCAAATTACTGGATTATCGCTTTGATTATTATTAACTGAATAATAATTCATTTCCACATTTTATAGAAATACTTTGCTTCATCATTTACTATTATAATAGTTAACCTCTCTTTAAAATAATAATCCACTTCCTTAAAAATTTAATAGTCATCTTTACTTTCATTTCTATTTATTAATGTGGTTTCTAAATAAATATCTTAAATTCCCTTTAAACATATTATATTTACAATTATGTTTTGAAAATCCATCTCTTATTTTGACATTCAAGAATATCTAAAATAAGGGTCCAATGTTAATACACATCCAAACAAAACATCAAATGTCACTGGTGATAAATCATATCATATATCAGCATATATATGAAAACAAATAAAATAAATGTTGAGGAATCCAGTTGGATCCCACCAACCTGTTTTCCCTACATCCACAAATGTTAGTCAATAATAATATTATCCTGCTTTGAGGCAGGATATCGCGGTTTAGAAGATCATCCACTATATATATTGTGGGGCGTGTAGGGAAATCATCGGCTAATGGTACTACGGGCATCCGCTAATGGTACTGCAAGCATTATCCAATCACCAATCACCAATACTATTATTATTATATAATATTATCACTTTATATCAAGAAATTATCATCCAATAAGCAAGCAATAAAATTTGAACTATTAAAAATTATTCCCAATAATTTAACTGATTGAGTTTGACTCACCTCGATTTTCCATTTCTAGATATCCGACTTAATCCTAGATCGTCGCAGTTACGTATCATCTTGAATAAATTATTTACCAATGATTATTTATTTTAAATTAATAGTTAACCGACTATTTAATCGAACTGACTTAGCTCATAAATAAATTATTTTATGAATATTAATTTCTAAAAAGAATGTATACCTTAATGATAAAGCTCCATTCCTATTTCGACATTCCATCGATACTCATATATAACCTACATTGCCTTGCTAATGCCTGCTTCTTCTGTATTACCCAAATCGACCTCAACATTTTTGCCAACTTTCTCACATCAATTCAGTTTGAATTCACTAGTTCATCATCCAACCATACTGCCAAACTCATCTCATTCACCATTGTAATGCTCCATCCCGTCAGTCCAAACACTTCTTCAATGACAAACCCTTGTATCCACTGTCCCCACAAACAAACAGTGACTTCCCTTCCCTAATACATTTATCTGCTCCATCAAGAACCAAGACATCTCCATCTCCATATTTAATACCGCTGGACTTCAAATCAACAGCTATTTAATAATCACTCTAAACTGTGCAAGACAAAACCTCTATCGAACCGAACACCTTCCCAAAAAAATACACAGCAACCTCATCGTTGAGCACTGTCTTCCCCTTTCAACTCCATTGCCATCATACTGACCCTCCTCCAGTTCGTTATCCAGTGCCTTCGCAATGCTCTGATCCCCAGCCGATCCTCCAAGTCCAAAACCGAGCTCCACTCTAGTATATGGACTCAACGTCACAAAATTCTGGTCTATCGCACAACTTATTCAAGATCTGCATCGCTTCTGCAAACACCGGAACAACATCAACATTTGACGCCTCTTATTCAAGACATCGCCAACGCCATCAATCTTTCGTCGAGCCTCTGGAAATGGCCACATGTCCGACTGCGATTCCACAAGTTCGCGAGCACTATTAGTATTGAGTCAAGCTTCAGATTTGAGTCAGGGATTAAATCGCGATTTTGATTTCAATTTCTATTCCCCCTCTTTTTTAAGAACAGTGGATTTCAATTTGTGAAGAAAGTAAAAGGAACAGAAAGAAAACAACTTAAATTGTTCTGTTGGTTTGGGATGATAGAATCGAACGTGACAGACAAATTTATAGGCGAGAGAGAACAAAGATAAGAAGAACGCCGAACTCAACTGGTACTGGTAGATAAGCATTATGTGAAACACCCTACCTCCGTTAGGGTCACTCACAAAGGGAATGCCCTAATTTTGGTGGAGGTTTATAAGTATAAGTCACAAATACACAAGACAGATATAAATACACATATTTTTATAACAGCGGAAACAACAGCAACTTTTATTTCACCAAAATAAGTGTTACACAAACCATACCATAATTGTCTTACAATTCTTCCAAAAACATTACATTTCCATAACTATCTTGATTTAATAACTTAAAGAAGCATAAAAACATAAGTAAACTGCATAAGTCCCCATAATTGCTATCCAAAGGCATAGTCCAAAACGAAAGAGATCCAAGCAATACATTCTCTCTCTTCAAGCTGGATGTGAAACTGGTCAAGCTGCGGTATTCCCACCCTGTGGACCTGGGGGGGGGGGGGGGGGACGAAAGAAAAGAAGACGAAAGAAAAGTAGAGTCAGACATAAAGCCTGAGTAAGTCTAGGACTATTCAGTCTATGAATAAGGAAATGAGCATGATAAGTACAAACTGTAAATGGGGAAGCACCATAAACTAAGTTAAGTTGTCTAGAGTCGAATATACTATCGTACCCCATATTAATCTCTGCACCCCTATAAACTAGTTCCCAACAGGCACCCCATAATCAGGGTGAAGTGATCCATTTCTAATGATCGGCTCCTACTCGCATAATTACAAGTGTCTTACGGCCCCCGATGTTGTAGCTACCTATGCTGGTCCCACCATGGGGTGTATCAAGTCCCATGGTGGCGGCCCGACACAATTCTAGAATGCACAGGTATACTGTAACACCCCACGTCCGTTAGTGTCACTCACAAAGGGAATGCACTAAGTTCTGTGGAGCATTTAGGGTAAAAGATGCAGATAAATTACAAGACAGACAGAAATTAAGCAGCGGAAAAATAAAACTTTGCTTTATTGATAAAATAGTTTGTACAATGATTTCTTTACAATATCAGAGTATCATCTGTCTTACAAAATAAAGAAGCATAAAAATACATTTATATTCCCCAATGTAGCAAGAACCAGCCATAGCGTCTGAAAAGAGAATCCAAGCAAAACTTCGACAAATCTTCAAGCTGGGAAAAAGTGACAATCCAACTTAACCTGAGCTATACTATTCCCTTCTTTACTACCTGGGGGGGAGGGGGGGAAACGGAAGAAAAGAAGACGAAAGAAAAACAGAGTCAGACATAAAGCCTGAGTAAGTTCAGTAACTTCTAGCATGTGAACATGGAAAAACAAAACGACATGAATTAACTGAATACAAGATAACACCATGACGATAGGGTCAGCAAGATTAGACATGATAATCACAAGATATGCTAAGATAAGATAAACTGGATATACTCTAATACTTTCACCGCTTCGCTATCTCTTTATTATACTGGTTTCTATATCTCTGCACCACCTAACTAGTGTTCCAACTAGTAACGATAACGTGATCCCAATCCCTGTAGTTTCCATTGCCTTCAGGCATACATTTATTATTTATTACCTAGATCTAATCTAGGGTTTTCGATCAAGTGCTTTCTAGATTCAACTAGAGTTTACGCTATCTGCTGAACGCTTCTCGGATTCAGGGTTTATGCCACCTAGTCCAACTAGGGATTATGCTACCTGTCGAACGATGCCCCCAAGTCTAGGACACACTACCTAGAGTGGTATATGTTCCTATACTTCCCCACGCATGTATCGCGTATCGTTATCGCTTGTCTAGATGCACATGTCCTGTAATGTGCGGTCCGAGTCCTGTGGCAGGGCAAATCAATAAACACAGAACTCGGTCGGGAGCTTTCAGATATCTGCCGATGCAGATGCTAAGGTCTGTTTTTATTCCAGTGGCTATGGTCCCACTCGACCCCTCCCTCAACTAATGAAAGGCACACCTTAAAAAATGAGAACTATACACAGGCCCCCTATGCCCCACTAACCTATGGCCATCCTCACCCATAACTAGATAGCAAGTATATGGTCTTTTGCAGTTCTCCGCCTTTCCGCTTCACGTATCTCGATTGACTGAAGATGGATGGTAGACGACGAGTTGCTATCACAGGGCTACCGATTTCTCGCCGAATCACGCTGGTCCATCCTAGTCTTTAGGTTGCCATATATTGCAACCAAGGCATACCCCTGGTTCTTCTACGCAGACCTTAACCTCTGTGAGCCCAGGAGGATCATCTGCAGCCTCACAGAGGGATACCAAGAGTACCCTCACGTCCCCTCGAAGCCTCGGGCTTCGTAACCCAATTCGTTGGAGCCTTCTTTTTACTCAGACGGACATTCGCTCCTTCCCGTGTTATACTAAGAATTACTGCTTAGTTTTACTAACTAAGGTTTACCTCTTAGTTTCCAGAATCGTTGTTTTCTTAACTAAGGTTTACTACTTAGCTCCTTTTAACTAAGGTTTACTACTTAGTTCCCTTTCCCATCAATTTGGATTGGTTAAGTGTCATTAGTCAATTCAAGCTAACTTAACCCTCTTCATTTATCCTGTTAAACTGGTTAAGTGTCATCAGTTGACTTAACCCTACCACAAACCAAGTTATATTGGTTAAGTATTTCTTATTACTTAACCCTAACCCTTTCATCCTGTATTGGTTAAGTGTTCCTTTTTAACTTAACCTTGCCCGTCTATTTTAACTAACATGTTATTAATGGTCAAGTATTATCCCTACAGGTTTTAAACTTAACCCTATTCCTTTATCACAATCTGATGGTTAAGTGCTCAAGTTTACTTAACCCTACGGTCTTGTCCAGCTAACATATCAAATTGGCTAAGTGTATTAAATCTTACTTAACCCCAACCTCTAGTCTAGTTAACATGTTAATTTGGCTAAGTGTATTAACTTTACTTAACCCCACCTTCTAGACTAGTTAACATGTTAATTTGGCTAAGTGTATTAACTTTACTTAACCCCACCTTCTAGACTAGTTAACATGTTAATTTGGCTAAGTGTTTTCTTATTTAATTAACCTCTACAATTCTTGTCTTGTTACCATGTTAAGTTGGTTAAGTGTCCCTATGGACTTAGCCCTCCCATTCTAGCTTAACTGTGTTAAGTTGGTTAAGTGTTCCTATGGACTTAACCATCCCATTCTTGCTTAACTGTGTTAAGTGTCTGTATGAACCTAACCCCACCCACCGGTCTGGTTATCATGTTGAATTGGTTAAGTGTCTTAGTTAACTTAACCCTATCATTCTTGTTCTAGCTTTAACTAAATAAATTAAATCCGCTACCACTCACATTAGACAGATATTGTTGCGATTACTGGATGCGCCGGTTGGTTCCGAGCAGGTTTACATCGCAACTCAGTCTAACCTCGGGTTAGGCATATTCATGTTTTCTAAGTTCAAAGGGTTTTGATTAATTTTCAAATCAGGTTTTGAAAGTAACCATCCCATCCGTTGGATCAGTTAGCGATAGCCAGGGAGAGCAGGAAACTTGTATTTTCCAAACCCAAGCTTAGACACTATCCTCTCTGTCACCCTAGAACTTTCTGGTGTATGTATTATTAAAAGAGATGTCATTAATAAACCTTTCTTTTGAATATAAATAAATTGTTAACAATTTATCCTCAAAGTTTAACCACTTATCCTCAAAGTCCATTTTCCCTTTTTAAAATAAATTTGGCCTATATCCTATACATTTGCCATGCCTACTAATGGACTTGTATTCTAGGCCCAAATCTTGATTTGCCTATCTTACAGTTTATAGCAATTTAGATCCCACACCCCCATTTACAGTTCATGCCAAAACTAGATTTTATATCCTAGTTTACAGTTTATGCCAAACTAGATTTCATATTCTAGTTCACCGTTTATGCCCAAAACGTAATTTGCATACCAAGTACCTATTTTGTGGCCCATTTAACCATTTACCATTTACGCCCATTGTATGTAAATTATGCTAATATACTTATCATGCTTTATTTAGCCACCCAATTCTGATTAAATATTCTAATTTCAGTTCATGTCAAAACTAGACTTGTTATTCTAATTTTCATCTTAATAGTCATGCTATAATGCATGTTCCCAAATTATGCCAATTTCCAAGTCTAGTCAATTTCATGTTTTTCCCCAAAATGTATTCCCATCATTCGTATAATCGTGATTAAACCTAGATCATAAATAAAGCTAGATTCCTCGATAAAAGGGAATGAACAAAATGCCATGAAAGAACGGGCATAACAACTGGCATAAGATGATAATTCACCGGCATATAGATTACGACATGAAAAGGGTTGAATAGTATAGATTCAAGAACATGGGTAGACCTAACTTAATAGGTAAATTCCCATGATCAAGATCTAAGAATAAACTGAAATAGAAAGTCAAGCCTAGGTCCAATATAATGCCAGTTTGGGGTACAACATGGTTTTGTAACTACAGTGTCATGGGCATAAATAATAATCTTATGTCCATAGTCATAGGCAATAAATCCTCACAGTTAATGAATCACAGTCATAGGCGATGTTCATAGTCAAAGGAAAATAGTTCTCACAGTCATTGGTCACAGTCATAGGCAATGTTCATAGTCAAAGAGGCATATGGTTTTAAGGTCCATAGTTTCATAGTCACATTCTTATTGGTCCTCGAATCATAACAGTTCTTAATTAAGTCCAAAGATATAAGCACTGATTCGAATAGAAAGATTTGGCATATTCTTTTATTCCTTTAATTTCATGTCACGAATAGAGAAAACGTTCAAATCTAAAAAGTAACCGACTTACAGAGATTATATTAGATTCGTAGAAAAACAGTCGTTGCAGTCGTTTGAATCTTCACTTGAAATCCTAGCTTGACTTGAACCTCTTCTTGAAAGTCTTGAGCAGCATCTCCTCGTCTTGATTTATTTTATATATTATTTATTTATACATTTTCTCAGAGGCAGCATAAGGATAGAAAAGAATTGTGAATAGAGAAGGAGACTAAGGCTGTTTATATAGGATTAGGCGGATGAATCTGGTCAGAATGGCGTCCGGATACAGAAGAACGAACCAGACTGCAGATCTGGAAAAAGCAGGGAGGTCGACCCCCAGGTCGACTACCCAGTCGACCTGGGTGCCCCAGGTCGACTACCCAGCCGACCTGGGTCTTGGGCGGGAAAATTCCCGCCCAGCCCAATCTGGGTCCGATTTTGAATTTTGAACTCGTTTTCTGACCTGTTTTGAAATTTGAACTTTGCCGAATCTTCCGTAGGCCATATCTTCCTCATACGGACTCCGATTTACGCAAACTCGGACTCGTTTTCATGCAGAATTCCGAGATGAACGCAATGACGCAGCCCGTTTCCCTTGATTTTGATTTTAAAATTTAATTCTGCCTTGATTTGTGAATCCTAGTGTTACAGAATTACGGGGTATTACATATACTACTGGTGCCCAGTGCCTAATTTTTCTGCGCCGGAGTGTGTGCACGCCCGCACCCCGTTAGAACCTACACTGTTGCACCACCGCCGTCGATTTGACCTCTTACAGTCAGCCCAGTAATCATGCCCCACCCTGCCTAGTTCAGGGTATCCTGATACACCTTGTAGGGTTACTGCTGAAAAGGGTCCCCCGCTACAAGGTTTTTTATTTCTAGCCAACATGCTAAGTTGGTTAAGTGTTCTGTATAAACCTAACCCCCAATCAGTCTGTATAGTTTAGCATGTTCAATTTGATTAAGTATTAATTCAATTTACTTAATCCTATCAATCCTGACTCAGCCTTAATTGTCTTATTAAAGCCTCAACCACTCACATTAGACAGGTATTGTTGTGACTGCCTGTTGCCGGTTGGGTCCGGGCAGTCTTACGTCACAACTCAGTCTAACCTCGGGTCTTTATTGGGCTCAATGTTTAACTACCCACATTGGATAGGTATTGTTGTGACTACTGGACAGCCGGACGGGTCAAGGCAGGTTTATGTCACAACGCAATCCAACCTCGGGTTAAACACATCGTATTTTCTAAGTTTACATATTTTGTCTCTTTTCTTTTTATATGTAAATATTTGCAACCCATTATTCAAATTCATCTTTATTGGGTAAAATTAATTTATACCACTTAAATGTTCTCAAGGTCGTTGGCATGCGTCAAACATGCCAACACATATGTTTTATATTTTTAACCCAACGTCATTACCCCCGTTTTATACGTTAGCTATATTATAACATATGTTGGGCTTAACATTTAAGCCCAACTTAGCCACATGAAAAAGGGGAGGCTTAGAACATGGTGTTTATATATCCTAAGTAACATCAAAAGGGGTGTGTGAACGCATGAACTTACAACATAGCGATCTAATTAACATAAATTAGGCACTTGTGAACTTGCATTGTAATAGCATATAATCTTGACATAAAACATACCTAAACATGAATCATGGTTTTAATCTAGTCATGTAAACTTGCATTTAAAATGTGAATCTAACTTAATTATGTGTCACATATATTATCATATGATTTTGATAACAACATAGGCCTAAAACATATTTTCAATTAGGCATAACACCAAACGTAATCTAGTCATGTTCATAGAGTCAACACAAGTTCACAAAGATGCTTACTTTTGTCACTAATACAAAAGTATGGTTTTCACTTGAATCATAATGCCTATTTCAACATAAATTCATATGAATCATAATACCCAAATGGATCCAACTACACTAAAAATGATCATAAAAATATACATAGAAGGATCTAAAATCATGTTGGCATAATAGTGAATCATATACTTGCATGAGTCTCAACTTGGTTGTAATAAACTACCACAAACATATAGTTGTTAACTTTCAACATGAATCATATACTTGCAAATATCCAATAGATCTAACATCATTATACCACAACATCCCAAATCTATTCATAATTAGAATCATAGCAACGTACAATTATGAATTATCATCACCACAAATTAAGTACAATTCCATTTCTCATTTTACACAGATCAAATCTCAATTATTCATTCACATCGGAATAGCACTCTACTTACAACGTATGACGAATCTTCAATTCAAGATTCTAAATTCTGAATTTGGAGATGCTATCCTTTGTTATAGGCGTTGTTTTGATTTAATTGTCGTGGCTTTAAGCTTTTGAATCAACTCCTAATCGTCTCTCGACTTGACGGCTATTCCTAGTCTTTCTTCAGCAGCATGACAGCTCCATACTCATTTTTATTTGTGTGAATTAGGTGGAGTCTTAGGTCCTTTTTATAGAGTTTGTGAATTGATTAGAGCCGTCGATGGAGCTTAGATTAATATAAGCCGTTCGTTTTAAAGAGAAACCAATCAAGAGTTGACACATAAGCCCTAGTGACAAGACAAAGCCCAGAAATTCGGCCAAGCACAGACCAGGCCAGCCAGGAGGGGCTGGGTTCGACCAGGCTCACGGGCCAGGTCGACTACCCAGTCGACACGCAGCTCGACTGCCCAGTCGACCTGGGCACCCCAGGTCGACTGCGCAGTCGACCTGGTTTTTGGGCAGGAAAATTCCCGCCTAGCCCCAATCTGGGTCCGATTTTTGAATTTGAATTTGTTTTTCTGAACTGTTTCTGCCTGTTTGAATTTTAAACTGAATTCTGAAACTTCCGAAGGTCATATCTCCCTCATACGGAGTCCGTTTTACGCAAACTCGGACTCTATCTCAAGCAGAATTCCGAGACGAACGAAATGGCGTATCCCATTTCCCTTAATTATTTGATTTGAAATTAATTATACTTTAATTTATGAATTTCACTGTTATAGAATATACGGGGTGTTACATTCTCCTCCACTTAAAAGGATTTCGTCCCCGAAATCTTCAAGTTTAGGAAGAATGTATATCCTAACATCCAAACGTCCATCTACTCATCCATCAAACACGAGCGTCCATTGTCCTTAAAAGACTTCTAATGCTTCATGATCATATGCGAAGTGTGTGTATATGTACTTATCTAATGCAAAATCAGTCAGTCTACTGATTCAGTTGACCTCCTTAATGCAAATTATGTAAGTGTCATGAATCCATTATGTATGCAAACCTTCCTATTCATGATTCTACATGAGTGCACAATCATTCATATAAATGCAACATCCATATGAAAACACCTTAAACTTCAACCACATAAGAATGTAAATACATATATGCATATGCAATATGAAGTGACTGAGCCGATCTAAAACCTAGATTGTGTGTGTATATGCAACCACGAGCAACCACTAGCAATCAATTGCAACCACTTGCAACCATCATCCATGACATGTTTCAATTACATGTTTTCATCCAAAGGGTTTCTACCTAAAAGATAAGGTCGAGGAGATATACCATAAAAGATAGATAAAAGCACAACTTAAGGGAAAAGAAAGATCAAAGATGTACCCTCAAAAAGAAAAGGGTAGGCTGCGCGTATTCTAGCCTCAGTTTCCCAAGTCGCGTCTTCCTCGGCGTCGCTCCACTGAACTTTGACGAGCTTGACTTCGCGGTTGCGTAGCTTTTTCACTTCAGTTCCTAAGATGCGTGTTGGAACTCTTCTCACAGTTGCTTCACGTTCCACTTCGGCTTCTTCTAGAATGCTAGGCTCTACTATTTCAGCAGACTCGTGTAAACACTTCCGGAGGTGAGAAACATGAAAGACGTTGTGAACTCCGGCCAGTTTTTCGGGTTGCTCTAATCTATAGGCCATCTTCCCAACCTTTTCGATGATAGGAAATTGTCCTACAAATCTCGGTGCTAGCTTTCTAGTGGATCCAAAACGAACAACGTTCCTTAGAGGAGATACCTTAAGAAAAACTCTGTCCCCAACCTCAAACTCAAGGTCGGTCCTTCTCTTGTCGGCGTAGGATTTCTGTCTATCTTGGGCAATCTTCATCCTTCTTCGTATCAAGTCCACTTTTTCTGAAGTTTCTCTGATCATGTCTGGACCAAGAATAACCTTATTTGTAGACTCCCACCAACAAGTTGGTGACTTGCACGCTCTTCCATACAATGCTTCGAAGGGTGCCATGCCTATGGTGGCTTGGAAGCTATTGTTGTAAGCAAACTCCACTAAGGGAAGGTGATCCTCCCATGTTCCTCCAAAGTCTAGAACGCAAAGTCTCAAAAGATCCTCTAAAACTCTATTCACCCTTTCCGTCTGTCCATCGGTCTGGGGGTGATAGGCCGTGCTCAAACATAACTGTGTGCCTACAGCTTCTTGCAAACTTCGCCAAAACTCGCTTGTGAAGATAGGGTCTCGGTCACTAACAATGCTGGAGGGTATCCCATGGAGTCGAACTATCTCCTTGATGTAAAGAGACACTAGGGATGAGGCGGTCCTTCTACTCTTGACAGGTAAAAAGTGGGCGCTTTTTGTAAGCCTATCCACTATTACCCAAATGCTAGTGTTGCCTCTTCTAGACCTAGGCAGCCCATCAATGAAGTCCATTGAAATGCTATCCCACTTCCACTGTGGAACCTCTAGAGGATGAAGCAGTCCTCCAGCCTTTTTCTGTTCCACTTTAACTTGTTGGCATACCATACACTTAGAAACGAAATCTGCCACGTCCTTCTTCATGCCGTTCCAAAAGAAAACTCTTTTCATGTCCTTGTACACTTTGTCTCCGCCTGGATGTATTGTCATCTTGGAACGATGTGCTTCCTCGAGAACCTACTTTATCAACTCCTTTGCTTGTGGAACGCATAGTCTTCCATCGCATCTCAGCCAGCCTTTATCATCAATAGAGTATCTACTGAGGTGACTAGAAGTCTCACCCCTAATTAGTTTATCAACCACTTCGACTAGCTGAGGGTCCTCACGTTGTGCCGTCCCTATTGTGTCCAAAAGAGTAGGGTGTACTTCAAGAGATGCTAGCAAGCCCGATACAAAATCGGAGGAGGGCCTAAAGTCAAAGCTGGCTATAAACTCTAGGCTTTGCCTTTCAACAAACAGCGGGCTTAATGTTAGCTTCTTTCTGCTCAAAGCATCTGCGACTACATTGCCTTTGCCCGGAGTGTAGGAGATTTCGAAATCGTACGAGGCAAGAAACTCCATCCACCTTTGTTGCCTCAAGTTAAGGTCCTTCTGCGAGAAGAGATACTTCAAAGATTTATGGTCAGCATACAATTCGAATTTCTCACCTAGGAGATAGTGGCGCCAAGACTTAAGCGCAAAGACGATGGCGGCCAACTCGAGATCATGGGTTGGGTAGTTCTTTTCGTGCACTTTCAACTGTCTCCCGCCATAAGCTACTACCCTTCTTTCTTGCATTAAGACAACGCCTAGCCCTGTCCCGCATGCATCTGTATAAACTGTGAACATCTTGCTTCCGTCTGGTAGAGTCAGGACTGGAGTTGTTGTAAGAGCCCTTTTTAGTCGTTGGAAAGCAAACTCGCAATCCAAGTCCCAATTGAACACTAGATTCTTCTTTGTCAGCATTGTGAGTGGAGCTGAGATTTTCGCAAAATCCCTTATGAATTTTCGGTAGAAACCTGCTAGTCCTAGAAAACTTCGGACCTCAGTTGCATTCCTTGGTGTCTTCCAATCCTGTACCGCTACTACCTTAGCAGGGTCCACAGCTAACCCTTCTTTGGATACTACATGCCCAAGAAACCTTACTTCCCTTCTCCAAAAGTGGCACTTGGAGAATTTGGCTTTTAGCTGATGGACTCGCAGAGTTTCCATGATTGCCCTTAAGTGCTGAGCATGTTCTTCTTCACTCTTTGAGAAGATCAAGATATCGTCTACGAAGACCACTACGAACTTGTTGAGGAATTCTCTGAACACCCTACTCATCAGGTCCATGAAGTAAGCGGGTGCGTTTGTCAAGCCGAAAGGCATGACAAGCCATTCAAAGAAGCCGTCTGGGGTTCTAAATGCTGTCTTATCGATGCTATCTTCAGCCACCTTTAGCTGATGAATTCTGGTCGCTAAATCGAGTTGGGAGAAAACTGACGCTCCTACAAGCTGATCAAACAGATCGTCAATTCTGGGGAGAGGGTGCCTATTCTTTTTCGCTAGCTTGTTGAGCTCCCTATAGTCAACACATAGACGGAGTGAACCATCCGCCTTTGTGGCAAACACCACTGGAGCGCCCCATTCTGAAATACTCCTTCTAATGAACCCCTTCTCTAGAAGCTCTTTAACTTGTTTACTGAGCTCTTTCCTTTACCGTGGAGCCATGTGTCTAACAGGCAACACAACGGGCTTTGCATTATATACAAGATATATGCGGAAGTCTATCTCCCGCTTCGGAGGTAAGCCCTTCACCTCTTCGAAGACATCCGGATATTCACGGACCACCCTAACCGATTGCAAACTCTCAACCGAAGCATCTAGCGATTCAAGATAACTAAGCATAACCGCATACGAGGGATTACAAGTAATTTCCAGAGTGTTACCGAGTTGGGTCAGAAGCCTAACCACCCTTTTCTCACAATCAAGGATGGCACCATTACTGGATAGCCAATCCATGCCCAAAATCAAACCATATCCCTAGAAGCCCAAAACAAAGGCACTACATCTAAATTCTATGCTTAGAATAGAAATTTTCAATCCCACACAGATCATAGACAAATGAGCTGGGGGCCCCGATTGGATTTGAAACAATTAAGGGGTCCTCTACCATACTAGTTTCTAGGTGCAGAGATTCTACTAAAGCAGATGAAATAAAGGAGTGTGATGCGCCAGAATCAAATAAAGTGCGAACTGGGTGATCATAAAGATAAACTACACTTTCTACAGAAGTATTTATACCTCGCTGTTGCAGAGGTGGTGCTTCTAGTGCATGAACCTGTGCCCCTGAGGTGGATCCAGCCTTCTGCCCCTGCCCTCGCTTCTTTGGGCAATCCTTAGCCATGTGGCCTGTCTCACCACAAGAAAAGCACCCACCATTCAACTTGGCCTTCTTTTTCCGGCAATCTTTCACTAAGTGCCCCACTTTGCCACAGAAATTACACTTCCTCTTCTCTTGGGACTTGTTGTCTTTCCCGCCCTTCTTAAAGTCTGTCTTCATAGGCTATAAACCTTCTTTCTTCCCTTGAGACCCTTCTGCCTTTGTCTCCTTCTTGCCCTTATCCTCTTCGTTCAGCAATGCCATCTGCACCAACCTTTCATACGTAGCTCCCATAGGTATATGGATCATGGCCAAGCTGTGTAATGGCTCATTCAATCCTTTAACAAAGCGGAGAGCCTTCTTGTGCGGAGTGTTGACTAGGTCCAGTCCGAACCTGGCCAGTTGATCGAACTGATTAACGTACTCTTTGACTGTCATATTCCCTTGCTTAAGAAATAAGAATTTTTCCAATTGGAGATTCCTTTCAACTTCTGAGAGAAATTTAGCCTCAAACCACGCCCTAAAGTCCTCCCATGTTTCCACTGGTCTTTCTGCTTTGGTAACTTCCCACCAGTAGGAAGCCTCGCCTTTAAGTAGCCATACTGCCAGTTGTACCTTCTGGCTATCTTCTACCTCAAAGATGACGAATAAGTCCTCGGTTTCCTTCAGCCAATTCCTGGCTGCCACGAAGGACTCGGTTCCATGAAAGTCCTTCCCTCCCATAGCTTTTAAATCTTTACATGTCTTAGCAAAAGCATTACCACGCGGAGGAGGTGGAGGAGGAGGTGTTGCTGCAGTTGGATGATTTCTTACAGCTGGGGGAGGAGGAATAGCGGAACCTGGCTGATTGGCCCTTGCTTCTAAGAATCGTCTAAACCAACCAGGTATTGGTACACCCTCTGGCAAGTTAAGTTCTTCGGACATGCTGAAACAAAAAGGACAGATTCAAAACGAAGGATAAAAGATAGTACCTATGGCTTTGGGGGACTATGCCTTTTTAAAATAAAATAACATTTTATCTTTAAAAATGCTTCTTTGAATTTTCTTTTGAAAATAAATTTTCAAAACTTTTTATCTGATCTGGTTAACCTATGCTCTGATACCAAGTGAAACACCCCACCTCCGTTACGGTCACTCACAAAAGGAATGCCCTAATTTTGGTGGAGGTTTATAAGTATAAGTCACAGATACACAAGACAGATATAAATACACATATTTTTATAACAGCGGAAACAACAACAACTTTTATTTCACCAAAATACGTGTTACACAAACCATACCATAATTGTCTTACAATTCTTCCAAAAACATTACATTTCCATAACTGTCTTGATTTCATAACTTAAAGAAGCATAAAACATAAGTAAACTGCATAAGTCCCCATAATTGCTATCCAAAGCCATAGTCCAAAACGAAAAAGATCCAAGCAATACGTTCTCTCTCTTTAAGCTGGATGTGAAACTGGTCAAGCTGCGGTATTCCCTCCCTGTGGACCTGGGGGGGGGGGGAACGAAAGAAAAGTAGAGTCAGACATAAATCCTGAGTAAGTCTAGGACTATTCAGTCTATGAATAAGGAAATGAGCATGATAAGTACAAACTGGAAATGGGGAAGCACCATAAACTAAGTTAAGTTGTCTAGAGTCGTATATACTATCGTACCCCATATTAATCTCTGCACCCCTATAAACTAGTTCCCAACAGGCACCCCATAATCAGGGTGAAGTGATCCATTTCTAATGACTGGCTCCTACTCGCATAATTACATGTGTCTTACGGCCCCCGATGTTGTAGCTACCTATGCTGGTCCTACCATGGGGTGTATCAAGTCCCATGGTGGTGGCCCGACACAATTCTAGAATGCACAGGTATACTATTGGTGCCCAGTGCCTAATTTTTCTGCGCCGGAGTGTGTGCACGCCCGCACCCCGTTAGAACCTACACTTCTGCACCACCGCCGTCGATTTGACCTCTTACAGTCAGCCCAGTAATCGTGCCACACCCTGCCTAGTTCAGGGCATCCTGATACACCTTGTAGGGTTAATGCTGAAAAGGGTCCCCCGCTACTAGGTTTTTTATTTCTAGCCAAAATGCTAAGTTGGTTAAGTGTTCTGTATAAACCTAACCCCCAATCAGCCTGTATAGTTTAGCATGTTCAATTTGATTAAGTATTAATTCAATTTACTTAATCCTATCAATCCTGACTCAGCCTTAATTGTCTTCTTAAAGCCTTGACCACTCACATTAGACAGGTATTGTTGTGACTGCCTGTTGCCAGTTGGGTCCGGGCAGTCTTACGTCACAACTCAGTCTAACCTCGGGTCTTTATTGGGCTCAATGTTTAACCACCCACATTGGATAGGTATTGTTGTGACTACTGGACAGCCGGGCGGGTCCGGGCAGGTTTATGTCACAACGCAATCCAACCTCGGGTTAAACACATCGTATTTTCTAAGTTTACATATTTTGTCTCTTTTCCTTTTTATGTAAATATTTGCAACCCATTATTCAAATTCATCTTTATTGGGTAAAATTAATTTATACCACTTAAATGTTCTCAAGGTCGTTAGCATGCATCAAACATGCCAACACATATGTTTTATATTTTTAACCCTACGTCATTACCCCTGTTTTATACGTTCGCTATATTATAACATATGTTGGGCTTAACATTTAAGCCCAACTTAGCCACATGAAAAAGGGGAGGCTTAGAACATGGTGTTTATATATCCTAAGTAACATCAAAAGGGGTGTGTGAACGCATGAACTTGCAACATAGCGATCTAATTAACATAAATTAGGCACTTATGAACTTGCATTGTAATAGCATATAATCTTGACATAGAACATACCTAAACATGAATCATGGTTTTAATCTAGTCATGTAAACTTGCATTTAAAATGTGAATCTAACTTAATTATGTGTCACATATATTATCATATGATTTTGATAACAACATAGGCCTAAAACATATTTTCAATTAGGCATAACACCAAACGTAATCTAGTCATGTTCATAGAGTCAACACAAGTTCACAAAGATGCTTACTTTTGTCACTAATACAAAAGTATGGTTTTCACTTGAATCATAATGCCTATTTCAACATAAATTCATATGAATCATAATACCCAAATGGATCCAACTACACTAAAAATGATCATAAAAATATACATAGAAGGATATAAAATCATGTTGGCATAATAGTGAATCATATACTTGCATGAGTCTCAACTTGGTTGTAATAAACTACCACAAACATATAGTTGTTAACTTTCAACATGAATCATATACTTGCAAATATCCAATAGATCTAACATCATTATACCACAACATCCCAAATCTATTCATAATTAGAATCATAGCAACATACAATTATGAATTATCATCACCACAAATTAAGTACATTTCCATTTCTCATTTTACACAGATCAAATCTCAATTATTCATTCACACCGGAATAGCACTCTACTTACAACGTATGACGAATCTTCAATTCAGGATTCTGAATTTTGAATTCTGAATTTGGAGATGCTATCCTTTGTTGTAGGCGTTGTTTTGATTTAATTGTCGTGGCTTTAAGCTTTTGAATCAACTCCTAATCGTCTCTCGACTTGACGGCTATTCCTAGTCTTTCTTCAGCAGCATGACAGCTCCATACTCGTTTTTATTTGTGTGAATTAGGTGGAGTCTTAGGTCCTTTTTATAGAGTTTGTGAATTGATTAGAGCCGTCGATGGAGCTTAGATTAATATAAGCCGTCCGTTTTAAAGAGAAACCAATCAAGAGTTGACACATAAGCCCTAGTGACAAGACAAAGCCCAGAAATTCGGCCAAGCACAGACCAGGCCAGCCAGGAGGGGCTGGGTTCGACCTGGCTCAGGGGCCAGGTCGACTACCCAGTCGACACGCAGGTCGACTGCCCAGTCGACCTGGGCACCCCAGGTCGACTGCCCAGTCGACCTGGGTCTTGGGCAGGAAAATTCCCGCCCACCCCCAATCTGGGTCCGATTTTTGAATTTGAATTTGTTTTTCTGAACTGTTTCTGCCTGTTTGAATTTTAAACTGAATTCTGAAACTTCCGGAGGTCATATCTCCCTCATACGGAGTCCGTTTTACGCAAACTCGGACTCTATCTCAAGCAGAATTCCGAGACGAACAAAATGGCATACCTTAATTCTTTGATTTGAAATTAATTATACTTTAATTTATGAATTTCACTGTTATAGAATATACGGGGTGTTACATTATGTATTGACATTAGGCTTGTAGTGTTCCTTGATTGATGATTGAAGAGAAAGATCAAAGCAGCTACTTAGGATAGCTTTGCAGAATTTCTTCAGCAGGAAGGAATAGGATGTACGTGATTTAAAAAGAGAAAGGTGACTGTAACATGCCTTGGTTCTTAGAATATCTTTGGTGATAAGGTATCCGCGTTGGAAAATATATAAATCTACTACCTAATTTATTTGAACTGATGTGATTTAATTAAAATATTGTGTTCATTTCGATCTCCTATTTGAGCGCTACAAATGTTATTTCTAGGATTATATTACTATTCTGAACTCATCGGAATAGATTGCGAAGCCCCGTTCAATCTGGAGAAGATGTCAAATTAAATCGACGAATATTGAAATTGTTTGCAATATCGCTATTTTCACTAAATAATATCGATAGAAAAAATTAATTGATTATAAACACTTATATTTATCGAATAAAAATTTCTATTAAATAAATTAAATAGATATACTCCTTATATAAATCTCCATTTAAAATCAAATCAAATATTTAAATGTTTTAATCGTTAATCGTTGAAAAATACGGGATGTTACATGCACAATGCTAAGAGAATAATCTATCAAGTGTATGACCTCGAAGGCCTCAGCCAACATCAGATCAAACACCTAGAAGATCACCCAACTCAATGATAAACCGTTAAGTTCCAATTTCTTTCTCTAAATCTTTATATTCAATTTAAATAAAGATTTCATGTCAACTAATATCGAAAAATCATCTTCTTCTTTAAATAGGTTAAAGAGCAATGTTATTTAGGACATCATTCACGATAAACCAAAAATCATAATTTCTTTCTAAATAAAATCTTCATGGAAATAATATCAGCTTATAATCGATATAAATTCCTGTATCGGACTAATATTGTAAGTGGAATGATGGCAAAGCCTTTTAAATCCTTTAAATAGTAAATGTCTTCATCAATAGAGACTCATCTCAATTATCACTAAATTGATTTCTCACTCAATTCCAATATAATTCATTTATTGGAAAACTTCACTTTGTAAACTCTATTAATCTTAATTAAAAAATTTATTCCATAAACTTCATCTTTAACTGGGCTAAAGAACGATGTTATTGAAGACACCATTCATGACAAACCCAAAACCAATTGATATTAAATTTAAGATTTAAACAAAACTTACATCCACTTATATTCAACACAAATTCTCGTAATCAACAAATAATATAAGTAGAATAATGAATAAACATCTTCCAAATTCCTCAAGTAGTAAACATCTACACAACGGTAATCAATACCGAGTATCCAAATATTATTTCCATCCAAATTCATATTCCAATTAATCTTAAGTAAAATATTTCTCAAAACTCATCTTTCAAATCTAATAAACTAATATTTGGAAATCTTCAGTTCATTTAATTTAAATTCCTAAAACATCGTTTTACCATATTTAGCAAATTAGGCTTACAACACAAAAATTTAAATATAGTTAAAATCTTCATATTTCTTTTTCAAACCACCAAAATCAATTATTATGATTTATCATAATTTTTCCATATTTTTAACAATTTTTATTTGGCTATTTCGATTGATTTCTAGTGACTGTCAACGAACATCGTTTAAGCTGTCTTTTCCAAAATAGATTTAAACGTAACTTGAAATCTGTAAGTTGAGATTCAAAATTTCTTCTACCATTTTAATGTTACTATCAATAGAAAACAAACGTTTAACGCTTTGGGAAAATCCAATTTGAATTGTATTAGTTATGCTCGTTTGAAGTTCATGGCTGAAATTCACGAACTATTGTTGCACAAGACTTCCTATTCAAAATTATATTATTATTTAAAATAAAACTCATCCGATTCAGTTGGAATATATTTTATAAAATTGTTTACAAGCGATTATAACTTTGAATTCAATTATAAATCAAATTTGAATATTCTATATTATTATAATATTAAAATAATAATATTTTTCAAAACCAATTTTTTTGAAATCCAAACTTTCCTGAAATCCATTATAAAAATAAATAAGATCATTGGAACAATCAATTCGGGTTAAAAACATCATTTATATATCTAACTCGAATTCACTTTTGAATTTACTATTCAGATTCTATATTAAATTAAGACAAGCTATTTCTAGTTCAAATCTCTTTCAAATTCATTTCAACCTTTTCAATAGTTATTTGAAATAATCCTAACTTTATTTCCAAATCATTTCGTATATAAAAATATAGTTTCCGTTTTTATGTCTTATTTGACTTAAATGAACATAATTTCATTTAAAACTCCAATGGAACAAGACATAATCAATTCTCAAATAACTTCATATTCATGGTGTTAATTTTTGTGAATAATTA
The DNA here is from genome assembly GCA_030737875.1 of Allium sativum. Lineage (NCBI taxonomy): Eukaryota > Viridiplantae > Streptophyta > Magnoliopsida > Asparagales > Amaryllidaceae > Allium > Allium sativum. The sequence continues at coordinate 921,690,578 of CM060910.1, forward strand.
TAATAACAACCACAACAGTTATCATCCGTCAATCAATAATTGAAACATAAATGTTATAACTGTTAACGCTTATACGTACATAAACTGTAATAAACATCCATCATCCACGAAGTAACCATAATAACCACAAGCAATCAATATATAATCAGTTGACGATTATAATAACTATTCAAGTTAAATAAAGGAGTTCTCACAGTGATTTTTTAACGATCACTTTTAAATTAAATTAAACATGGGTTTAATTTAACCCAAATTTCTAACTAGCTCCAATGTCATCCAAATCAGTTCCATAGCAGAGTATTCTTCTCAACGATTTCAACATATCTTGTTTCATCTAATTCTGAGTTCAAATTAACAAAATATACACGTTTACACGTTGAATACATTAATTAAATAATCAAATTTTAATAAACCTTTATATTTCTTCCCCAATTCAACGTTCACTCTGCTCCTCCCTCTTCGATCACCGTTGTGCCACCCACAATCGACTGGAGATTGAACCAACATTGTTGCCGCCTCCCCCACTCCAGGCTACGCATTTGCCTCGAACCCCTCGCCCAAGTTCGCAGTTGTTCGTCCACCATTCACCCATAACTGGAAATCATATCGACCTCAATTGTCTCCTCCTCTGTCCATTGTTCGTCGTGCCACCACCACCAGCATGACCGCCAGCCTTCCCTCTTTCTCTTCTCTATTGGCCACTTCACTTGAATCTCCAATCATCGTCGACAAAACCCTAAAATATGATCGCTGCACCCAAAAAGACATAACCCACGGTTATCTCCATGCCACCACCACCACAGGCACATTCAAACCGAACCTCCAAGTACAAAGTTGTAGCACATCCTCCCTTTTCCAACGTCCTATTTGACACCCTCGGCCAACTTTCAACCGTTTTCACGTGATTCAAGATAAATCGGAACTGACCTTGTCACGGTCGTGGGTGACTTCCAGCCACCTCGGCTTTTCGTTAGCCCCAAATTTTAGCAGTAGGTATCCCTCAACACGATCTTCAACTTTCATGTTGACGACTTTCGCTAATTCTTAACGGTTTGAGAGATATAAATTATCATTGTAATTTGGACTTATTTGCAAAAAATAAAAAAGAGAGGAGGGGTGGCTTCAAAAACTAAAGAAGAAGGAGGAAGGTGGAGTGAAATGAATTAAGTTAAGTTGAAGATATTATATATGGGAGATACTTTGTAATAAAACATCGATTTATATTCACACGTAACTTATGCACGAAGTTCCATGCTTAAATGACCACAAACGATCTTCAATCATGGTGAAAATTAATATTCAACTATGGTTTGTCATTATGATCCTAATGAAACTTCTTTCATCGAAATCTGAGTCCTTTTGCTCAAAAAGCTGTAGTTTGGGCTTAAATTATTGAATTTATACTCATACGTATTTACATTGAACGTTAATTTTTACACGGCCACACACTAACTTCGATTGGTCTGAAATTTGGAATCTTACAACAATTTAAAGTTACTGTTCATCGAAATCCGAGGTCGTTTGCAAAATAACTATTTTTCCATATTCAATTAAATTGTTATAATGTAATTTAAATTCAAAAACAATTTAATTTATTAATAAAAATTTAATATTATCGTGTATATCCACATAGAATATCATATAGCTCCAAAATAAACATACTAGGGTTTATAACTCGATACTTCCATTTTAAAGCTAAATCGATATTCATTTTATAATAAAATCCTTTTTTTATTTAATAAATCGCTATGGTTTATAAATGATTTCATTGCGATTTTCTGAAAATTTTATTTGACCATAATTCACAATCTATAAGACGAAATCTCGATTTTTCACTTTCATTAAAAAACTATAGCTCACTAGATTCGAACATTTCTTGTTTCAACGTATTCTGACTTATATTGGATCATTTATATCAATTTAAAGTTTAAAACATAATATTATGAACTACCGCGATATTGCGAGTTCATTTTTAATTATTTAAAAATTATATATTCAAATATTATGTTAAATAAATTTTAAGTCATTGATTCTTAAAACAATTTGTTTTAAATATTTAATATTCATTAAATATCTCTTAATAAAATCTGGGTCGTTACAATCTCCCCTACTTAAAAAGATTTTGTCCTTGAAATCGAAGATGGGGTTAAAGGTTGTTTACTTAACCAACAAAGCATTAATTCAAACTAACTTAAGATATTCGACCTTTTAGTTTCTAAGAAATTTCTCAACTCTTGAAATTTGGCTAACGCCATAAATTTTTGAAAAATTTAGCCATAATTTCCTTTGTACGGCTCAATCAGTACAACTACAGCTTGCCTTTTTGGGCCCTCACCAATCAAAAAGAAAATCCAAAAGCTAAGCGGCTTGCCGGTCGGCTCATAAAATCGTCAAATTCAATCAATACAATAACTATGTACCTTTGTGTCGAGCACTCAATTTTATTCCTCTTCTTAGCTTCCATTCAATAACCTGTCTAATATATATACGTCCAATTCCCATTAGTTTCCAATCTTGACCAAAACACCAAACCATTCTTATATTGGTTTAATCATTCAAATTCCCCTCGATATAAATCTAATCCCATTTTATTTAACTTCATTTAAGTTAAATTTCAATCCGTTTGATTCCTTTTATTTTTCAATCTATTTATACCAGTTAAATTTGAAGCACAAATCATCTCAATCATTTCCATATAAAAATTAAATTTTAACCAAATTTATTGCTTAAGGTTATTCTATCCTTTATCTTGGCTGTTCAAATCATTTTCAAACACTTATCTAAATGGATTTAAGTATATTTTGATGTTTCAATTGGAATCATATAGTCATCCCACTTTCGAAACTCGAAAATAAACACAGATGCTATTGCAGCAGTCGCCAAAATAATCCCCAAGTGACTATATTATGATTCTATATCTATCCAGTATATTTGAGACTTCGTATATACGTCGGCTAGACGTATATTAAAAGTCTTCTTATACTCGATAGTCCAACCTCGACATCAAATATAATACTTGACTTTTATTATAAAATAATCAGGTAGGTTAACTATATGAACTTTTTAGTCTCCCTTTTCAAAAATATAATCTTTCAAAACCAAATTCAGTTTTATATATAGAAAATTTTGTTCTCTTCTATATATAATACTCTTTAAACTCATTTTAGGGCATTACTAACCCTATCTTTAATGAGTCACTCTTCTAGAATATTACTAATCCTATCTCTGATTATTCCTTTCCTTTTGTTCAAATTAGTCGTACCACATTGCTTTGTATAAATCAAAGCTCTGATACTGAATGTAAAGGCCCGAAAATTTCTACTTTTCGAATCGGCTATAAACCACACAAGTTCGATCTAAACAGCAAAAATCCTCAAAACTTTAATTAAGGGTATACGATTAATAAGGACCGAACAAAAAAACCATTTCATTAATATTGGCAATAACTTTTACATCAGAGTACAAGACAAAACAAAGTGCATAAATATTATCAGAGTACAATAATAAATACATGCACAACGGAAATAACTATGATAAGAGTGTAACATGTACACAACGGAAAACATAAAACTCTCAGCGGAAGAAATAAGATGCTCTGGACACAACACTAGCTTCTATCCAGCACCTGCTCTAGAATTTGCAAACTAAAACTACTAGACTTCCTATGTAGAAAATATGGGCTCCCAAAGTTCGGGTGGAAGAACAATAAACTCTGGATCACTTATGGGACTGGTGTGAGAACTAAAATAGTTATTTACTTTATTTTAAAGTTGGGTAAATCATAAGACTTTGTCGTACAACACAGAACGGGTTTTCCCTCATGATTACCAATCATAAATCAAACCGTTATGCTTTTTGGAAATGAAGCTACCATAAGACTCGCATCACATCACACAATGCAACACAAACCAGGGAAGCAAGTTTTTGCCTTATGATTACCAAATAGGCTTGGTATGTGAAAGTCTCTTTTATTATACTAGTGTGTAGTATGTAAATCACTTTCGAAAGTAAATGTATAAATCTTAGAAGACGTAGGTACCAATATATTACGTCTACATACATAGAGTACAACTAAAACTGTAAAAGGTCTGTATTGCAAGTTGGGTTCCATCAATGACCAAGGCAAAGGATTTTCCTTAATTGTTTGGAACACCTCTAGCGGGATATCTCAGGACTCAACAAATGATCCTTCGGAGCGGTAGAGACGACCAACATTAATAAGCTAGTTGGAATCTAACATGAACATAACGTCCCCGGGTCATGACGGACCATTATCCGAGGCCACATAAGTAACTTGTTAGGATCCCATAGCATCGCTTTTTAACTAAAAGGAAACGTATGTCCCTTACTCTACTGTCCATCATCCTGTTTCGGCTATTCACTGTTTGTGAGGCTCTAAAGTCACATTTTAACACAAAGCTACACTGTACCAGCCATTCTTTGATCATTATCCACAAATCTCTGCTTTTCAATAAAAAAGCTTTGATCGGCTCAGCACTTAGCATGCCACATTGTCAGTTCACAACATATAAACTGATAATCACTAATTATATAACATTTGAGCTCGAAAGTCTCAAAGAAGAGTGTTACGCTAAAGGAATAAATTCCCCGCCACCAACAGAAATATATTTAGTAAAAATCAGCCAATATCTCTACTAATAATGCCAATATTTCAATTGTGGTGAAGCTTTTTGGCACTTATGGAAAAACCCATTGCCTTCTTTATAAGTTAATAATAATAATGAAAAGGACGGTGGGCAAACACATCTTTCGCCCTTCCATTTTCAGCTTCCCACCACTACTCTACGGTTAGTCAAAACATTTCCCTAGTTTTCTCCTTTTTTCCCCACTTCTTCGTCCCCTTCAATACATTCTCCCTCGTTTCCTCATGTTTTCTTCCCTGCTCTCAACCCTTACCTAAAACTTCTACCTAACCACTCAATCTTCACAGAATTTGAACTTTATTTCCTTCTCTCATCACTTCCTCATTGCATCATTTGTTTAAGATCCGGCAGTCTGAATTCAGTTGCTTTTATCTTCTCCCTTCACCTCTTAATTCGAACTTTTAACCCGATCTTTTCCAGATCTACCACTTTTTTCAGATAGCGGCTGAACCCATCTTCCGCCTCGATGATGACATCAATGGTAAAATCGTTTTCTAATTCTGTTTTTGCAACTAATTATCATTATTTATTATTTGTAGTTGTTGTAGGTTCTTTAGATCTGATATCCTGACACGCATTCTCTTCCTCGGATCCCTTTTACATCCATGGTGTTATAGGCTTGTTAGTTTAAACTCTTACAATGCTTTCGATTTTTTATTGTCTTGCTCATGCAAGCCTAAAATGTTCATGACCATGTGTTATGTCAGTTATGTAGTTTCTGACTTTACATTCTTGCACTCGGTTTCCACGCACTTTTACTCAGCTCAAACACGTATACCAACTTTTGGCCAGGTAGTCATCAGTTATAGATTAATATCCATTAACTGCGTATGTCAAAGCTATGCAGTACACTCAATCTTTGCTATTTAAGGGATTAGCATATCATGCAAAAGCTGCTTCACCAATGGTTACAGTGCCGCAATCAAATGTGAATTACTATGTTATAGTTGGATATATAAGTTGATTACTATGCAAAAGCTGCTTCACCAATGGTTACATTCTGTTCTATTTTTTTTAAGAATTATTACGCCAATTTTTTACGCAACAGTTTAGCTTTTACAAATGAAAATCATGCTTACTTCACATTAGGGTTAACTCTCATGACACCTTATGTGCAGATCGGTTTTATTATGCTGGACCATTGGCTAGAAACTGATTATGCTTAGTGATGAGGACATGGATTAAGTCATCTCCAAGTGTCTGCATGGCATGAGCAACTTCCATGTATGCCAACTTCATTGACTTAACAGTTGCGGCTATGACAGGGGATGCAGATGAATCAATTGAGGTAATGATTAAGTAAAGGAGGGTGATTAGTGAGTTTGGCAATGATTTTATTTGAAATTGTTTTTTCATGGCATTATAACTCACTCTTCGCAGTGCTTTTTAATCAATACTACACAATCTGAATTAAGATCAAGATATTCTTTTCTATGGATGTTGCATGGATAATGCATTTCCAGTTCACTCATCAATCTATTACAGCAATATCATACATATCATATAACTATGATAAAAACAATATATAGTTTCAGCTAATATATGTATGTATAACGGTGCAGTATAATACCAATAAAGCAAGCCTTTTCTATCAGTTGCATTGTACTTCTGAATATGTGAAATTACTATATTGATGAATGTTCCAATGACACATCTTTGTGTCACGCTACATCTATTATACTTTGTTTCTATTTTGTTCAATGTGTTTTTATTTTTTACCAAACAAACAGATGCTTACATACTCTGGACATTATTCACCAAAGAAACATGTAAACGTGTTTATGGAATTTTACATATATATACCATGGACGTTATTTTCCAATTTCATTGAATCAAAATAGTTAACTGATAATGCATGATGAACAAATTGTAATTTTTCTTAACCTGAAACTCTGACCATGTCTTACTCCATGTTTTATTTAACTACATGAATTTTCTTTTCCTCTGATATCAATTTTCTTAGTATGCTTTTTTTTTCTAAGTTGACTTTTTCTAAGGGACTACTTTGAATTACACGAAATTCAAAGGAAACAAGAAAGTACAGTTGACTATAAAAAGTATTGACCCTTTGCATTTCTAAATCTAACTTGAAAAAAAAATGAAATGGAATAGCTAAGCACAAGAGGTAAATCGAACAAATTGCCTTATTTTGAATCTGAAGTTGCATCTTATTTCATTTTGTATTTCGTTCATGATTTATTCATTTTCAGCTTTGTGAGATGGTTAATTTGTTTTCTTGCAAGAGGTACCAGATTAAAAATCATCGACATCCAATCTGAACTTCATATTGATAACATTAATGAAGAAATCTGAAATCATTCATTGAATATGAAAACAAGATACAGAGAAGGTTCGCTATATGACAATAGAAGAGAAAGCCTTTATATATAGGCAAAACAATAGAACAAAAAGTACTGTACTACGACGTACTAAAGAGTAGTACAGAAAAGTACGGTACTACAATTGTACTACCACTATACTACCCTTTTAGCATATTAAGTATGTTAACATCCCCCCTCAAACTTACGATGCGATAGCAGTGAGCATCGAGAGTTTGTCAGTCAAAAAACGAAAGCGCGAAGATGACAATGATTTAGTAAACAAATTTGCAAGTTGTAAAGAGGAAGAGACAAATGGCAATGTCAATGTCAATGTGCCATTTTGAAGGTGATGGGGAGTAATATGGCAGTCAATCTCAATATGCTTGGTCCTTTCGTGGAAAACAGAGTTTTGAGCAATCTGAATAGCACTCTTATTATCACAGTGCAAAGGAGTTGGTTGCCTCAAGAAAACACCCATATCTGCAAGCAACCATCGCAGACAAACTATTTCACAAGTAGTAGAAGCCATAGCATGGTATTCGGCCTCAGTTGAAGATCGAGATATAACATCCTGCTTCTTACTTTTCCAAGAGATTAGAGAATCACCTAGAAAAATACAAAAACCAGTAGTGGATTTGTGATCAGTAGGATCACCAGCCCAATCAGCATCAGAGTAAGTACATAACTCTAAAGATGAAGTAGAAGAAAGCAAAAGAGCTTGAAACTGAGTTCCACGGAGATATCTCAAAATGCGAATAACAGCAGCCCAATGAACTGTAGTAGGAGAAGTAACAAACTGACTGACTATGTGAACAGCATATGCAATGTCAGGGCGAATGATAGTGAGATAAACCAAACTGCCAACAACTGTTCTATAAAGATTAGGATCTGGTAATGGAGACCCATCAGAAATAGAATACCGAGAATTGAGCTCAATTGGAGTATCAACAGTCTTATTATCCGAGAGACGAGAACGCTCAAAATGTCAGAAATATACTTAGATTGAGAAAGAAGATACCCTTTTGGAGAAGAAGCAACTTCAATACCCAAAAAATAACGAAGAGAACCCAAGTCTTTCATAGAAAAACTTCGGGTCAACTCAGACTTCAACAAGTTGATCCCAACAACATCATCACCTGTAATAATCATATCATCAACATAAAGAGAAAGCAGAATTCGACCTACCGAGGTACACTTGACAAACAAAGCGGAATCATGTTTACTCGGGAAAAAACCAAGAGAAGTAATCACAGTAGAGAATTTCTCAAACCAAGCATGAGGAGCCTGTTTGAGACCATAAAGAGCCTTCCTAAGTTTGCAGACTTCATCAGGTTGATGATCAACGCCAGGAGGAGGAACCATATAAACTTCTTCATGAAGGACACCATTCAAAAAGGCATTTTTAACATCCATTTGAGTAATATTCCAGTGGCGAACAGAAGCAACCGCAATAAGAGTTCGAACTGTAGTCATTTTTGCAACAGGAGCAAAAGTCTCCTCATAACCCAGACCATATTCTTGAGAATAACCTTTAGCAACCAAACGAGCTTTATATCGTTCAATAGATCCATCAGCCTTAGTTTTAATCTTATAGACCCAACGAGAACCAATAGCACGTTTTCCTGCAGGAAGAGGCGCTAAATCCCAAGTATGAGTATAATGAAGAGCAGTTAGCTCCTCAGCCATAGCACGCTGCCAAAGAGGACCACGAACCGCATCCTTGAAAGATGAAGGCTCAGAAAGACAATGAATAGAACTAAGGAATGAAGAAAATGAACTGGAAAGACAAGAATATTCAAAATCAGGTCGTTTAGTAGACTGATGGTTTCGGATAGGATATCGACGCTCACTAGCATCCGCTGTCTCAGAAGATGATTGGGTAGTTGAGGAGTCAATAGAAGTGTCTGGATTTGCAGCAGGAGGTGGCTCATCATCATCAGCAGTAAAAGGATCTATATGAACAAGATCAGACATAGATATACTGTAAGAATGGTCAGGAATTGTAAAATAAGGAATATGCTCAAAAAAAAACATGACGAGAAACATACAACTTATGATTGACTGGATCAAAACAACGATATCCCTTTTGTCCTGCACCATAACCAAGAAAAACACATATAGCAGACCGTGAAGTTAACTTACTTCGTTGGACATGAGGAAGAAGAACAAAGCATGTAGAACCAAAAAAACGAAGGGAAGAATAATATGGTGGACAACCATACTATTTCTCATATGGGGACAAGCCAGAATTATTAGAAGTAGGAATTCTATTAATCAAACAAACAGAAGTAAGAGCTGCCTCCCTCCAAAATTCACTTGGAACACTGGCAGATAATAAAAGTGACCTATCAGTCTCAAGAATATGCCTATGTTTCCTTTCAGCAACCCCATTTTGTTTAGGAGTATCAGTGCAAGAAGTCTGATAAATTGTTCCATCTAAAGCAAGAAGTTCCTAAAAAGCATGAGAAGTATATTCTCCTCCTAAATCACATCTAAAACATTTAATAACAGCTGCATGCTGAGTTTTAACAAGAGATCGAAACTCATTATAGATGCCAAAAAATTCTGAGCGACATTTCATAAGATAAATCCAACAGTAAAAAGTGCAGTCATCAATAACGGAGACATAATAATGAGAGCCTCCCTTTGTAGAAACAGGAGCGGGTCCCCAAACATCAGAATGAATAAGATCAAAAAGGTGCAATAGAAAATATATTACTTCGAGGAAAAGGAAAAGCAGAAAATTTTGCAAGTGTGACGGCCCGCCCCGCACCAACCGACATTTACTCCAAAAGTGCGTTGTACACATGTCCATTTAGCACGGGACGGTCGTCAGAAGGAAAGGAAGAAGACGAAGAATCAACAAGGAACATGTAGAATGTCTCACAGCGCATAGAACAAAATATAATAACAACATACTTGACATAAAACAGGTGAGACAGTGCATAAGCTGAAAACAAACTATCATAGCAGCGGAAAATCCAAATACAACTTACGTTCCACATCATCATTATTACAACTTTTCAAACTGTCTCTAAATGTAAAAGCAAGATAAGGGAGGTACACTACTAATGCACATGTAGTGACCACCAACGACACAGGGAGAATATATATATATATATATATATATATATATATATATATATATATATATATATATCATACGTGGAAGCCTCCCGCTCGCCTCCGGATCAGCTACTCGTGCATCACCAGCTAACCTATCTCTAGTCTGCTCGTTTAGGAGCACCCAGAGTAATAAGAAGAGACATAAAACTCTGGGTCAGACAAAAGTCTGGTGTGAGAGATAAGTAGCTAAACAGAACAATAACAGATATACTAAACCATACCTGAAGCTGGACCTACAACCAAAGAGTTAGCACTACATATTGTACAATACTCTAAGGTGCCACTAACATATGGTGTACGAGCATACGCGGGTGGGGGGTGTGCATGTCATAGTGATGGCAAACAAATCAAACATAACATCCATCCTCACATCTCTCACTCAGTGCGTAAAGCATACGATATCCACCACTTCGACCACCCAATATTTTGCTATGATCACTCTGCCCCATGAAGTCACAAGGGCTTCACTGCACTGATCCATAGCCACTAATTCTTCGCTATGTCAACTTTGCCCCATGGAGTCGTACAGACCCCACTGCACTGACTCATAGTCTTACTAATCCTTTACTATGTCCACTCTGTCGCATGGAGTCGCAACGGCTCCACTGCACTGGCTCATAGTCTTGCTACGATCACTTTGCCCCTCGAGTCATGAGGACTCTACTGCACTGATACGTAGCCCGTCATTCCTTTTCAGTGGTGAATCGAAGTTATGAACGTCGACAACTCCTTAGCACGCATCCCGCAGAAAAGCCCAATCATGAAGTGAACTTATTGGTTCCCAACTGGATCCTGAGCTCTAACTTCCATTTGGACTACCTTTGCATCTCGGGTTATTGGTCATCACTGGATCGGTTCAGATCCTCAGTCCATCTTCTCTGTCGGTTCGGATCGGCCTCCTTCCAAATGCTCCGGGTCGGGTCGTGGCCTCTAAGTCCCTTCGTAGTACATCGGTTCGGTTCGGATGCCCTCTGACGGGTCGGGTCGAGTAGATGCATCTTGGTTCGGTTCGGTAGCTCTCCTCCTTTAGATATTGGTCCCTTCGGTTGTGATGCTCCGATCCGATCCCAGTTTAACCATAATGGCCTTCCTTTTTCGCCAAACTTTCTCCTATGCCATGCCTCGGTTCGGTTCGGTGATCCCTTGCCCAGCTCATTATCCGGTCCGAGCCCATCCATCCGATCCGATCCGAAAACCTACACCGTCTTCCTGCAACTTTTCCAGCGAGTGTTTTACGCCATTTGACGGCGTTTTCGACCATTCTAACTATCCTAATCAATCACGAAGCATACCATACAGTCATAGCAATAAGTAGAAGTGACCTCGAACACCAAAACATTAATATGATAGGTTAAAATGGATCAAACATAGCCAAAACCCCATATTTTCCCTTAAGCATGTTTAGGCAAAACTAGTGACATGATTAGTAAAACTTAACCAAATCAAACCCAATTTCTAAAAGAGGTCTAAAACATTATTTCGAAATTTATCAATATTTTTCTAGATTTTTAACATGTATAAATTCGCTAATCAACACTAATTACCCTTAATTAACCATAATTAGTGAGGAACTGTGCAAATCACTCACCTTAGCCACAAATAAACCTTAGATCTGAAATAAATCTCTAATATGGCGCGAATACCAAAGTCAAACAACAGTTCTAATCTTGATTTGGTGAAGATCTCCCTTAATTTGATGTTGCTAAGCTTAATCATTGATTAGAAAGTGATTTGGAGGTGATTTATAGGTTGGAGGCCATTTTTAGGGTTTCTAAGAGGTAAGTGGAGGCTAGAAAACTGAAATGGAATGAAACCCTAACTCTTTTCAGCCTCCCCATGACCCTAATCCGGAAATGGGTTATGGGCCCATTCACTAATCACCCTATTTGACCCGGTTAAGCAGTTTTTTCACCTTCCAAACCTTATTTCAGCTATATATCCCAAACGGTAAGTCCGTTTGGCTATTATGACCACTCTAGGTAAGGTAAACCATCAAACGAATCTAATGGAAGTGGTTTCAGGTCAATATTCCTTTCCAGTCAAAAGTTATGGCCAAAACAGTATCGGCTATGGGCAAAACGGTAAGTTAAAAATCGACAAAAATCATGAACATGGGAAATGACTCCAATGGTCGTTTCCCAAAGCCACATGACCATACGACTTCATATAAGAAAGAAATAAATATTCTACGATCCTCCGATGCGTAGAATGCGGGTTGTTACATTCTCCCCTCCTTAAGAAATTTCGCCCCCGAAATTCCCTAACCAAAACACACAAATGGTCCCGCATGCCTATCTACCATAAAACAACAATCAAACATGAAAAACAAGCAAAACAAGTCTATACATCTTCCTGATGCTCTCCTCTGTCTCCTAAGTACAGTCATTCTCGTTCTCGCCCCACTGAACCTTGACTAGCTTCACCACCTTCCTTCGAAGTTGCTTCGTATCGTGCTCGACAATACGAATCGGCTTGCGGTTCCAAACCGCCTCGGGTTCCACTTCGAAGTCCTTTAACTGGTCAGGTGAAATATCAAATCTGGGTCGTGCACGAACTTCCTTAGCTGGGAAACATGAAATATGTTGTGAACTCCCGCCATCTTCTCTGGTAATTCAATTTTATTTGCCAAATTCCCATCTTGTTCGAGTACTGGGAATGGGCCAACAAATCTTGGTGCCAACTTGCCTCTCCTGCCAAATCATATCACGCTCTTCAACGGAGAAATCTTGACAAACACCAAGTCACCAACGGAGAATTTTAAGTCTCTTCTCCTCTTGTCAGCATAACTCTTCTGCCTATCCTGGGCAGCCTTCATCCGTTGTTGAATGATCTTAATTTTATCTAAAGTTCCCCTTACCACATCTGTTCCAAGCACAAACTTCTCACCGGTCTCTATCCAACATGATGGTGAGTTGCACGGTCTTCCATACAAAGCTTCATATGGAACCATACCGATACTGGATTGGTAGCTATTATTATATGCAAACTCTACTACATGCAAATGGTCATCCCACGATCCACCAAAATCCAATATACAAGCTCTCAAGAGATCTTCCAATATACGATTCACCCTCTCTGGCTGACCATCGGTTTGAGGATGATATGCGGTACTGAGATATAATTCCGACCCTAGAGCCTCTTGTAAGCTTTTCCAAAACCCACTAGTAAACAACGGGTCTCGGTCACTCACAATGCTTTTAGGTACTCCATGAAATCTCACTACCAACTTCATATACAATTCTGCTAACTTAGCTGCTGTTCTGGTCGATTTGACTGGTATAAACCTTGCATTCTTAGTCAATCGATCCACAATTACCCAAATGCTATCATGTCCCATTTTAGTCCTTGGTAAACCATCAATGAAATCCATCGAGACTTGCTCCCATTTCCATTCGAGAATTTCTAATGGTTGCAACAAACCACTAGGCTTCTTTTGCTCGGCTTTAACTAGCTGGCAATTCATGCACTTGGATATAAACTTCCCAACGTCTCTTTTCATCCCTTCCCAGTAGTAAGTCTGCTTCATGTCTCGATACATCTTATCACCACCGGGGTGTATAGTCAGTTTTCAGTGATGACATTCTCTAAGCACTTCATCTCTCAAACCATTCACGTTGGGTACAACTAGTCTTCCATTCTTTCAAAGCCATCTTTCTCGATCAAGCCCATACAAATTCATCTCCTCACCTTCAATATTCATCTCCAACTTGGAGATGATTTCCAATAGATTAGGATCATCCCTCTGACTGGAACTAATCCGCTCAATCAAAGTGGGTCTGATCGTCAAACTAGCTAACATCTCGGGATCCAATTCGCACTTTGGTCTGAAATCATACCCTGCGATATACTCCAGTTGCTTCCATTCAAGAAACATAGCCCCTAAACTGGCATGTCTCCTACTCAGGGCATCGGCTACCGCATTGCCTTTCCCAGGTGTATATGCGATATCAAAATCGTACGAAGCCAAGAACTCTAACCATCTTTGCTGTCGGAGATTTAGATCCTTTTGAGAGAAGAGATACTTTAACGATTTATGATCGGTAAACAACTCAAATCTCTCTCCCAAGAGATAATGTCTCCACATCTTCAACGCGAACCCGATCGCTGCTAGTTCCAAATCATGGGTAGGATACCTTTTCTCATGAGGCTTTAGTTGCCGACTAACATAAGATACAACCCTACCTCCTTGCATCCATACAGCACCTAGTCCGGTACCACAAGCATCTGTGTATACCGTCGTTTCTTCATTCCCTTTAGGAATGACTAACACTGGCGCATGCGTCAACTTTTCTTTTAGACTCTTGAATGCATTCTCACACACTCCGTCCCAGACGAATGCTTGATTCTTCTTAGTCAATTGAGTCAACGGTGCTGCTATCTTGGAGAAGTCCTGGATAAACTTACGATAATATCCAGCTAACCCCAAGAAGCTTCTTATGTCTGTTGCATTCTTGGGCGTAGACCAATCCTGTATCGTAGCCACCTTCGCAGGGTCCACGGCAATACCATTCTCTGAAACAACATGGCCCAAGAATCTCACTTCCCTCCTCCAGAAGTGACACTTAGAAAATTTCGCTTTCAATTGGTCTCAACACCTCCATCACTATCCTCAAATGTCCCTTGTGTTCTTCCTCTGTCCTCGAGCAAACAAGGATGTCGTCTACGAACACAAGAACAAACTTATTCAGCTGATCTTTGAACACCGGATTCATAAGATCCACGAAGTATGCTGGTGCATTAGTCAACCCAAATGGCATGACCAACCACTCATAGAATCCAGACGGCGTCCTAAATGCCATTTTCGGAACACTCTCAGCCGCTACTCGGAGCTGATGAAATCCTGTCGCGAGGTTTAACTAGGAGAACACTCTTGCTCCTTCCAGTTGATCAAACAAATCATTTATCCGCGGTAGAGGATATTTATTCTTCCTCGTCACCTTATTCAACTCGCGATAGTCCACACATAAACGAAGTGAACCATCTGCCTTAGTGGCAAACACAACTGGTGCTCCCCACTCGGAGACACTTCTTCTGATAAATCCCTTCTTCAAAAGATCGCTGACTTGCACCTCGAGCTCTCGCTGCTCCCTTGGAGCCATACGACGAAGTGGCATCACTATAGGTCTGACATCTTTCACTAAATCAATACGGAACTCAATCTCTCGGTGTAGTGGAAGTCCGGTCACTTCCTCGAAGACGTCTGGATACTGGCCAACCACGGGCACATCTAACAACTCATCATGCGGGATGTCGAGGGAATTTATAAAACTAGCCATTACCCCATCACTAGGTAGACTACCAAACACTACCCTCCACCCATCATCCGCCCTAACTGTCACCAAAAAGCCCTCACAGTCTACCACCACCTCGTATCTTTGGAGCCAATCGACCCACAATATAATGCCATACCTAGTAAAGCCCAAAACAAAGCAATCACAAACATACATCCATGACTCGATAAGACCAAATTCGGCAAATCATACTAAGTTAATCGAACCACCAATCGGGTTCGTCACAACCAACGGTCTATCGACTATCTCGGGTTCCAGTCCCAACCTATCTACCAGGTCACTAGATATGAAGGAACGGGAAGCCCCAGTATCAAACAAAACTCGAACAGGTACATCAAAAATAGAAAGCATACCTTGAATGATGACATTCTTTCCTTTCTCCGCCGCAGTTGGGAAATTCGACGAAGAAAGAACAGCATTAATAGCATATGCTTTCACAATCTGCTTCTCTTTAAGAGGTTGTGGACATTTATCCTTATGATGTCCCACTTAGCCACAGTTGTAGCACTTCCTATCCACTGGCTTGGCCCGACATTCTTTGTCATAATGGCCTTTCTTACCACAGCTGAAGCACTCAACATCTTTCTTGCTCTTTTTCTGGCCATCCTTAGTTTGGTTCTGCTTCCTCTTGTTCTGAGTGTTATTCTTGCCTCCAACGCCTGCTTGCGGCTTCGGCCCTTCTGCAGATGCAACCTCAGTCTTTGACTTAGGGTAAAGACTCTCTGATCTCAAAGCTTTCCCCACAATCGATTCAAAATTCTCATCGATGTGGTTGATAAGCCTTTCCCCCAAGTATCCATCCAAACCAGTAATGAACTACTCATTCTTCTTCTCAAGAGTATCGATAAGGGATAACCCATACTTCGACAAAGTGTCGAACTCGGCAATATATTCCGAGACTTCCCTACCATTCTTCTTAAGCTCCAAGAACTTCCTAAACAATTCCGACTTCTGAGCAGCTGGGATAAACTTGTCGCTAAAGCGAGCCTTAAACTGATCCCAAGTAACTTGATCCTCTAGAGTGGCTGTCTTAATAGCATTCCACCAATTCATCGCTCGCCCTTGCAGCTGACGAGAAGCTAGCCTTCTCTTCATCGCATCCTCGATACCCAAGTCATCGAAGATACGATCACAGCTATCTAACCAATCCTAAACATCGGTGGACGACTTCGTTCCGTGGAACGACTTCCCACCAAGGTTAGTGTAATTCTTGTACAGCTTGGCGAATTCGGCCCCAGGCGCCTGCACTACTAGACCACCACCATTACCGGCACGGGGAGCTGCCCCTTGCACATCCCTAAGCATTTCTCTCATGAGGTCAGTAAACATCGCCCTCATGTTAGCAGCATTCCCATTTTGGCTCCTCTACCAGCACCTCTTGCGTATCGGCTCATCGTTCAATCTGTAAAGAGAAAACGATTAACCATCTCCATAATAGTGCTAGTGCAGTGCGATTTCATCCTTATACTACTAATAGTATATATATAGCTTTTGAAAACCAAAGTAATCACAAATACGCACTCTCATATACATACTATCTCTCCCTAGTGTCTTTTCCTAGGTTAACTACGCAACCTAGAGCTCTGATACCAAATGTGACGGCCCGCCACGCACCAACCGACATTTACTCCAAAAGTGCGTTGTACACATGTCCAGTTAGCACGGGACAGTCGTCAGAAGGAAAGGAAGAAGACGAAGAATCAACAATGAACCTGTAGAATGTCTCACAGCGCATAGAACAAAATATAACCACAACATACTTGACATAAAACAGTGAGACAGTGCATAAGCTGAAAACAAACTATCATAGCAGCAGAATATCCAAATACAGCTTACGTTCCACATCATCATTATTACAACTTTTCAAATTGTCTCTAAATGTAAAAGCAAGATAAGGGAAGTACACTACTAATGCCCAAGTAGTGACCACCAACGACACAGGGAGAATATATATATATATATATATATCATACGTGAAAGCCTCCTGCTCGCCTCCGGATCAGCTACTCGTGCATCACCAGTTAACCTGTCTCTAGTTTGCTCGTTTAGGAGCACCCAGAGTAATAAGAAGAGACATAAAACTCTGGGTCAGACAAAAGTCTGGTGTGAGTGATAAGCAGCTAAACAGAACAATAACAGGTATACTAAACCATACCTGGACCTGCAACCAAAGAGTTCGCACTACATACTGTACAACACCCTAAGGTGCCACTAACATATGGTGTACGAGCATACGGGGGTGGTGGGTGTGCATGTCATAGTGATGGCAAACAAATCAAACATAACATCCATCCTCACATCTCTCACTCAGTGCGTAAAGCATACGATATCCACCACTTCGACAACCCAATACTTTGCTATGATCACTCTGCCCCATGAAGTCACAAGGGCTTCACTGCACTGATCCATAGCCACTAATTCTTCGCTATGTCCACTTTTCCCCATGGAGTCCTACACACCCCACTGCACTAGCTCATAGCCTTACTAATCCTTTACTATGTCCACTCTGCCCCATGGAGTCGCAACGGCTCCTCTGCACTGACTCATAGTCTTGCTACGATCACTTTGCCCATCGAGTCATGAGGACTCTACTGCACTGATACGTAGCCTGTCATTACTTTTCAATGGTGAATCGAAGTTATGAACGTTGACAACTCCTTAGCATGAGTCCCGCAGCAAAGCCCAATCATGAAGTGAACTCATTGGTTCCCAACTGGATCCTGAGCTCTAACTTCCATTTGGACTACCTTTGCATCTCGGGTTATTGGTCATCACTGGATCGGTTCTGATCCTCAGTCCTTCTTCTCTGTCGGTTCGTATCGGCCTCCTTCCTAATGCTCCGGGTCGAGTCGTGGCCTCCAAGCCCCTTCGTAGTACATCGGTTCGGTTCGGATGCCCTCTGGTGGGTCGGGACGGGTAGATGCATCTTGGTTCGGTTCGGTAGCTCTCCTCCTTTAGATGTTGGTCCCTTCGGTTGTGATGCTCCGATCCGATCCCAGTTTAACCATAATGGCCTTCCTTTTTCGCCAAACTTTCTCTTATGTCATGCCTCGGTTCGATTCGGTGATCCCTTGCCCAGCCCATTATCTGGTCCGAGCCCATCCATCCGACCCGATCCGAAAACCTACACCGTCTTCCTGCAATTTTTCCAGCGAGTGTTTTACGTCATTCGACGGCGTTTTCGACCATTCTAACTATCCTAATCAATCACGAAGCATACCATACAGTCATAGCAACAAGTAGAAGTGACCTCGAACACCAAAACATTAATATGATAGGTTAAAATGGATCAAACATAGCCAAAACCCCATATTTTCCCTTAAGCATGTTTAGGCAAAAATAGTGACATGATTAGTAAAACTTAACCAAATCAAACCCAATTTCTAACAAAGGTCTAAAACATTATTTCGAAATTTATCAATATTTTTCTAGATTTTTAACATGCATAAATTCGCTAGTCAACACTAATTACCCTTAATTAACCATAATTAGTGAGGAACTATGCAAATCACTCACCTTAGCCACAAATAAACCTTAGATCTGAAATAAATCTCTGATATGGCGCGAATACCAATGCCAAACAGCAGCTCTAATCTTGATTTGGTGAAGATCTCCCTTAATTTGATGTTGCTAAGCTTAATCCTTGATTAGAAAGTGATTTGGAGGTGATTTAGAGGTTGGAGGCCATTTTTAGGGTTTCTAAGAGGTAAGTGGAGGCTAGAAAACTGAAATGGAATGAAACCCTAACTCTTTTCAGCCTCCCCATAACCCTAATCCCGAAATGGGTTATGGGCCCATTCACTAATCACCCTGTTTGACCCGGTTAAGTAGTTTTTTCACCTTCCAAACCTTATTTCATCCATATCTGCCAAACGGTAAGTCCGTTTGGCTATCATGACCACTCTACGGAAAGGTAAACCATCAAACGAATCTAATGGAAGTGGTTTCAGGGCAAATTTCCTTTCCAATCAAAAGTTATGGCCAAAAGAGTATCAGCTAGGGGCAAAATGGTCATTTAAAAATCGACAAAAATCATGAAAATGGAAAATGACCCCAATGGTCGTTTCCCAAAGCTACATGACCATACGACTTCATATAAGGAAGAAATAAATATTCTACGATCCTCTGATGCATAGAATGCGGGTTGTTACAGCAAGTTTACAACCACTACAATCAGAAATATCATGAGTTTTCAATTCTTCTAAAACTCCCGTAGACGCTAAAAATTGTAATCGAGACTTAGAGACATGACCCAGACGAGAATGCCATAAATAAAACATAGAAGATAACTAATTTAAACGAAAAGACGAAACTTCCACACCAGAAACAAAAGCCGCAATCTTAGGAATTTTGAGCTGATCCAGTATATAAAGTCCTTCTCTATGGCCGGTTCCAATCACTTTCTGAGTCTTTGGATCCTGAACGTAAAAGTCAGAAGAAGAAAAAGAAACCAAGCAACCATTATCACAAATTTGACCAACAGAAGCAAGATTTAATGCAAGTTTAGGAATGTGATAAACATTAGAGAAGGATAAAGAAGGTGTAATGACTGAACCAACACCTTGCACAGTCATAGATGTACCACTAGCACTCATAACAGGCACAAAAACTTTAGGAGCCAAAGAAGTGAAAGAGGATAAATTAGGTGACATATGATTCGAAGCACCAGAATCTAAAATCCATGTAGAAGAAGATATACCTGACGAACTAGATGACAAAGCTGACATGGCATGCGACTGAGATGCAAGGAACTTCTGAAACTGTTCAATCATCAATGGATCTAAAGAAGTCGTAAGTGCATTATGAGGGAGAGGAAGAAAAGGAGATCCATTATGAGGAGTTGGTGGTCGGTAACTCCATTGCTGAGGCTGTTGATGGGGCTGCTGAGGCTGCTTTCCTTTACCTAACTTTGGACATTGTTACCTCCAATGACCTTTTTGTCTACAAAAGCTGCATTCATCACGAGCAACAGTTCCATAAGGTCTGGCTTTGGTCGTGGAGGCATTGCAAATACTGACGGAGTAGAAACTTCCTTTGCAACAGAAGGCTGAAGACGAATTTCCTTAGGCAAAAGTTCACTAACAACAGAATCAACAGAAGGTAGCGGATGACGGTGCAGAATAGACCCACGAAGTCCTTCAAACTCATTACGAAGAGCCATTAAAAACTATACTAATCTTTGCTCCTCTCGTCGTGCAATATAAGGCCCAAAGGCACGTAGTTCAGCAGATTCTGTGAACGCCAACTGGTCCCACAAATTTGTCATAGCATCATAAAATTCCTGAATACTTATCTTTTTCTGCTGCATAGCATGAATATCAGACTCCAACTGGCACTGTTTTGCAAAATTAGACTGTGTATACAATCTATCTAGATGATCCCAAACCTCCTTAGCTGTCGCATATTTTGCGAATTGAGTACCTATCGAGTGCTTGACTGAATTATTGATCCAAGTAATGATCTTAGAGTTTTCAACTTCCCATTTGTCAAACAAAGACACATAATTAGCAGCTGTGCTATCCACAGGCTTGACAATTGCACCCGAAACATAAACCCACTTTTGTTTATCTATCAAAAAAAATTCATCACATAACTCCAATACGCATAATTTTTACCATCTAATTGAACAGTAATTGCTTGAAGCGAATCATCTCTAGTTTCAGCCATATCAAAAAAAAAAAAAAAAAAATAGAATTTCCAAACCCAAAAAGAAACAGAGAAAACAAACCCAAAAATTCCAAATTCCAACTTTTGAAAATAGAAAACAAACTGTATCAATCTCAACCGTTGATGCTTGTGAGTTCAAGAGGGGTTCTGATGCTTCTTACCGACGCCTATTGTGAAAGCCACCGCCTCCAACTGTGAAAGCCGAGATCAATTGGAACAGCCACCACCGATTGTGAAAGCCCTCGCTGTCGCCGATTGAGACTTGATTGTGGAAGTCGCTGCCTCTAAGATTGATTGTAGTGGTTGATTGAGAAGCTGAGATTGATTGTAGTGGGTTTGATGTGGGCTTGATTGAGAAGCAACCGAGAAAGATAGAAGAAGAATTGTAATCACCGAAATCACCAAAAATAATGACAAAAGAAAAAAATAGGCTCTGATACCATGATAACATTAATGAAGAAATCTGAAATCATTCATTGAATATGAAAACAAGATACAGAGAAGATTCACTATATGACAATAGAAGAGAAAGCCTTTATATATAGGCAAAAAAATAGAACAAAAAGTACTGTACTACGATGTACTAAAGAGTAGTACAAAAAAGTACTGTACTACAATTGTACTACCATTGTACTACCCGTTTAGCATATTAAGTATGTTAACACATATAAGAGAAGTAGGTAGAAACTCTAATTTAGTTCTTTTTTTGCTTCTAGGAATGTTCATATTTAAATAAATGTCCAAACTTATAGATATGTATAGTATGTCATTCACTTTACAAGAGGAGCTCAATCTTGCTAAATCATTTGGTTTTTTGAGATGTACACATACATGTATCGATGCATAAAATATAAGGCAGCAAGCGAAGATATCAAGTTAACCATCATTTAGAATATTTATTGGTTATCTATGTTATAAAACGAATTACAGATGCAATATTCTTATTTCCAAAGGACCAGGTTTGAAAATTTGGCTTAATCATTTGTTTATCTTTGTTCAAAATGATAATGCATTTTATCTTATTACCCACATAAAATGTAAGATAAAAAACGTAGCAGATTCAGTATAATACTATATGCTTGGAAAAAGATACCGATATGAATACCAACCATATAATTGGGAGCTCTACAGGTTAGTTCTTGGCTGAAGATTGATGAAATGAGAATTTGTGGATGCACCGAAGCATATAAGAGGGAGCTGGTGGCTACTACATGGATATAAATAAGCTCCACTACCTAAACACATCTGAGTCAAGGCAAAGCTGAAAAGACATGTACTAGATGGGTAGTACAAGTTGCTGCATGAAAGCCACAGGACTATATAGAAGGTGTTGCATGGAAGTTATAGGGGTTAACGCTGCAGCTGATGGAGCATTCTTTTGTTCTATGCATAAATGTTATGAGTACTAGAGCTAGCTTGGTGTAAGATAAATCACGTCAGCAGCTGAATTAGAAGTCGAGGCCTTCAAAAAGGGATTTTAGTTACGCATGAAGCTAAAGGTCTAATCCAACTTGAAACCGATGATTCATGCAGAGGAGATAGATGTGGCAACAAATTGTAAGGAGAAGTGGTCAGGCCAGAAGCATGCTGAAAAACGGAGAATAGCACTGGAGCAAGAATAGGGCTTTGTTTTATCATTGTTTGCTGACATCAAGTGCAGGTATTGAAGCTGAGTAGTGGGTGGTCAAGCTTGAACAATTGATGTTCGATCTTGAATACGGCTTAGTAATCTAAAAAAAGAATAAGATGTGATGTTGTAATGACCTGACCTTTCGACCGTTTCAAGTCAGTAATTAAACCAACTTAAACGCTCGAAACGACATATTGTTAATTAGCTTATGAGTTTTAAACAGAATATCACACAGAATCTCAGAATAATATTAACAACAATATCTCACAACGGAAGAATTTTATACAAAATATCAGAGTTTACAAAATTCATATACACAGTGAAAAAAATATACATTAATTTATTACCAAAAATTTGCGAATTATAAGCGAAACAAAAGCGGGCATCTTCATCACTCCTTAACTTCAAAAGCGGGAATCTTTAAATCTGCAAAACTCGGATCTGACCCGAGCATTTCATGCAAAACATAAAACACTCGAGTCAGGATTAATATTTGTTCAAGTAAACCAACTCCAAATAAAACTAAAATATAATATTTGATCCTATCATCAATGTATATTACATGTAAAGTACATTTATGCAGTGTCTGCTCTTCATCAATTTTTACATAAAGTATTGTATCTGCACATATCAATTTATTTATTTATTTCAAGGACAAATGATTTTAAGTTTGCAAAGGAGGGTGGCAAGTGAACCATTCAACGACCAGGCACAAAATATCTGGTGCAAAATATATAGTTCAAATGGTGTAATATTCCAGTTCATAGAAAATAGCAAGTTGCAAATTCAATCCAACATATGTCTCACACCTCCACATATTTTTGCATAGAACAAACAAAATAGGTTTCCTAGTTTATAAAATGGTAGACTAGTGAATGCATATCAAGTTACATACTGATCATAATAGTGTGCCCAAATTTTATTTAGCAGGTTAACTTTAGTCCCAATAGTCATGGTAAATAGTGCAACATGTATGTACATGACAGGAAACACCTGGGTTAACATTTTAGTTTATAAAACTTTCTACACACCGAACAAACTACAACCCGACAACAATCTAAAAACATGAAAATGCAACAAAAATAAAGCAGTATTGAGAACCAGTATAATGTCACTATGGTTTTCAAAACTAAAGAGTAGAAGAATGTCTTTTCTTCAAATCTTACTTAACTAAATGCATGCCGCAAAAAAATTTGTTACAGATTGCTGATGTTATTTATCAATTATAATATGGATTCTTTACTCATGGCAATACAGAACATAACACAGACAACACAATCAGGAGGAAATATACACTTCTAATGTACATGTTATATGGCTAAAAAGCAAATTAGTTGAAAGGGATTTGTGTATTGTCCTTTATTCATTTTAGTTTGCAACGTAATCCAAAAGCTACCTAAAACTTAATACCACCTTTCAACAATTCAATTCAAACAAAAACAAAAATTATATCAGCATAGGAAAAATTCAGATGATGCCAGTCGATCAATGGATACTTTTGAGCTTTAATCTAAATACTATACAAATTCGAGGCCAATTCATCACCTTTGATATAAATTATTCTTTTATGAGTTGAATGACACCACTTAACATGCAATAACCACAACCAAAACTTCAAAGAACAAATATCAACTAATCATTCTACATGACTGGAACAATAAAAACCAAATCTTTTAGCCAATATAAACGTTAGCAAGATCTAACTTTCAGTAAACTTGCTATAAAGGAAAAACAAACCTAGAAATTTCCCCAAAAGGACGCTTAAGAGTTTGCAAGTTCCTCTTTTATTTCAGAGCTAAAACAAGCTGGGTTTGTCTTATTAGATTTAAACTAGTTTAAAGGTAGGCGAGGCTCGCTTATTTATGTATAAGAATGCATTCTAAGCTTCTCAGGAAAACAACCATGGTTAACATAATATTCATGGAATAACACCAAAGTGATGTTCCAAGTTTCAAAACAGCAAGGGAGAAGATTTAAAAACCACACAATGGGTCAACTATTTTATTTAGTTTATACCAAAGTCAAAATTCTTGAAAGTGAATTAATCATGAGAAGATACTCACCTTGAACTCGACTGCAAGAAGGCGCAGGCAGTGGGCTCGACTGGTGACTTTGGGAGGCACGGGTTTGATCGTGCAGGCGACAGGCTTCGGAATTGAGGAAGGGTGGCGACCTATGATGGAGGCTCTGACAAGCGTGGAAAAGAAGAAGGCGAATTGAAGAGGGTCTGGAAGCCATTTTGAATTTGGGAAGAAATAATTTTAGACCAATTTCGAAGGTGTAACACCCCGTATTTTCTATGAACATAAAAATAACAAATTAAGGTATAATTAATTTTTAGAAAAAGAATTAGGTGAAACGGGTTGCGTCGTTGCGTTCGTCTCGGAATTCTGCTTGAGATAGAGTCCGAGTTTGCGTATATTGGACTCCGTATGAAAAAGATATCCTTGAATTAAACATTACAGCAAAACGTGGAAAAAAAAGGAATGAGAAAATAATAATGTTTAGCATTGTTATAAGTATT